>CM031236.1:73483333-74015032 GCA_018340775.1 Taxus wallichiana var. yunnanensis | reverse complement strand
TATTAATAATTAGATTTATACAAGTAATTTCATTACAAGTTGTATCAGAGCTTGATCTCGGCTAGTGATGCATTAAACCCTAATTGTGAAGGTTCGGCTATATCTCAAAATTGGTAACAATATTTCTACAAAAAAAATTGGTATGGCGAAATCGAGTCAAGTAAGACCCTTTCTAAATGTTAAGCATTTTTAATTGTTTTGCAAAAGTTATAGCAGCTTTTTGTTTTTTTCATAATTCGGCTACCAAGGATGCAATTTTTGGAATTTTTTTGAATTTATTATATTTTCATAAATCTTTCCAAAAATTATCTAGGGTTTCTTCTTTATAATTTCCTCTATTCAGCCAGTAAAATTACAAAACCCCAAACCTTAAAATTTTCCCTAGTCCATCTACCCTAAGTCCCAAAACCTACATCATGACCGGTAGATCAACTCGAGGCCAAGGGAAAGGTCAAACAACTCTAGGAATGACCCCAAATAAGGAAGATATGGATTTAGAATCTTCTGGTTTGGGAGTATCTGAGGTTGTCATCCAACTTCAGGAAAGGGTAAATAATATGGTGAGTAAGGATGACCTCAATAATGAGCTTCTTCATCTGAAAGGTAGCCTTAGGGGTGAACTTCAGATGGATTTTCAATCAATGAAGCAGGAGCTATTGCTCACTCTTTCAAACAAAAATCCCAATTCTAGTCATATGGGTTCCTCTAGCAATACTCACATAGGTCCAAATCACTCCAATCAAGGAGGATCCTTTACACATTCAGGTGGATCTCCTCACCAATGGTAGGGGCATTATTCCAAAAGTGGAAATGCGTAAATTCAATGGAAATGATCCACTCAATTGGATTACCCAAATGGAGAATTTATTTGATCTCCATCGATTCCATTGGGAAAAAGGTGACCATGACATCCTTATATCTAGAACCTAACCAATTCATCTAGTATCATTGGTTATGTGCTCAAAGGCAGAATAATGGTCTAAGTGTCACATGGACAATTTTCACTGAAGAGCTTTAATTAAACTATAGTTCTAGTGTGTTATAGAATTAATTCATCCAATTAGAAAAGTTACGACAAACAAGTTCAAGTAAAGGAGTATGTCCATCAATTCCAAAATCTTTCCTTATATGTGGAGGATATTATAGAAGAGTATTTGAATGACCTATTTCTTGGGGGTCTTAAGGACCACATTGAGCATGAGGCGTGCACATGTTTAATCCACTCAAGGTTTTTGATTCTATTATCATGGTGCGTAGGGTAGAGGAAAAATTTCTTTCCAGTAGAAGGTAGTCCTTCACTAACATAAAAGATCGTAGCACTTTTCCTCCATCATACCCTCGACCAGTTTGGCTGACACCTCAAAATTGAAGAAAAAGGAGAAAAAGGGTTATGTTTTAATTGTGATAGAAAATATGGAACAAATCATAAATGTGTTGAGAAAAAATTGTTCTACATTGAAGGGACCAGTGATGAGGAAGAATATGAGGAAGCATCAAGTGAGGAAGTGGAAAAAGTAGAGGAAGAATCTAAAATCCCCAAATACTATCTCATGACATGCTCTATCAGGTATTACTACTCCACAAACCCTTTAGGTCATGGGTTATCTTAAGAAGCAAAAGGTAACAATATTGATTGATTTAGGGAGCACACATAATTTCATCAATCATAAGCTGACAATAAAGCTAAATTGTTTCATCTACCCAACACTTGAATTTCAAGTAATGATCACAGATGGTGGCATAGTCCAATGTTTAGGTAAATTCCATAAAATCATACTTATGATGGGTGACTACACATTGGAATCTATGATGTTTTTATTCCCATGGGTGGAGCTAATATTGTCTTAGGTGTTCAGTGGCTCACAACTTTGGGCACCATAGAGATAAATTTCTAGGAATTGTTCATGCGCTTTCATTTTGAGGGTAAATAGTTTGAACTTTACATACTACAGAGAAAAACTCCTCAAGTTGTTAGTTCTCACCAAATGTAGAAGATTCTTAAAAGGGGGTTGAAGGTTTTGTAGCATGATTTTTCTCCATTAAAGGTCAACCACCAATGATGGTAGTGCATCCTGATATTTAAAAGGTTATTGATCAACATGCAGTTATCTTCAAGGATCCTAGAGGATTACCTCCTGAAACATATCATGATCATGCCATTGAGTTAATTCCAGGAAGCCAACCCCCAACATCAGGTCTTATAGATACCCATATGCGCAAAAGAGTGAGATCGAGAAGATGGTGGAGGAAATGTTAGAAATGGGTATTATTCATCATAGTCAGAGTGTTTATTCTTCTCCATTGGTGATGGTGTGTACATTGTAAGGATGGAATATCGCGCATGTATCTAGACTACAAAGAACTCAACAAGTACACTATCAAAGATAAGTTTCCTATTCTTTTCATTGATGATTTATTAGATGAGTTGCATGGTGCAATTTATTTTACAAAACTAGATCCGCGTTCTATGTATCACCAAATTAAAGTAAAGAAAGAATATATTCATAAGATAGCCTTTAGAACTTATCAAGGGCACTATGAATTCCTAGTGATGCCTTTTGGTATTACTAATGCACCATCCACATTTCGAGTTTGATGAATTCAAGTATTTATACCATTCCTACGGAAATTTGTCTCGATATTTTTTGATGATATCCTCATCTATAGAAAATCCTGGGAGAAACATTTACATCATGTCAATACAAAGATTAGAAACCCTATAAAACATTTAACTATATGAAAAGCCTTCAAAGTGTTCTTTTGGGATACAAGAAGTGGAATACTTAGGCCATATTGTCTCTCATAAAGGTGTTAAGGTGGACCCTAATAAGATCTAGGCCATGGTGGAATAGGAATTCCCAAGAACCCTCAAGCATTTACGAGGTTTCTTAGGTCTCACAGGGTACTATCGTAGATTTGTAAAAAACTATGGCAGTATAGCAGCACCACTTACAAAATTATTGAATAAAGACTCATTTCATTGGAATGAGGAAGATTCTAGGGCATTTGAAAAATTAAAGGTGGCAATGTGCACCACTCCAATATTGGAAACTCCAGATTTCTCCAATACCTTCATAGTTGAATGTGATGCTTTAGAAATGGGATCGGAGCAATACTCATGCAAGAAGGACATCCCATAGCATTTGAGATCTAAAAACTAAAAGGAAAGAATTTTTTTGAAGCCCACCTATGAGAAGGAAATGATGGCAATATTACATGCAATCAAACAATGGAGACCATACTTGATGGGTAGACACTTCAAGGTAAAAATTGATCATGATAGTTTGAAATACTTCTTGGAGCAATGAATATCTTTAGAAGAACAAAAAAATTGGTCACTAAGATGTTGGGGTATGACTTTGATATTATTCATAAGAAAGGTAAGGAAAATGTGGTTGTTGATGCTCTATCTAGGAGGGATGAGTCCACGAAGCATTGTTATGTGTCATCTCTATACTAAAGGTAGATTGGGTAGATTAAGCAAGGGAAGAATGGAAAAAGATGCAACAACCCACACTCTCATTCAGAATCTCCAAATATATCCAACCATATCAAAACAATTTATATGAAATGGAGACACATTGTGGTATAAAGATAAGTTATATTTATGTAAGAACTTTGTACTTAAACACCATGTTCTTTCAGAGCTCCATTCTTCTCCACTAGGTGGCCATTTTGGGTTCTTGAAAACTTATCATAGAGTTAAGCAGGATTTATTTTAGGAGGGGTTGAAAGGAGATGTTCAAAAATTTGTGGCAAAGTGTTTGGTGTGTCAACGTAATAAGGGTGATACCATTAAGACACCAGGTCTCCTCTAACCTTTTTCTATTCCTAGCAGAGAGATGGGAAGAGGTATTGATGGATTTCATCATAGGATTTCCTAAATTAGAAGGGAAAAGTGTCATCATGGTCGTGGTGGATAAACTTACCAAGTATGTTCATTTTTGTGCCATGGATCATATTTTCATAGCTAGTACAATTTTCGTCTAATTTATGGACACAGTTCAAAAGCTCCATGGCACACCCAAAATTATAGTAAGTGATCATGATCAATATTTACAAGAAATTTTTGGGTTGATTTGTTCTCTTGTTTTGGTACCTAATTGGCCCAAAGTTCATCTTATCATCCTCAATCAAATGGGAAAAATGAGGTGGTAAATAAATGTTTGGAGGGATATCTTTGATGTTTTACTTGAGATAAACAAGACATTGGGTGCAATGGTTGCCACTTGCAGAATAGTGGTATAATATTTCATTTCATACGTCCTCAAAAATGTCTCCATTTTTGGAACTTTACAGAGCACCATCCTTCATCACTCATCTCTAGCTTGAAGTTCAAACCGAAGGTGAGAGCAATTAAAGATCACATTCAGCACCAACATGAGGTACTCTCTAGTCTTAGAGATAATTTGGCAAGGGCACAAAACCACATGAAGCAATAGGTTGATCAACATCGTAGTGAGTGATACTTTGAAGAGGGTGATTTTTTTTTGTAAAATTATAACCATATAAGTAGTTATCATTAAAACAATAGAAGAATGATAATAAGTTTGTTCCTAAATATTATGGTCCTTACCGAGTGTTGTGGAAAATTGGTAGTGTGGCATATAAGTTAGAGCTCCCTCCAGGAAGTAAAATACATCTAGTATTCCATGTTTCTTGCTTGAAGAAATTTATTGGGCAACACATTTCCACCCAGTCAGTTCTTCCTAAATTGGATGAGGAAGGAAGAATCATATTGGAACCTAAAGGTATTCTTGACACACACCAAAATATTGAGGACCAAAGTCATTAATGAGTACCGATCAAGTGGAATAATATGAATATTGAGGATGCATCATGGGAGGATGAAGCATTTATGCAAAAACATTCAGGATTCCCAACATTGGGGAAAATTTTTCTTTGAAGGGGAGGGGCATGTTACGCCCTTAGTCCTATAGGTTATATTGGATATGTAATGCCAACTTGTGGCCTACATAATCTCTCTTCTTGTCATATGTTATTCATTTATGCTTTCATATGTTTAGTTGGCTGGCCTTGGTGTTGGTCATAGCATAGGATTGGTATATATAGGTGATAGTGAGGAGTAGTTAATCATCTTGTTGATAAATTGAGTCTTATTTATGGTTTGTAGTTTTCCCCCGGAAGTTGTTAAGCTATTCTACTTGCATATTGAGATCATTTATCTGCAATATTGTGTTCTTTGGTGTTATATTACTGCTAATAATCATATTTATACAAGTAATTTCATTACATATTTTTGTATAATCAACATTGTATATTATGTATGATTGATAGAAATATGATTTTCAATTAAAAAATTATTTACTACGCTAAGATACATCCTACAATGGCAATGGGTGGTGGTGGTGGAATGTAATGTCCATGACTTGTTAATGATTAATGGTTGACCTTAAATTTGATGTCCATTTGAACGTCACTTAGAAATTTCAACCTTAAATTTGACGTCCATTTGACCATCACTTAGAAGTTTTTTTTTTTGCTTGGAGAAGTCAATTGAAAATTTGAAAAATCTGGATCAAAAGTATTGTTTGGAGCCCCCATTTTTTCAAAATATTTTTTCAATTGTGACACAATGATGTCGCTAGATTTAGGTCATTTATCACAAGTTGGTTATAAATTTGTGGAGAACATAATAAATTTATTGATAATGTAGTACTTGAAAAATCCAAAATAATCACCTTGAGATTGATATCTCTTAAACATTTTTTCAAATATGTGTATTTATGATATTTGCACTAGTTTAGAGGGATTGCATAAAAATCAAATAGTAAACACCTTTTAACATTAGATGCATTAAATTTGAATACCATACTAACTTAAATAAATTTATTGTAAAGGAACATTTATCAATGACACAAAGATTTAAGTATTCATCTCCTATGCATTATTAGCCAAAATACATTCTCTAATAATAAATTTTTGGAGCCAAAATTAGTCCTATTTTTATTACTACCAAAGGTGATATATAATGCATCCGATCCATCAAATAATTTCAATGTGTCATCCAATCAAATGTTGGTATTAAAAATTGTAGAGTTTGTGATAAGAAAATAAAAGGAATATTATTGGGGGCCTTACTATGGCATTCTCCTTTTCGTCATGTTAAAACTTTACAATATAAATCCATAACTAAATTAATATTATAACATTTATTAATTGACTAAACCCACACCAATATTTATATCCATGTATACACCAATACATGAATTTATTATGTAAACACAAATAAATTAATACCATATAAACTAGTAATTGCACTTGAGGTGCAAGAAACGTCGGAAAAGATGCAAATGCAATGTATTATGTATTTGTTCTATCATGTAGTAGGTGATACGAAACATCTACCATAGTGGTGTCATCTTTTTGTGCAAGATAAGGGGTTACATAAATATTGTTTTTGACAAGTGTTAGAAAAACATATAAGATTTTTTTCATTATTATGTATTTTAATAATATAAGCTTTGCATTAATACAATGATTAAAATTATAAGAACAATAAAAAGTAGAAAATACTTGAGAATAAGAAAACATAGTATATTAAGAATTAATTTCAACACATATGGTTCATTATAAATTCAATAAAAATAAATATTATTAATAAAATATGCATATGATAGATCGAATTGTAGCAGACATTAACTCTGAAAATCATCATAATTGATCAAACATCTACAACCACACTTTATAAACTTCAATCCTATATTTATCACCCTCCTCATTCAATGGGTGAAATAAATATCTTTCATGCGGCTTGCCCATTCTCTAGGTGTGTAAATCCCTCAACCTCGGAGAATGCAAACAAGCTCTTAGGATCAATTACTACCTTCAGCTTCCCGCTCTCAATGAAATTACAGCTTATCTAGGTTGTAGCCACTAGACTTCACAAGCACCGGTTATGTTTTAGGTATGCGGGGAAAGAATGAGTTATGTCTATAATCTCACCCTCTTCTTTTACAATCATATCAGACTTGAAAACTCCCTTACATAAATATATATAATGTTTTAGGGCATGGTTCTAAAACATCCTTAATAAAAATATCGAAAGAAACAAACCACAAAACTATGGTTTTGAAAAAAAAATTAAATTTATGTGGCGGTTGAACATAGCCCTACTTTGTGTAATCCACCACCGGATCTACCCTAGGATTGTCACAAAATTCAATTTATCTATGCTTGCAAAGGGGAAACAATTATAAAAGCTTCGTAGACATGTTTTTAAATTTCAATAGCCAAGGATCCAACCTCACTGAATCCTCCCACAATTAATACGATTTCTCCTTTCTTAAAATTAATGTGGTTAACCAAGCAAGAGGAAAATGGCAGCTTATTCAAAGGAAAAATGGCACAAAGGGCCTTCTCGCCCTCTCCACTTCTTCTTCATAGGAAGTATGAGGGAAAATATTAAAATTTTATTATGAATTTCCTTTAAAAACTTTATTTAAAAATTAAAAAAATGGCCCTAAATTTTCATATTAAGCCAGATTATACAGAAAACTTTGGAGAGAATTGGAATTAACTACTAAATGTTTTGTTTTGTTGTATATTGATGGCATACAAATTCCATTAGATGAGGGTGGTGTTAGATGCTTTGATTGGTTGTAAGATGACACTAGAATGTTACGACTTACATAAGGTGTTATGAATTTTCTTGGGCACCACTTCTTCTTTGAGTGTATAAATATAACATGCTTGATAAATATTATTTCCTTTTGTAAATTTATATGCTCCTTAGAATGGATTGCACCTCCTTTATCTAGTTTTTGTATGTGACAAATTTCCTCACCCCAGTGAAAAACAATAGAGGGCTCCAAAATATTCCCCTCCGAGTCCAAACTAGTGTTGCTTTTCAAGATGATCTTTCTTGGTATTCATATTTATTTACGCAATAACTTGCCACTATAAACTTCTACTCAAACCCAATTTCATTGTCACATTTATTTTTATTTATCACACTTGTTCACCCTCTAAATGTGTTGATGGAGGAAAATAAAAGGGGAATGGTAAAGGGCATTTGTAAAGTAAGAATGAATAGAAACCAAGATATATGGTTATGAAAATTATCACGTTAGCAAAGAAGTAAGACAAGTTAAACATGAACACAAGAATTGAGTATAGGTAAATTGAATTTTTTAAACAATTGAGAGATTAATATTTAATACATAACCCGTATCAAATTTATTTCATAGGTCAATGACACTAGCCTATATTACCAAAAATAGCAATTCTTAATTTGGAATTTTCCTTAGGATATTAAATCTTAATAGTTTCAACTAGAAAATGGTAAATGTTGAATAAATTAAAGGATTCTATGGTGTTAAAATTCTTTCTCAAATTTTTTTGGTTAGCAAAACATTTTTATAATTTGCACTAAAGATAAAATTAAACACCCACATAACAAATAACACACACTACTTGTTCTTCCTTAAAAAAATAGCACCCACCTACTTGCCCTATTTGTGCCTTCACTTTACTAAAAACCTTAGCCTTCTCTTGGGTTGTTTAGAACCTTCCATTTCCAAACTTATAGGATGTTTCAATGAATTTTAGCTTGATTTCTTCCATGGTTATATGAGAAGATTGTATCAATAGTGTTTGATGCAAAGTAAAAATCACTTATTCGGACCAACGCTACACCCTTCGATCATTATGTAATCCTCATTTATAACATCATAGTGAAGAAATCCATCAATTAGAGTGATATCCTTCTCAGTTTAGTCAAATTCACTACCTTATTAATCTTTTAGATCTTCTAAATGAATCATTCTAACCATCATCACTATGTGCATTTTTATATGTAGTCCTCGCTTTATAATATCAAGCTTTGTTGATTGGATATCTCTATTCGGGGCTTAATCGCGACCAATTTACTTAATTCAATAGTGTTTTTCGTTAAATTTTGTATTTTTGTTTTCACGTGGAAAAATGATTATAAATTCATTTTCCATATCCTTAAGTAATGGATATCTCATGCTTTGATTGGATATTTTCATATTAATAAACATGTGTAATGCATTTTAAGAGATACACGTCATTTCCACATTCATTCATCCCAATGTCACTTGTGGCAATTGGAAGATTTATAGTGCTTCATGATCCTTCATCTTTTGTTATCACTCTCCATAATGTAACATGCAAAAATATTAATGTAATATGGCCCTCCACATCTTCTTCTTTACTTATCTAAAATAATTAAAACTAATATTAAATAGTATTCCAAAATAGGTAGCCAATTTTCTCACAAACTAAAGTATATGATTTGAACCCCCAAAATCAAGCACTATGTCAAACAATCGCCAAACAAGAGCTTAAATAATAAACAAAATACTTGATTCAAAATAATGGAAAAAATGTTGGATTTGACTCTACCTAGATATCCTTGTTCATTTCCCCCTTTGTTTGGAGGTTGTTTTTGCGCCACCTTTCCCCATAATTTTCGTATTTCATTCTTGGTTTATACTTTATTTAGTCTTTGTTATAACACATAATTTTTAACAATTTATAAACCGGTATGTTCCCAACCGAAAATGAGTCATAAAAATAGACAACCAACATAATTTGAATCCGATGAATACATTTATGTCAAATTTATACAAATAAGTAGGTAGTCCAAATCTTAGAAGCCGAAAACAAGCATCCCAAATTAAAAATATTTCAAGTTGTGATTATTATATCTTTCACCAATATTGTACAAAAACCAAGGATATATGATCCAAGATACCTTTGTTCCCAAATTTTACTTCCAAGATCTGTCCTCCACACTTGCCATAAACAATCCACAAATACAAAAACATGAAATTGACAATCTTTTCTATCAATGAAACCCACTAAATACAAAAAAATAGAGGAAGATAATTGTTAACCTAAAAAATCATGTATCTCATGAAACGAGAGGCTAGCATAACATTATGAAGCAATTAATATAATAGGTCACTTTCCATATTTTAATCCCATTTATATATAAACCATTCACAACATGCAATTATATATATAAGGTAAAAGTCCTTTTCAAAATTTGTGCTCTTAGATTTCAATATCATGACCAAAATTTAAAGTAAAACCCCTTACTACTCCATTTACACCAAAACTTTAGTATCCACGAGACCATCCTTGCAAGGATTCACAATATATTATCCATGATATCATAGACCCATTACGGAAGTGAGACAAATTCAACATATAACATGGACAACATTTAAAGCATATAAAAAGTGAGACATAAATTCATCATGTGACATGGACAACATTTAAGTCACATGGAAGGACTATGATTTTTCATTGATCTAAGATTCATTAAGTATGGAAGTTGTTAAGATTATTATTTTTCCTCACCTCTCATCCAACCTACATTTCGGGGATTCTTCAATTCTCAAAAGAATTGGACCACGAGACGGATCTTAAAGCAAGTGGCGTAGATAACAAACAAGGGATTAGATACAACTCCATTTTTGAAATCTAGAAAGGAGGAGAAGATATTGTCACCTTTTAAACATACAACAAAATTTGATAGATGAAATTATTAAAGCCCAAAATCGAGTAAAATATCTATATGAAAGGATAAGGAAAATTAAAAATTAAAAATTTCATTAATTTTGATTGTCGACAAAGCTACATGGAAATATGTCATAAAAATTTGTTGGAAAGGCTTGACACTTTCGGACAAATTCTCTTACCATAAGGGATGCTTCCGTGTAATTAATTAGTGTTGGTTGTGGAGCCTGATAGCGATGGGAGTTGAAAGGGGGCTTTTCCCCTTTGCATGAGGTCCAAGGTCGCGCGCCCGTGCGGGGGGCTCGAGGGTAGCTCCCCGTCTGCCACATTTAATATGTATTTATGCATTGTGAAATCTAGACCGTTCCTTATTAGGTAACAGATCTAACGGGTGGTTTTCTATGTTTTCCTAAAATGATAAAAACTCTAATATCTTTAAAGGGTCGAATGTATGAGGCTCATTATAGCAAGTTGATGCACTGTAAGAGAGTTTTGTTGGACTGAATAAAAGGATTGGCTATTTCTGGTGGACGTATCCCATTTTGGGTGAACCACGTTAAATCTGTGTCTGTTTTATTGCATTTTATTTCTAATTTACGTTTCCCGCATTATTCATTGCATGCTTGTTTACTGTACAACTAGTATAATCCTAACAACTGGTATCAGAGTGCGTTTGAGATTTATTTGTTGGCAGTATACTCACAGAGGGATTTTTATTTGAGTGGGAGAAGTAGAAATGGCAAAGGAGAGTAAGTTTAGAGTTGAGAAGTTTGACGGCCAAATTACTAGCTATGGAAAATGCATGTGGAAGATTATTGTTTCACCTTTTTCTTAGATTATTTCTTTGAAGTGTTAACAAAACAAATAGGGTAACGGGCATAGGAGGAATACTTGTTCAAATGTCAGTTGATGGGTTGTTGCATGCGTATGACTTCCGAATCCACAACTGATCGTGAGAGCTTCCCTTTGGCTAGGAGGAACTACCTGTAATGAAAACAAGACCACCAGAAGGAATTAAACAATATGGGTAGTGAACTGCCTAGTATAAGCTAGATCCGGGAAGTATGATACTTCCTAGATGGTTTTCAGTCCACTGTTTTAAACAATTCAATGCTATAAACAAAGTAAATCCTATTGTTATTTTGAAATGATTTAGGTATCTCACTTAAAAACACAATAAGAAATAGATCTAATTCTAACAGGCTAAGCTAGAATAGAATCCAAAGGTCAAATGATTGGTTCTGGGTCTTTGCAGGTCTAATAAAGGTCTTGAGTAGGTCACAAGTGAATGAGGGTGAGATAAAATTAGGTGGGTAGGTCTTTGTTCAGGGCTGTGTGGGAAAACACAGAGACCGGTGTCGGTCAGGGGTGACCACGGCGCTAGGTATAACCAAAAGCCAAGCATTATGAGATCTGGAAATGTCACAGAACGGGCTTTTGTTCTCCTTTGTGATTACACAAAGGACTTTGGTTGGTCAGGACGGTGTATTGGGTGACTGGAGTAGGCTTTTGTGAGGTTTTAATGGGTCTATAGAGGTGGAAATATGGAGAAGGTCAATAGGGAGCAAGATAAACAATGGATGATAAAATGATGATGAAATGAAATAACTAGGAAAGTATGATATTGTACTTACTTGGATTCTATTCTTGAAGGCATGTGTGTGAGGGATGGAGGTGCTTGATGATGGGTTTAAAGGTTACAAGTGATCACCAACTGAAGAAAAGCTTTGCATGGGCTACATGTACACTCCTCTTTGCTTGGATAGATCAGATTGTGGTTGGGATGGTTGTGCAGGAGAAGATGCTCAATCTCCTTCCTTGGATGTGATTTTTCACTAGAATTGGCTCTCTGAAGATGCGTTATCTCTCTAAGATGTGTTCTTGCTTGTCAACCTCTTTTTCTTTTCACTTCTAACCTTGATAATAAGGTTGTTTTGGGTTAAAAGGGTAATCGACTTATGTCTAGCTTAACCGGTGACAGTTAGGGGTAACCGACGTCGATCAAGGCAGGATTTCCTAGGTTTACTAAACAAGGGAGATCCTCCTAATTTCCTTAGATCTCATGTCATTATCCCATGGATTAGACTCGAATCCTCTTGTGAGCATGTGGGAATGTGGTTAGAGGGAATGTAGGCATTGATTTTTAGGGTTTGGGTCAGTCTTACTTAGTTATGGGAACCTGCTAAGAATAGGTCTTAGGTTGAGTTGGCTTGGTGAGGTGTCTAAGTGAACCAGTATGTGTAGATATTATTTAAATAATAAATATAGTGAGGATAATGCATTAATTTAATTTAATTAATATTAGTGGGGTGAAGGGGGTCATGGCTAGGTAAATGTAATAAAGGGTGCTTATATGTTGAGGGACAAAAGGGGAGTGTGACCTAATTTTAGTGTCTACAATTACCTGTATCAAAAGGATCTATACCTACCATTGGGAGGTGAAGGAGCAAAGCCCCCATTCATGTCTGATGAGGAATGGAAGGTTCTGGATAGGAAGGCTCTCAGTGCGATTCGATTGAGTCTGGCATCGTCTATAGCTTCAAATATCTCACAGGCGAAGAGTATGGTAGAGTTGATGAAAACTCTAGCTAATTTATATGAAACACCTAGTGCATCCAATAAAGTTTATTTGATGAAAATATTGTTTAATCTACAAATGCAAGAAGGTGGATTTGTATCTAACCATCTTAATGATTTCCACACTATTGTAAATCAGTTAGATTCAGTTAATATCCCATTTGATGAGGAGGTTAGAGCATTATTATTCCTATGTTCTTTGCTAGAAAGTTGGGACAACTTAGTAATGGTAGTTAGTAATACATCATCTACTTCTCTTAAATTTGAAGATGTAGTAAGTGTCATCTTAAATGAGGAAATGCACAGGAAAAGTACAGGGGAAAATTCTTCTTCTGGAAATGCGTTGAATATGGAGAGTAGAGGGAGGAGCAAGGAGAAATCAAAGAGTAAAGCTCATGGGAGATCTAAATCAAATATGGGAAGATCCAAATCTAGGAGTAGAGGCATTATTTGTTGGAACTGTGGAAAGAGAGGACATGCTAAAAAGGATTGTTGGCTCAAAGGAAACAAAGAAAACTAGCTTGAAGGTATTAAAGAGGAAAATCCAACAGGTAATATTGTTCAGGATGCTCTTATACTTTCTCTTGATACTAGAGTAGAATCTTGGGTAATAGATTCAGGTGCCTCTTTCCATGCAACCCTTGATAAGGGCTATTTTAAAGAGTATGTCCAAGGAAATTTTGGACAGGTTTATTTAGGCGATGATGAGCCGTGCAACATTGTCGGGAAGGGCAATGTACACCTGAAATTACAGAACGGAACTACATGGATATTGAGAGATGTGAGGCATGTACCTAGTCTCAGGAGAAATCTCATCTTTGCAGGACAGATAGTTGGGTGGTGAAGGTTGCACAGTCACATTCACTTCAAATGCTTGGAAGGTTTCCAAGGGTGCCCTGGTAGTGGCACGGGGTAAGAAAGTAGGCACTCTTTATTTATCTACTTGTATATCTAATTCTTCTACCATATTGTCTACTTCAGATAAGGATGCCAGCATGTGGCACAGTAGATTGGGACATATGAGTGAGAAGGGCATGAAAATTCTACAGAAAAAGGTAAGCTTTCATGTTTGAAGCAATTGGACTTAGAGTTTTGTGAGCATTGCATTTTTGGGAAACATAAAAGAGTTAGATTTCTCAAGGCAGGGAATACCAAGAAAGAGAAAAAGTTGGAGCTAGTTCATACAAATGTGTGGGGTCGGCCCATGTTGCATCTCTTGGTGGTTCTCTATACTATGTCACATTCATAGATGATGCCACAAGGAAGGTATGGGTATATTGCATTAAGCGTAAGTCTGATGTCTTTGATACATTTAAGAAATGGAAAGCACTTGTTGAGAATGAATGTGGTTTTAAATTGAAATGTTTGAGATCTGATAATGGCGGTGAGTATTGTAGTAATAAATTTGATGATTATTGTTCCTTGAATGGGATTCATAGAGAGAAAACAATTCCCAGGACTCCGCAACAAAATGGTGTTAGTGAGAGGATGAATAGAACAATAATGGAGCATGTGCATGGTCAATGAGATTGCATGCGGGGTTACCTCTTCAATTTTGGGTAGAGGCCGTAGATATTGCTGTACTTAATAAACCGTGGGCCTTCAAGTGCATTAGATGGAGGAATTCCTAAAGAATTTTGGACTGGGAAAGAGGTAGACCTTTCATTTTTAAGAGTATTTGGTTCAGAGGCATTTGTGCATGTTAATAAAGAAAACAGGAAGAAATTGGATTCAAAATCCAAACGTTGCACATTCATAGGCTATGGCTCCAATGGTGATTATGGATTTCGGTTTTGGGATCTAGATGAATCTAAGATAATTAGGATTCGTGATGTTGTTTGGCATGAAAATAGAATGTACAGGATCAGTGCATGGGATGACAAAAAGCCCAAGGAAGATTTGGTTGAGGATATAGCTCCTAAAAATGAACTCTCGGATGGAAAATATCCACCTACAGGTACCGAGGTTGATAGTTTTGTAGGCCAAGCATGATAGCCAGAGTCCGCATCGGCACCTCTATCAGAAATTCAAGAAAATGAGCAAGCAAGAAAATAATGATCCCGTGACATCCCCATCTTTGGTAAGAAGGTCACAATGTATTAGTAGACCTCTAGAAATATTTTCCCTTGCTTTGTATTATTTATTACTAACAGATAGTGGTGAGCCAGAGAGCTTTGATGAGGCAATGCAGGTGGAGTCCACTAAGGAGTGGGAGCATGGCATGAAGGAGGAAATGGACTCCTTGGAGAAGAACCAAACATGGGATTTAGTCAAATTGCTGGTTGGGAAGAGAGTACTACAAAACAAATGGGTCTACCATGTGAAAGAAGAAGAAGGTGGATGGAAAAGGTACAAAGCAAGGCTTGTAGTGAAGGGGTATGAACAAAAGAAAGGTATCGATTTTGATGAAATTTTCTCCCTGTTGTAAAGATGTCTTCCATTCATACTTATATAAGTTTAGTTGTTGTTGAAGATTTACACTTAGAGCAACTTGATGTCAAGACAACATTTCTCCATGGTGACTTGGAGGAGGAGATTTATATGTAGCAACCACTTGGGTATGAGGTGAAGGGTAAGGAGAAATTGGTTTACAGGTTGAAGAAGAGCCTATACTGGGCTCAAGCAAGCTCCCCGGAAATGGTATCTAAAGTTTGATAGTTTCATGCATGAGCATGGTTTTACTAGATGTCAATCAGATCATTGTGTATACTTTAAACGGTTGGATAGTGGGAGCTACATTATTCTTTTATTATATGTAGATGATATGCTTGTAGCAGGGTCTAATATGCAGAAATTGCAAAGCTTAAGGAAAAGCTTGCACAAACATTTGAAATGAAGGATTTGGGTGCAAAGAAAATCCTTGGTATGCAAATCAAGAGGGACAAATAAATAAGAAATTGGTGTTGTCTCAGGAGGACTATGTAGAAAAGGTGTTAGAAAGGTTTCAGATGCAGAATGTGAAACCAGTTAGTACACCTTTGGCTGGGCATTTTAGACTAAGTAAAGAGCAATGCCCAACAACACAAGAGGAAAAAGATTATATGGCATAGGTTCCTTATTCTTTAGCAGTTGGGAGCCTTATGTATGCCATGGTTTGTACCAGCCAAACATTGCCCAAGTAGTGGGAGTTGTTAGCAGGTATATGGAAAATCCGGGTAAAGCACACTGGAAGGTAGTCCAGTGGATTCTCAGGTACTTGAGAGGGACCACTAGTAGGCACTTGTGCTTCGGAGGGTCAGATTATACTTTACAGGGATTTGTGGATTTAGATATGGCAGGAGATGTGGATAGCAGGAGGAGCACTATTGGATACGTGTTTACAGTTGGTGGTGCGGCAGTAGTGAGTTGGATCTCAAAGTTGCAGAAAGTAGTTGCCCTATCTACTATAAAGGCAGAATATGTTGCAGCGATTGAGGCAAGTAAGGAAATGTTATGGATGAGCAGGTTCATGGAGGAGTTGGGTAAGGAGCAAGGGGATTGTAAGTTACACAGTGATAGTCAAAGTGTAATTCACCTGCAAAGAACTCAGCCTTCCATTCAAGAACAAAACACATTCAACTAAGATATCACTTCATACGACAAGTGTTGGAGGATGGGCAACTTGAGTTAGTGAAGATTCATACAGATGATAATCCTACTGATATGTTTACTAAGCCAATGAAAAGGAGAAGTTGGATTTTCATTCAACTTCTATGGGTCTTCAAGATTGATCTTGAAGTGGAAGAAACAAGCTTAGAAGAAAATTTCAAGCGGTGTTGTAATGGTGGAGTTACGTGCAATCGCCTCCAAGTGGGAGATTATTGGTTATGGAGCCCGATAGCGGCACAGAGTTGAAAGGGGGCTTTGCCCCCTTTGCATGGGTCTAGGGGTCACGTGCCCATGCGGGGGCTCGAGGCAGCTCCCCGTCTTCCATATTTAATATGTATTTATGCATTGTGAAATCTAGACCGTTCCTTATTAGGTCACAGATCTAACGGTGGTTTTCTATGTTTCCCTGAAATGATAAAAACTCTAATATCTTTAAAGGGTCGAATGTATGAGGCTCATTGTAGCAGTTGATGCACTGTAAGAGAGTTTTGCTAGACTGAATAAAAGGATTGGTTGTTTCTGGTGGACGTAGCCCATTTTGGGTGAACCACGTTAAATTTGTGTCTCTGTTTTATTGCATTTTATTTCTAATTTATGTTTCCCATTATTCATTGCATGCTTGTTTATCTGTACAACTGGTATAATCCTAACAACTAGGTCAATCCCATAAAAATTAATAAACACACAAATACACTAATATTATAACAATTATCTCTATGAACTACACATAATATTTACCCATATTTAGTTTTTAAATATACTTCTAAACAATCAATACAATTTTTAAAAAATTTATTGAATCCAAAGCTTTCATGAGTTACATGCACAAAATTCTTATTCTTAGTTGTCACATAATTCATACGCTTACTTGCTTGCAAATATTGAGGGGATTTAATCTTGTCAAATTTACCTAGGGTACGATCTTGGCCTCATCCCTTATTTATTGGTACCTGGCCTCATCCCTTATTTATTGGTACCGCCTCATCCTTTATTTATTGGTATCTCCTAGGATTGGAACATTCTCGAATGACTAGGTGTAACACCTACTTTTCAAACATCATAATTACGGGAAAAACAAATTTAACTTCCCAAATTAGAACATATGCCTTTACTGATTTAAATGTACAATCTAACATTTAAATCCGAAAAATTTAATTACAATTCTTTAAATAACAAATCAATTAAGCATGTGCATAGTTATGGGTCAACTAGATTCAATGATCCCCCATAAGTTACTCTTTTGAGTCTGTATACAATGTATACCCTTTAGTGCCCTTCTCGGCTTTGATTTTACAAGTGTTTCTAAGTGTCTACCTGGAATTCATTCAATCGAATCCCATCCGACATCTCACACTTTAGTTAGAACTAGGTGAACTTGATAGTGTAATGACTTACACTACTTCGACCAAAGTTTATGAGTCATGCGTTGCATGCTCTATTTCTAGACTAGCACATTCATCTCTAAAACATGTCCCATCACCATGTCACTTGGTTCAGTTATCAAAATTGAATCAATTATTTGAGTTAAATTAATTCCAAGTTACACACAAGATACAAAACTTGTACATCCCATGTGACACAAAGATGTGATCGTGCAACTTAGGTTTCCTAAGGGAGAGAAAGTGCTCACATAACGACTTACATCGTCACATGATCAATTTCTTCCCCGTAGCCAACATAATTTGGTATAGAGGTGACTAGACCAAACAGGAAAAATAACCTTTGCATCTTAGCACAACTCAATTCTTTATTGATTACAACATGCGTAAGAAATGGAGCTCAAGGGACAACTTAGGATAATTTTTGTATGTCAGTATTCAATGAATGACCTTTGTCATTCAATGAACACCGCATTTCTGAAACCATCCTGAAGATGGCATGATGAGTCCCATGTATTAGGAGTGTCGTAACTTATTTCTTTATATTGAATTACTTTTATGACAGGTTTAATTTTCATAACACAATGATATTTCATCGTAATAATTATTCGATCCTAAGGTCCATGTCTTAGTTTCAATAAATAATTCATAATCATTCCATAAGTTTATTTATGTACATTCATTAAGCATCTTAATATAATTAGGGTAGCAAAATGCATTATTAACACAATCCCTAATTTATTTAAATTATGACAATGTCGTCTTAATTGCTTAAGTACAAGTTAATTGAACTCATCAACTGAATATATAATTCGATCATTTCTAATAATATTGTTTACATGCTTATGACTATATAATAAATAGTCATTAATCATTTACCATAATACAAGAGTTCAATCATACAACTATAAAATAATAACCCATATTCATATATTTTCAATGGTTTATATCTCATAATCATTCATATAGCTTTAATTATATTATATCTTTTAAAGCTAATTCACATAAGTATTCATAACTCATTAAATCCGATTAATTAAGTCAACTCAATATAATTCCTAGTGTAGACACCAAATTTGGGTCACACTCCCCTTGGTCCCCTTTAATCAATTAACATAATGTGTTCGCCTAACCATGACCCCTTTACCCCACATTCATATTAATTTAATTATTTACAATTGAATTAATGCCCATCCTCACATTATTTATTAATCTAATTACTTTAATTAGGTTAATTTACACCTCACCTAGACACATCACCTAGACACCTCACCATGGACTTATTCTTAGCCTATTAATTAACTAAGACTCAGTCTCTACTTATCCTAACCACCTGGACTTAGTCTAACACTAGCATTAAATTTTTATTCCTTCTCCAATAACATACCTACTTATCTAAGTGTTAGCCATCACTTGAGACCCATGCCAACAAGAAGAGCACACCAAAAATAGCCAAGATCTGTTATTTTTGGTAAACCTAGGATGTCCCGCCTTAGCCAATATCGGTTAACCCTCAACTGATGTCACACCTTTCCTATCATCGGTCACCATATATACAATTTGACAACCTTTTTCTAGGTTTTTCACTTCGAGTTTTGAGAGAGCTATCTACATGCAAAGCACGAACCAAAGTTCTCTCAATCATCAAGGTGACAGAATACATTCAGCTAGAGGCCCAAACAAGTAGGTGAGACTAATCTAAAGGCATTGACATTCATGGTAGCACTCCGAAGCACTGTTGTGTAATGACACTAACCACCGTGTTCACAGATTTACTATCACCTTCCTCCACCCACCAGGCTTGTAACAAGTAAGTGCATTTGATTCTACATCATTTCTGTACTTAATTGTTAGGTTCTTTATCCTTTTGTTATTAAATCAAGTTATTTCCTACATTCCTCCATCCTCACTTCCTAGACCATTTACCTATCCAACCACTACAACCTTCGGCTCTTCATTCCTAACCTTTTATACATTTCTGATTTTTTATCACCTTATCATGAATCCAACTAGTCCCCCTTCACTCTTTGTGTAATCACAGAGAATCCCAAAACCACTTGTTAATCAACTTTCACCAAATTTTCCCTACCAACGCCAGTTACCTTAACCGTCATCGGTTTCCCCTTCACCGGCATTGGTTACTGATGACTTTTGGTTATTGTGACTCCTATAAAACTTTCACTAAACTGACCTTAACATCCCAAGAAACTCACAAAAGCCTCACCCAAGCCAGATACCCTACCTACAACCTCTCCATAGACCTCTCCCTCTCTCTGTGTAGACATAGAGAGAACCTGACACTGCTTTGATATATTTTCCATTCCCATAAAAACCGAGATAGGTTACCCCTAACTGGTATCGGCCATAGCTGAACCAACATCGATCACACCACGACCGGCATCGGTCTCGTGTGTCGAAATCGCTCAAACCAAGACGCTCCCAATCACCCAAATCAAGCCCAAACTCCACCGAGTGTTACCCAAACCCTACCTGTGACCTCCAGGACCACCTACCCAAATTTCGCAACCCGACTCGACCTTCATCAATTTAATTATCAAATCATTTAATTAGATTAACTTTGATAGTAATCCGAGATACCTAAATCAAAGTACTAGATTTAGACTTGTTTGTTTGCATATTCATTTATTTTATATTAAATTATCTATATCAGTGGATTGGCAACCATCAAGGAAGTATCACACTTCCTAGATCTAGCTCACGCTAGGAAATCCACTAACCTTTTGCTTTTAACTATGTTTTTTGGTCTTTTTGTACATTTCAGGTAGTTCATTCTAGCCAAAAGGAAGCTCGTGCAATCAACTTGGATCAGAAATTAGATTCACATGCACAACCTTCAACAAATGAAAAATATGTATTCCTCCTTGGCCTTCTACCCTTATCTATTTCATTAATTTGCTAAGAATCTAGTGAAACATTTTGGCACGCCCGGTGGGACCCATCCGGGGTTCCTTGCATTTGTTCATTCTTAGGAAACATTGTATGTTTGTTTCTTTTCAAAAGGAAGTTAACATTAAATTCTCTCCCTGGGAATCTTCTCTTTCTTCTACTTATCTCAGTGACATTTGTATTTCGGGACTAAAATGAATATTTATTTCTTTTCTTGCATTTGCATTAGTGAAAGTCATATCCTTTCCTATTCACTCTTTGTTTACATCAAATATCACATTTCGATTTGGGTTTTAAAATACTTGCATTTCATACTTCTATGTTTGCATTTTTAGCTCACATTAAAACTGAGGGAAACCTATATGTTGGAAGTCATGTCCAACTGATGGTTGACATAATTGAATCATAGATGCACATTCTTTTCTCTTTTCCAAACTGCACAAAAATAAATTCACACATCTTCTTAAACAACACCTTACCTAGAAGAAGCTATCAACGATCACACGATCAGAGGATTGATAGTGGGTGCCCAGATTGGTTTCTCTATCCAGTCATTATCTTAGAGAAAGGACCATCCCCGCCAAAACATTACCTGAAACCATCCTTAGATCTTGCTTCTCATAGGACACCTTCTTTCCAACCAAAAAATTTGGTTTTATTCACAAGTTAGTCTAAAATAGCATAAGCTAAAGCATAAAATTCACTCATAGGATTTCATGTTTTTCTTAGCTTTTTCTTGAGTTGTGTTTTGAGTTGTGAGGTCACATTCTTCATTTTCTTTTCTTACTTTCACACCCCACAATTATATTTGGTGTATTCTTACTTTTTCTGGGTGTGTTAGGAGCCATCACTATCATACTCAAGTTTATGGGTTGATAGTTCATCTAATCTAAGTCATAAAAATCAATTTTTCTCCATCTTTTCAAAACCCACAGTAATCGCTATCGAGTCACCCTAACCATCATCAATTACCCTCTCACCGTCATCGATTAACTGACCATCGTCGGTTCATTTGTTTTAATTTTTAAGTAAAACAACGACTAGTTTCACCTCCTGGAACCTTTTTTCTTCATTTCTTCTATTTTTTGTCATTTACAAAGAATAGATTACCAAACCTACGCCAACTCACATGGTTTTGACTCATAGTCAAGCCAACATCCTTGTATTCCATGCAATCCTTTGGCCGCTCCCGCCTAGCCCATTTCCACCTTCCATCCTATCACCTATGGATCCTACTCAACCCATTATCATCAATATCGGTGATGAGGAGTTCGCAAGATTCCTTGACCATAACCCCACTTCCTTACAACATTATCTCTCCCATTCCTCTACTCATGATTCATCGGACAATTGGTATATGGCATGCATGTGTCCATTCCTCTTTCCCTCACCCCCACTTCTACGTCAGCTACCACTAGCTCGACATTACCTTCTTCCACCTTACCGCCCGTAGTATCCCAACTTGACCCCATGCCATCAATACCTACAGCACCTATAGCATTAGTCACACTTTTGATGTCAATTGCACCCTTGGTGTCAACCATTCCTTCATCATCCACCTTGATCATAGTCCCATCTACACTGTCACCTCATATATACCTATTGCATCACAACCACCCATGGTGTCGGCAACCCATACCCCATTCCAAAACATCATCCTCTCCATCCCACAGTCTTTACCTCTAATCACTACAAGGATCACTACATCTACCCCACCTACTTACACATATCACCAACAACCCCCAATCTTGTCTATCACCTATTCGGGATATTTTTCACTTGCATCTATTCCCCCACACAATTCTCATACTCGCACCACCATATATTGGGATGTCATCCACATCATACATTCATCATCAACCTCCTTATGTTGCAGGGGTGCTCAATCATCACAACCTACCAACGACCTTATTAAAATGATGATGGAAAAGATGCAAACATTGGAAGCATTATTTTCTGCTCTCGTAACTCCTTAACCTATGATGAAATATGCAATGATCCCATCCATCCATTTATTCCCATTCGCCCATACCCTACGCATTGGGAAATGTCCAAATTTAATCGGTTCAACAGTAAAGAAGACCCACAACAACACTTGTGGTATTTCAAACATGGGTGTTATCTAATCGCCCATGACGATGATGCTTTACTCCTACAAACATTCCCCATGTCTTTAATGGGGCCTACGTTAGATTGGTACAATGGTTCACCTAGACATTCCATTTACTCATTTAATCAAGTGGCTCAAGCCTTCCTGGACCATTTTTCAATCAATATCGTCAAGAAGGTCACCATGACTGACTTGTACTCAACTCGACAATACGACGACGAGTCTATCACCAATTTTGTCACTCATTGGCGAGTCTCATCAACCAACTAACATTCCAGTTACCTCAAACTAAGCTTATAGAGTTGTTCACTAGAGCTTGTGTTAGGCACATCTCACCAACTCTTCAAGTACAAACCTTCTGCGTACCTTCAACAAGCATTTACCATGGCGAAAACTAGAAATTCATGTCATTGAAGAGAAGAAAATTCAATTGCAAAACAAAAACATTGCCTTTAAATCAAATGATACCTCCTCTTCAAAACCCCAAAATAATTATTCAAAATCCAAAGGATCTTGCCAATGCGGTAGTTTTAAAGTTTGGCCCATCTCACCCATCTAATCAATCGAAACCTTCTTCCAACCTTTCTCCCATTCAAACTTTCCTATTCAGGTAAGAGAAATGAAAGTACACTCCAATCGGGGAGCCTTATTCTTCAGTATTAGAAAAACTTCTTAAAGTCGAGTCATTGCTCTTCCACCCATAAAACCACATATTGGTTTTGACCCCTCGCCGTCTATCTATGTCGCATGGTGTAAGGAACATCACTATTGTAACTATCATCGTGTAAAAGACCATAGCGATGGTAATTGTATAACCTTCAAGAACATTGTCCAAGAAATGTTAAATAATGGAGATCTCATCCTGGACAACCCGAACGCACCAAAAAATCAAAACTTGCATATCTTCAAGAATCCATTCCCTAATCATACCCCATCATCTAACCAAAGTGGTGAACCTTCAACCAATGACAACAATGTCCGTGAAGTCCATGTTGTTTTTTGGAGTCGTACTGCACCCTTCCTCAATTTCCTCCTATCCCCTCTATCGATTAAATTCTAAAGCACGAGTTCCTCTACCCATGGAGGAGCCTACTTCATCTACTCCTTCACCACAGAGGAGTCCCCTTCACCCATGGAGGAGTTCACAATTTCTGCTTATGGCGTTTCACCATTTACCTCATAACTTAACGAATAACCTACGGTATTAACTCTCCTACCCATGGGAGAGTCATCCTCACTTTCCTCTCCACCAAAAGAGGAAACTACCTCATCCCAATTGTTATCTCCCCTACCCATAGGGGATCCTTTAGACGCGCCACTTCTTATTGGGGACAATTCCCCATTAGCATTCAAGATCACGTTGATCTGGCTCTTGGCTCTCTTACCCACAGTGATGCAAGCCAATGAATTCCTATCTCACGGACATATTTTACAGGGATTGCCACTAAACCAACGACATCTCCTCTTACAACAATGTCATTTTCACACTGACATAACTTTTGGATTACATTGATAATTCCATGCTTTGGGGATGCCTTCGGTTACCCTTTTCAACCCAAATGCAAATATCACTGCGGATACCTCCATGACCTATCCGAAGGTATTTCAAAAACCAAGCCAACTATGACCATTCTTTTCATAACAACTTCTTCTTCATCAACCTCACCTACACCTAAACCGTTACCAACAATCCGAACCCATTCCTATGCCTAAGAACTTACCGGTATCTACACCTTGCTTGCCCACATCTAGACCCATTACTACCTTGGTTGTCATGCCAACATCAAGCCTAGTCCATCCGCCTGTCAAAATTGGATTTAGTCACATCTTCCTAGACCCACGCAAACACCATTCCTCTACCTAAAAGGAAGACCCAACCTTCTATGCCACATACACAAGATTCACCTACTATGCCTTTGTCACCTTTGCCCATTCTCGTCTATCATAGGGTCTCACCCATCTACCATGGTCAAGAAACCTCTTACACAAGGCAAATAAAAAGCGCAGCAGCCCGCCTCTTCATCACAATCCTTTATTACACACAACCTACCAATACAACGTACACCTTTGTTGTCACCGCATCTTTCTTACCACCTATACCCCCACCACCTATAGTAACTCCATTAGTACCTATGATATTTCCTTCTCTTCAACCCATATATTCTACCATACCTCTACCAGCAACTTTTATTGTACCTCCTTTATCACCTTGGCTAACTCATCCTCTTCCACCATCCACTTTCCCTTCTACATCATGTACTCTTCCTTCACCTTTACCCAGGAAGGTGTAACCAAAATTGAAAAACCCACTACCCTCCAAAGAGGTAGTTAATCCTACAACACCTTTTATCACTAGTTCATCTACTACACCTTTACCCAAGAAGGTACAACCCAAGCCTAAAATAGTACCACCTACCAAACCGGTGGTCAAACCTATACCACCTCCAATTCCACCTCCTATAGCACCTCTCCCACCACAATCACCTACACTTCAACCCAAACCCACACTCACCTCACATTGTGATCCATTGGCAGGGTCTTACGCCAACATTCTAGCTAACCTTTTAGAGACCTTTGTCATCACATTGCCACCCCTTAGACCTTACGACCCACTCAAACCCAAACCAAAAGGGTTTGACGATACTAAAATTTTTGCCTACCATCGTGTGCCAGGACATGATGTAGAAAATTGTAAGGCTCTAAAAACCATTCTTCTCCAACTTTGTCCTCCTGAACAAAAATTTGATGACGATGATCTTCTAGACGAGGACCCAGTTCCACCCTCACCTATCACCACACATCCTCACCCACTACCTATTCAATGACATGCATTACCACCTCCACAACCCATTTAGCCTTCTTCAAAATTCAAGATCAACATGGTCCGCATAAGAGAGCTATCCAAAACCCCACTAAAATGTTCATTGCGCCAAATTTCTGTCACAAAAACATTTTTCTTCATTTTATTGTCCATCATGTCGCTATACATATCACGATTCACCTACTCCTTCACCCCATATAAATATGGTTAACATTTCCACTCATGCCGAGAAAGACAAAGGAAAAGAGAAAGTAGTCAGCCCATCTGCCAATCCACTGCCCAATATACCATCCGCACCCACACCGAAAATCACCATTCGAGACCCACATATCTTATTTCTGACGGGGTCACCCATCGTACAATGATAAAAAATTACACCAATCCCCTCTAAAAATGTCTTTATATGACCTCATCCAAACTTCTGAATCCCATCGATAGGCCCTCATGGAGGTTCTACAATCCATCGAGGTTTTACCTAATGACCCGACACCTGTGGCCTCCATTATCACCCCTCACCATGTGGCTTCTCTCACCAATTCATCCCCTTCCTCTACACTGTCACTACTCACCAAGTAACATCCCTCGGTTTCCTGACGACGAGATTCTACCTCTCCAATCAGATGATCTTGATCCCACCCTTTTCATTTCATTTACATTGATAATATATGCATTCAACGCGTTATGATCGATGGTGGTGCGCATCAACATCATCTCCTCCCATGCGTACAACCAAATGCACATCCCTGCCAATTGCATACATAATAACCTAGTTATGTTGTGTTCATTCAATGATGCCATCACTTCCACCCTTGGCACCATCATTCTCCACATTCATGTGGGCCCTCGTACTATTCTAGAATTTTTCTATGTCTTAGAGGGGGAATTCTAGTACAACCTATTGCTTGGTCGACCTTGGATCCGTGTCATGGGTTATGTTCCTTCAACCTTACATCATTGCATAAAATTTAAACATGAAGGACATAACTATAACATCTCAACTGACCCTTTGTCATTCAAAACCTGTAACATGTTGTACTAACCTAATGATGTCCTTATACCAGTTAAGGCATCTACCACTGCTATATCCACTTCTCCTTCACCCACACCCCATCTAATGTCGCACTACCTCTCCCACACTAATTCCTCTATTCCACTTGCCATTGAAACATCCTCTATAGCTGACTCATCCACTAACCCATCTACTTCTTAACCAACCAATGCTTCTTCTTCCCAATCACCTAGTGATTCATCTATTCTTACTACCCACATATCAACCACTGATCCCTTAGAAGGTGTTTTTCAACGTCTCACTCTGGGGAGTATCGCCTATACAACATCGACACATTCCTTACTCCTCAAGAGTATGGTAACCTTTGCTAACATCCTCATTATGATTACCGCATAGGTGAGGTTTCCCTTATGGTCCTCCTCACCTTTGCACCAACTTAACATATGGGGGACTTGATACTTCTACCTACTTGCTTAAACCACCTTCCCAAACGTGACCATTTTCATCTACCTCTAATATCTCACTAACCACCGCTTCACCCACACTTTCCTTCACCGTTGTGCATGGAAAGGCTTTGGCTTTGGGTTTTATGAACAAGGCCGCCATATTGTCATCCCATGCACCACACGTAAACACAAAGACCGTAGTGGTAGTGCTATTGGATTTTTGAACCATCTTCTAAGAAATCTCGTGTTGAACTCATCGAGGATGAAAAACCTTCCTCACCCCATCTACCAACTTCACCACCTTCACCTACGGAGTCTATGGATCTAGAATCCATTCCTCCTAACTTTTTTTTGAACACCATTTTTGGGACCTTTGACTTATCAACGAGATGGTGAGGCTCCCTCTTCTCTTCCCTTCTTATATCCTGACATGATCGATGATGATACACCTTCTATTAACATCATTCAATGTCAGGATGATGAGTCTATTCTCACCTACCTTGGTGCGGAAGATTCTTATATTCACCAGTCATTTCCTTCTAAGACACAAACCATGTTAAATGAATCGACCATCAAAATTAATATTCACACTCAGGATGACCCACACATTCTAAAGATAGGCCAATCTTTAGATACTACTGAACATGAAGCTTTTACCTCATTCCTCTGAGATCATAGCAATGTTTTTGCTTGGTCCTATGTTGATATGCCCGTATTGACCCAAACATTGTGGTCCACAATATCGTAACTATTCTGAAGCCAAACCTATAAAACAAAAGCTATGAAAATGCATCCTCACATTGCCCTTCTTATCAAAGAAGAACTTCAGTGCCTTCTCTCGGTTTCCTTCATCCTACCCATTGATTATCCCCAATGGATCTCTAACATCATTCCTATCAAAAAAGTGACAAGGGGACTCCGCATATGCATGGATTTTCGCAACCTTAACTTAGCTTGCCCCAAATATGACTTTCCTCTACCTAGTATAGACAAATTAGTTGATCTTACCATTGGCCATGAAATGTTATCACTCATGGATGGTTTCTTAGGTTATAACCAAATATTACTCGCCTTGGAAGATCAACACAAAACCACCTTCATCACTCCTTGGGGGACCTACTATTGATTCATGCCCTTTGGCCTTAAAAACATTGGTGCTACATATCAACGGGCTATGACTTATATCTTTCATGACATCATGCATCGCATATTGGAATATTACATAGAATACCTTCTTTCCAAATCCAAACATTGGGTCGAACACCTTACAAGTCCTTAAGGTCATCTTTGACCATCTCATCAAGTATTATGTTCACCTTCAACCTAAGAAGTGTGTCTTTGATGTTCTCTCAGACAAGCTCCTTAACTTTAGTGTTTCTTTGTGTGGCATAGAAGTTGATCCCACTAAAATCAAGTCTATTCTCAAAATGCCTCCACCTACTAACCTTCATCAACTTCATATTTTTCAAGGCAAGTTGCAATCTATCGACGTTTCATTTCGCAGATTTCGACTATTTGCCACCCATTTCATCATCTCCTCAAAAAGGACATCTCCTTCAAATGGGATGATGAATGCCACAAAGCCTTTGAGGCCTTAAAATAGTACCTCCTCCAACCACCTATGATCATTCCTCCTAAGGATGACCAACCATTTTATCTTTACATTTTTACTACTGACCATTCCTTGGCGCCATGCTCACTCATTCGATAAGTAACATAGGGAACAAGCAGTTTACTATATAAATTTATACACTTCTAGACTACAAAACTAGATATACCCATGCCACAAAACTCTGCTTAGCCTTAGTTTTTATCGCCACTAAGCTTCACATTACTTACTCAACCACAAAACCTTTGTTGTCACCAATACATACCCCTTACATTACATGTATGTCAAACCCTACCAAAATCAACGTGTTGCACGTTGGCTCATGGTTCTTGAGATATAGACCTCAAATTCATCCATCAAAAATTTGTCAAAGGAAAAACCATCATTGACCAACTTGCAATGTGCCTATCTCTGGAAATGAATCCTCTAACTTTGATTTCCCTAATGTATACATCACTACCCTCTCTTTTGGATGATACCATTTACTAGATGACCTTATTCTTCTATGGTTCCAAATGTCGGCATGGGGGTGGCGGCGGCTTATCCTCATTCCTCTTGATGGTGAGCCTATGCCATTATCTTTCAAACTAGATTTTTATTGTACTAATAATATCTTCGAATATGAAGCACTTGTATTAGGCCTTCAAACCGCCATTTCCTTAGACGTTAAGTCAATTAATATCTTTGGTGATTCCCAACTAGTTGTAAACCAAGTTAATGGTATATACCAATGTTGTAATGAGATACTTTAGAAGTATAAGCATCATGTAGACATACTTTTGACTACCTTTGATCGTTATGAACTTCAAACCACCCGCGTTCCACTAATAAATTTGCGGACACCATGGCATGTCTTGCTTCTCAAATACCCACTTCACCCTCCGACTTAAAAATATTTTTCACAATACAAAGGCTGTAATCACCTTCCTATCTATTTTGAGACATCAACCTTGTTGGAACCATTGAAATTGACCCATGATGACCTTTGGTATAAGCAATTTTTTGACTACCTTTCCCTTTTAATTCTACCTCCGATCTTACTCGCAATGGACAACGAACCTTTCTCAAAAGTTTTCTCGTTATGTCATCATGGGTGGTCTTCTTTATAAACGTGGCTTTGATGGCATCCTCTTATGATGCCTTACAAGTTTTGAAATTCCTACACCATCAAGGAAGTTCACGATGGAATTTGTGGAGGTCACTTCAATGGTTTAATTATCGCTAAACACATTCTCCACCTAGGCTATTACTGGCCAACCTTAAACCATGATTGTTGTGATTATGTCAAATGTTGTGTGAAGTGCCAATAACATGCTAATCTTCATCACACACCTAGTCACACCTTACAAGTCACACGAGACCTTTGGCCTTTCTCTCAATGGGGTTTGGATCTTGTTGGAGAAATCAATCCCCATTCTTCACAATGCCATCAATGGATTATCACCACTACCAAATACTACACTAAATGGGTAGAATCCATACCTCTTATTTCTACAAAAGCCAAGAAAATATGTGAATTCATCAACCATCACATCATTTGTCGCTTTGGTGTTCCTCACCATCTCATCACTGATAATGGAAAACAATTCAAAAACAAAACCCTACGGAAACGCTTTGTGATGCCTTCAACATTCAACTCAATTTTTCTTCACCTTACTACCCTCAAAAAATGGCCAAGTAGAATCAACCAACAAAACCTTAAACAAAATTCTTATGAAAGTTGTGGACGATACTAGAAAGGATTGGCATACACACATTCCTTTTGCCTTATGGGCTTATCATACTAGTATTCATACATCAACTGTTGCCACACCTTTCTCTCGGTCTACGGTACAGAGGTTGTTCTACCTCTTGAAGTCCAAATTCCATCTCTTCGTATCTCACTTAAAGATATGCTCAACGATGATGACTTTTGTCAAGACCGTTTAGCATAACTCGAGTTATTAGACAAACGTCATCTCAATGCTCTCAATCACCTCCAAATCTATCAAAAATGTATTAAACATGCCTACGATAAACGTGTCCATGAATGAACCTTCCAGGTCAGCGACCTCATCTTGAAGGAAAATTAACATGTAACAAAAGAGGAGAAAAGTAAATGGGGCAATTTTCTCCTAATTGGCTTGGACCCTATATTGTTACTCATGCCTATGGATTAGGTGCTTATCATTTGTCTTCACTCAAAGGTAAACCCAAACCTAAGCCCCTCAATGCCTTGCATCTTCACCATTCTATTATTGAATCAAGTCCTATATCACCTTCTATCTATTTAAACACTCGTCCCTTGAGCACCATTCACCTTCCATTTACCTATTTTAAGGATCAATGACTAAACAAGAATCACGTGATTAACCGTCACTTTTCATCCTTATCTTAAATATGAGTACCATGGCTCTACTCATGGCATGATTCTCATGGATACTTTTTCTATTCCAAGATGGAATCTCATGGTCGTTCATCACTTAAAACCCATCTTTCATAGTTAACCCTTGTGTAATATAGTTTTGTCTTCATAACAAGGATCCTATCCTTCTCTATAGTCTTCTCCATAACCAAAAAGTCTAAAAAAATAATAATAATTCAAAAGTAAAATGGGAGTCAACTCCTTGAGTCAAACTTCTAGAAAAAAGATGAATCCCTCAACAAGGACATCTATTCTTTCTATCTCATACTATAAATAGACTGCTCCCTCGAAGGACAACTATACAAAGCTAGCCATATTATACATAGTCTATCACAAAAGAAGACTATTCTTACAAAAATACAATAATAATATTTTGAAGCTTCCTGCATTGATCAACTTCACGAAGACCTCAAGGAGATATTCTATTCATCCCACATAGACTTCCTACATCAATCAATCTATTAAAACAAAATCAAAAAAAGAAAAAGATAACTTTTTCATCATGGACTTGCCTATTTTGATCTTGGGTCTCTTGCCAAAAGGCATGTTGTCTCACACCAGTTATGCTAAACCAACCTTCTTTCACCTCATCGCCTTAACACCCTAATTTTTGCCCACTCAAGGGACTTGTTGCAAATGTGACATTTCATGATCATGTGACTTTCTTCACCCTTAGAATAGTCAATTATGCAACGCCTTTAGGGTCTTACATTCATAAGCCAATCTTTGGTGTGGTAGACTCATTATGGTTCTTATCAATTAGGCAGCTCTTTTTGTCACCTCTTACCATTCACCTTTTTCCTACTTATTGATTCTCCTATACAGGACCAGACCATCAACACCTATATTTTGGGAATTCCTCTTTCACCTAACACAAATATGCCTAAATAACCTAACCAACCATGCCTAAATGACCTAGACTCAACCATGCCTAAATAACCTAAACTCAACCATGCCTAATTGACCTAGACTCAATCATGCCTACAACCTACCAATCCATCCCTCTACCTCATCATATTCTTCCCTAGCTATGGGAGAACTACATCGTCCTGAGGCCATTTTTCGTCGGGGCTATGTAGGAAGCACTCCGAGGGCATGGGGCCCTTGGAGGTTAGCTCGACCACTCTTTACCCTAACCAATTTCCCCATTTTCCTATTCATATTCTACCTTAGTTTCCATTTTCTACAACACTTGGAAATTAATACAAACATACATACCTACCATTTCATCACATCATACATCAATCAATTCACCATTCCATGATATCAAATATTTGGAATTTTAAACCATAATAGAAATATACATCATCATTTATTTTCCATACTACTAATAACATGAAAATTAAATCAAACCCAACAACATGACCAAGCCACTCCTAACTAACTCCGAAACTCCACCATGCCTAGCTGACCTAACTCAATCATGCCTAAATGACCTAGACCCCACCATGCCTAACTCACCTAGACTCCACCATGCCTATACCCTAACTCACCATGCCTAAATGACCTAAACTCAACCATGCCTAAGTGACCTAGACTCAATCATGCCTAATTCACCTAGTTTCCATCAATACACAATGACAATGGAAATTAAAAACATAGATACATCATCCATACCATAAGTATCATCATCTATATAAATGAGAAAGTCTGTGTATCAATACATATGTACACAGATACAAATAAATACAAGTATCTCAATCGCTCAGATACATCCTCACTATCTTCAACATGTGACCGATATAAAACTCAAAATCTCAAAACTCTCATGTATAGCCTCACTATCATTGGCACGCAGGCTAGTATATATCAAAAATCAATACTCTAATCATATCCGGTGACTAATCGTCACCCCACCTGATATCCATACATGTCTCATCTATCTCCTCCTCTCTCTAGTCTAGCACCCTGCCAACATCTCTCCACCCTCCATGGGTCTCGGTCTAATCTCCACCTGACCCTCACATGGGACTAGCCTCCATGAACTCATAGCCTCACCTTGACCATGTCTCTAGGCTCATCGACCCCTTGTTCTCTCGGCATGAGTGTGGGACCTAGTCCTCTCACTCGCCTCCTATATGCCATGTACTTCGCATAAGGACGAGACATCTATCCTGACAGTCATCAGGTGATCCTGATAGTATCGGGCCTCATTCAGGGCATCCTTGAATCTCGCCATAGGAAGCATCTGTTGGTGGTGCCATAGGTCTCACAATAACCTGTGATCTCTTCCCTGATAACACTGGTCTTGGTCCTTGTCCATGTGAGCCTGTCCTCTCCTCCTGTACTGTACTATGGGACCTTGTCCCGTTGTTGCTTGTAGTATGGGACCCTATCCTTGAGCCTATGGAGGTACATGTGATGCAACCTAGGCTTGTAGGGCCACAACTTATGCATGTGGTGTGGCCAAATAGCCTCGAAACTCTCTTACTTGCGCTATAAGGAGGCTACATCGAACCCCATCACCACCCTGTGCGGTTCCGATTTCTTACCTAAGCTAGCTGAGCATGTAAGGTTATCACCTAGGCCTACAGGGTAGCCACATGTGCATAAGTTGTTGTCAATTGACCTATACACCTATAAATTGTGTTTGAAGGGTGGCCACCTACCCTTGTAAGGCATCTCTCTATATTGTCACGGTAGCAAGATCGGGTTGCCTGGTCTTGGTGGTGTCTCCCATTATTGTGCCACCCACCACCGCCATAACCATCGATAACCCAATGTCATTAATCTACTTATCCACTAGATGTTCCTCCTCCTTCCACTCGACACACTCGGATGTGGTGGAGACATGGGTCTCTCCACGTCATCTCTCTCGGTATTGTGGGAAAGGTGGAGGCATGTCTTGTGGTAGCCCAAACTACCGTCTAACCCTGTCTATAGGTATCAACTCATGCTCTTCGAATGTTGGCCCCTGTATCCACCTCAACAGCTGAAGCTCATCTAACTCCTCCATCATACCCCTATACGAGGGATAGCTAATGTAGGGTTTCCACACAATATTGACCCTGAAAGCCCCTCTAGTAACCATCTGTAATATAAAACATCACGTGTGGCCCTAGCCACTCTATGCTTACCCCAACTGGTACCCACCGTCTATATCCAACTCGACTCGGCCACCCCAAACCAATCATGTTGGGGCAAACCAACTGGATGCACACATATGATATGCTCGTATGCCCAACGCAGTGTAGTAGAAAGGTGCAACACAAACTAAACTGTCACAATCTCCCATAGGCCCATAGCTCCCTGTATAGCTACACTAGGAATGTCGGTGCCTAGGAAAAGTAGATCCTCTCCTCCATCATATCCTAGAGCACTCCCATCAGTGCTCATGGGAATCTCCCACCCTCAAGCATCTGGTAAGGAGAAACAACATACCACCTCCATCATCAATACAACCAACCTCGTCTCCTAAGGATGGGTTACATACATGTCTCCATAGCTAAGGCTCACGCTATGGTACCTCATCTCGCCCATCGCCTCCCCAAACACAGCCACTATCGGCTCCATTGATGCCTCTGATGAAATAGAATACACTAGCTCCCCAACAATTGGTAGCCGCAGGATCCTGTACACATCCTCTAGGGTGACATTCATCTCACTCATCGGTAAATGAAACATGTTTTGGTCATTAATCCCATCTATCGATGAGTGTGACCATCAAGCTAGGATCTGGGATATACACCTATAGCACTAGATCCCAATCAGTCCAACATCCATCATATGCTCCCACTCCTCCGCAGTCACACTGACCACATCTTCACCATCAGAGGTGGTACTTTGTCTCACATCCTAAGTTGTCCCTATCTTCGCAACATCAAACACAATATTGTCAAGACTTTCCTACCCAAAATTACATCTTACCCACTACAACATACCCAACCACATCAATCATTCCTACCCCATTTACCTAATTCACCTACAAACATTTTACCCTTTACAATCATGACCCATCATCTTAACATTATTTAACCTACTTACCTATCTTATCATAAACTCACATTTTACCCTCATCCCTCTACATACGCCCTTCATGTACCCCTTCTCACCTATTTTTCTTTCCAAACTAACCCTTCTTTCCCCATGTTGTTCTTTAACCCTAACCGGCACTGGTCACCTTAACCGTCACTAGTTTTCCCATGACCATCATCGGTTCCCTTTAACTAAAGTTGTCACCTATCCCTCACCAACGTTCTGGTAAATCGACCGATCGCTCGACCAAACCTAGACCAATGTCCTCTATCGATAACCAAAACCCCAAACCCATCCCCCATTATTTAAAACTCCACAAACCTAAATACTTACACACACCTACCCAAACTTTCCATACTCTCATTCCCCCAATTTTATCTACTTACTTATGTTATTCCCACCCTTCATTTCATTCCATTTTACCCACAAATTACCATTTACAAACCCCACCCAAATTTATAATAAAAAACACATTTACAACACACTTTTACCAAATGAATAATTCAAATATCCTCTACCTCATCTCGACCTCTCTCACGAGTGGCATGTTAGATCAAGGTGGTCCACCCGAACCCTCTCTCACCTTTTCCATGTCAAAATCTACCTCGAATCTCTCCACCAATCAACTCACTCGAACCATCTCATGGACCCACTAATTAATGTCAATCACCCACTTTCAACTCAAATTCTCATACTATCTTTTCCACCTATCTCTCTATAATTTTCCCCAACGACAAAACAAGTTATAATGAAATCGTAAATCATGGATTTTTATTTTATAACCCTAACTCGACATCCGGTCATAACAAAGTCAATAACCTTATAACCGCATCGGTCACCTACCAATACATTTCACCTACCTTTTTCCCATTTTGACCTACAAGCATTACTTTCCAAATACCTCATAACTTCACCAAACACCTCTTACACCTTACCCACAAGCCTAAATTACCCATACATTTCCTTAATTACATTTAGGGACTTGTTATTTTACCTATACCTTGTCCTTACCCGTGTCAAGACCTATATATCTTGACCTAAAACACTTTTTGTGACCTTTGAACTTGTGTACTCATATACCTTATGATATCCGTGTTGTTTAGCCTAGTGACCTTACTTTGCATTTTATGTGTTTTTATCCCACCAAACCTTTGGTGTACCAATCATACCTAAACATTCTAATAAGACCTAAGTTGTGTTTCTAGACCATATCCTGTACCATGGATACTTGAATCACTTCAACCTTGTTTGGATAAACCTATCGACCTTGGACGATGTATAGTTTGCAAGCTCTTCACCTAGTACATGTGTCACATTTATACGTGTGTGTGTTTCGATTGTCATTACCCATTACCCAATATGACCCTTTCCTATTACCCATTACCTAAAGTGCCCATACCCTTACCTATAACGTCACCTACTTTCACTTTCACCACTTACCCATTTATCAAACCACTCACCAATTCCATCTCACACCTCATCACTCCTACAGGGGGATCACCTCCACCCACACTTGGGGCACCTCACCTTCAACCTTACTTCTCCCACTCTCACCTATACTTGGGGACACCACTTCCTATTTTTGTTATCTACCAATACAAGCTACATGTTAGACACCAAATTTGGGTCACACTCCCCGGTCCCCTTTAATCAATTAACATAATGTGTTCTTAACCATGACCCTTTACCCACATTCATATTAATTTAATTATTTACAATTGAATTAATGACCCATCCTCACATTATTTATTAATCTAATTACTTTAATTAAATTTACACCTCATCTAGACACATCACCTAGACACCACACATGGACTTATTCTTAGCCTATTAATTAACTAAGACTCATCTCTACTTATCCTAACCACTGGGACTTAGTCTAACCTAGATTAAATTCTATTCCTTCTCCAACAACATCCCTTATCTAATGTTAACCATCACTTAAGACTCCAAGTAAGACATGCCAAAATAGCCAAGATCTACTATTTTTGGTAAACCTAGGATATCCCACCTTAATCGATGTCTTTAACCCTCAATCGACGTTCCCATATATCACCATATATACAATTTGGCAACCTTTTTCCCCATTGGTCACTTCAATTTTGGAGAGGGCTATCTCGTCATGCAAGCATGAACCAAAGAGTTCTCTCAAGCATCAAGGTGACTAAATACATTCAGCTAGAGGCCCAAACAAGTAGGTGAAACTGATCTCAAGGCATTTACATTCATGATAGCACTTTGAAACATAATTCATGACACCCACCACTAGGTTCATAGATTGAATATCACCTTCCTCCACCTACCGTGCTTGAACAAGTAAGTGCATTTGATTCTGTATCATTTTGTACTTAATTGTTAGGTTCTTTATCCTTTTGTTATTAAATTAGGTTATTTCCTGATTCCTTCATCCTCATTTCCCATCCCATTTACCTATCCAACCACTACAACCTTCCGGGTCTTTATTCCTAACCTTTTATACATTTCTAATTGTTTTGTCACCTTATCACAAATCCAACTAGTCCCCCTTTCACGTATCATGAGAAGCCCAAAACCATGTTAAACTTTCACCAAATTTCCCCTATCGACGTTTTACCTTAACCGCCATCGTTTCCCCTTCACCAACATGGTCACTAGACAACGTTAGTTATTGTGCTCTCTGTCAAACTTTCACTAAATTGACCTTAACATCCCCAAGAAACTCACAAAATCCTCACCCAAGCCGGATACCCTACCAACCCTCTCCACAAACCTCTCCATCTCTCTGCGTGCGACATAGAGAACCCTGACACGTATTTTCTTATATTTTCCATTCCCACAAAACGAGATAGGTTAACCCCTAACTAGTATTGGTCATAGCTAAACCGGCATCAGTCACACCACCGACTGGCATCGGTCCTCTATGTCCTGGCCAATCTTCCTAAAACTAAAGAAACTCCCAATCACCCAAATCAAGCCCAACCTCCACCTAGTGTTACAAAACCCCGCCTGTGACCTCCAAACCACCTACCAAGCCTCCTGCAACCTAACTCGAGACCTTCATCAATTTAATTATCAAAGCATTTAATTATATTAACTTTGATAGTAATCTGAGATACCTAAATAAAAGTACTAGCTTTAGACTTGTTTGTTTACATGTCTATTTATTTTATATTAAATTATCTATATCGGTGGATTAGACAACCATCGAGGAAGTATCACACTTCCTGGATCTAGCTCACGCTAGGCAATCCACTAACCTTTTGCTATTAACTATGTTTTGTGGTCTTTTTTTGCATTTCAGGTAGTTCCTCCAAGCCAAAAGGAAGCTCACATAATCAACTTGGATCAGGAAATCAATTCGCGTGCACAACCTTCAACCAACAAAAAATAGGTATTCCTCCTTGGCCTTCTACCCTTATCCGTTTCATTAATTTGCTAAGAATCTGGTGAAACACCTAGCCGAATCAAAGGAACTGAATAAATTATATGATCAACCAAGATCTTTATTACAACAATATCCAAAAATTGAATACAAAACTTTTATTTCTTTTCCCAAAAATTATACAAAAGCTTTAGAGGCCATAATGCCTTTCAAAAATTATACAACGAAGCACAAGCTCACTTTTACAAACAGTTAAGTAATGAATACATCTTTCAATCATAATCAACAAGAAATCAACATAGCCATTTACAAATCATCCGCCAGATAAGACTTAAATTCTATGATCTCTAAAAATGTTAGGCAACAATCACCATTGAAAGAACTGGCATGAAAAAGTCATCCATCTTATCTTTACAATTTATAGCACTGAAATATTTCAATGAACATAATTCAGCTAATCAACATAATCTAAAATTCATTAAAGATAACAACCTATCTTTTTCCCTTTTTATTATTTTTCCTTTCTTTCATAATCCATTAAAGGAACATATGATTTATCAAACTCAAAGTCATAAAAAGAATAATTTAGAATACTAACAGATCTTTATATGAATTTCAAATTCCAAAACAATATATAACTATGTTTATTTCCCAAACAATGTTATAAAATAACAACGAAGTAAGTATCAACAATTATCCATGTTTCTACCAACAACATATATTACTATGACGAGTCAAAGAGACAATCAATCAATCCATACAACCTTCATTCCAGGTTCATATAATTGGTTTAAGAAGTAAAGAGTATTATATCACTCAAGTCCCATCTTAATAATAATATTAAGAGACTTTATTCGTAGGGATAATAATTAAAATATCCAAACACAATACCTTAATATCACCAAAACCTTAACCTTATCGAAATAACCTTAACTTATCTCGAATACATTATTCCTTCACACAGAAGTAAGAGTACAAGCATTTTTTTATAATAATAATTTATTTGACAAAAGTACTGAATATTATCAAATACCTTAACTGTCCCAAATAATTTTAACTTATCTCGAACACATTCAAATGTAGACCCAAGAGCATGTGCATCATTTATGAGGAGGGATTCGACTAAGCCTAAGAGTCGACTAAGTGTATTAGTCGTTCGGACTAAGTCCACAAATTTCTTCATGTCCGAATACACAAACACCCACCGGTTCGACTAAACCAAAAATAATATCAAAATATCATAATTCTTTCACCTAGATAGTGTTTGAAAAAAAATAGTCAACATCGACCATTGGGTGGTCTTTTAAACAAATAAACGAATAATTGGAAGGGTCGAAGTGACCCGACAATCCTCGACCTGGGAAAACAACTCAGTCACCATTATTTAACAATATCATAGACCAAAACAAGTTAGGCAACCGCATCGCACAACCACCACGTTACCACCCATTTAAGCTAAAACATAAACCCTTATGGGTTGGATTTCAAATGCCTTGCATATGAATTAAATAGTGAATATCCTAATAGGAGCAAACACTAAAAATACATGTCATGGAAATAATATCTCAGCTACAGGTAAGACCGAATCATAACGACTTCATAGTTGATGCCATTCTCGAAATAGTTCTTCGAGAAGAAAGACAAACTCCATTAACAAAAACTTAAACTACTCAAACCCAAAAAAAAGGGTGTTCGAGTAACTCATAGACATTAATACCGTTTTCCAAAAATACTAACTCATTAAAACCATTACAGTTCATATTATCGAGCCGAACAAGTACAAATACTTAAACCAACAATCAAAGCTCGGCTGAATCAACACGACAAAAATTCAAGTTGGGTATTCACATACCATGTTTACATCTAATATCCAAAAATAATGAACTAGTGAAAAGTAATGATTAACTACAAGTATACGAGTTGCGAGCTCGAGAATAATAATCACACAATCATCTTTTGCGGCTGAATGAGGCACGATACCAAGGATTAACCCAACCAAATATAGGTGGGACGAAATTCATGTAAAAGGGTATTCAACTAGTATAAATGTAGCCCATAACAACATGCATGCAATAATACGTTGATTGGGTAATACAACCAATAAACACAATCACAAAAATAACATGGCCATACCTTTAAATGGTTGGAATATAACTCAACCTTTCGCATGTTAAAATAAATATATGCATACATGTATATACTCAAACAAGATATACTTAACCAAGTGAGCATTCAAACAAAAATACATATCTTAATAAAAATCACACACATTATCATTCACCATTGATGATAACAAAAGCACCGAAATTGATTTTGTCGTGCATCCATTAAAATATCTAAATGTTGTAAATGATAAAGATGAGCAGAAGACGATCTCATGCTTGAAAATACTCGTAGAAGTCTTCCTTATCAACTTCCTTACAGTCGATCGTGCCCACTTCTTCCCTCCAAAATCTTCCAAAACTCACAAGAAAACCAAACAAGAATATCTCTTCCAATCGACTCCAAAGCTCCATTCCATCCATAGCCCGACCTTGAATATTTTCACATAACTAATTGAAGTCAAAATTACATGTAAGGCCTAATAACAAATTGCACAATAATAACCATGACCAAATTTGCATGTAGAGCTTGCATGACGAGCAAAAAGACCAAACATGAAAAATGAACCAAAAATAATCACTTAGTTTTAGCGGTAGCTTCCTCGAGAAGCTTATTGCTTCTCTCGAGGACTACGGGAACAAATTAAATTCATTAAATGTAGTGGTACATCTTCTCCCCAACTTCCTCTCTATCTCCTGCTTATCCGTCGACCGCCAACTTTGGCGATACAAACACCCTGCCAACAAATCTCAGCCATCCGTTTGGGTGGTTATCCACTATCTAACGGTTGAGGAGTGTTCAACGAAAACCCTAAAAACTTGCCCACTCAACACGTTGGTCGATGTGGCCTATGCCAAGTTTAACTTGGCTTGGGTGGCGGGTGAGAGGTCCGGCTTGCTACGAACTAAGATGGGGCTCTTACCGAGCCGCCGACCCACCCAATGAACATTACCACCTTTTAAACATAGCTCGACCTTTATTAAGGTTTGAAATAAATTAAAACCAAAGGCCATTATAATTATATGTGTGTGTGTGTGTGTGTGTGTGTGTGTGTGTGTGTGTGTGTATGTATGTATGTGTGTGTGTGTGTATGTATGTATGTATGTATGTATGTATGTATGTATGTATACACACACATATATATACACATATATACACATACATACATACATATATACATATATATGTACATGTGCACATTCATATGTATATGCATATATTTACATCAATATCACAAGATTTACAATCATTTCTCCAAACTAGTCAACATTGGTTTGTATGGCCATATAATGGCTTTTAAAACAATACTTAAATAAGAACCTGGGTCTATGACCCCATTATCAAATATACCATTGTTTGCCAACAAGGGTCTTCACGACAATCAACATCACTAGGATCGTAAAATCAAAATGATTGCAAATTGTTACAAAAGTGAAAATAAGTACCCAAGTGTAAGATTGATCAACGAAGCAATCTCACTAAATAAAATCAAGTCATCATTATAAACCTTATAGATAATGAAATCAACATGATTAAAACAACAAACATAACTGTTTATACTATACTTTAATCAAGCCAAACATGATAACCAACACAATTTCACCTACAACCAGACAGAGTATCTATTCATCGAAGGTGAACTAGCGGGATGTGACACTAGACAACACCTTTTACATTATCATACACATCGATGGACCACCATCCATTTGATATTTAATTCTTATTTACAATCGAGACTATAATATCATAGACTAAGATTTGATTTTGAATCAATGACGCTGAAGAACAGTACATGCGCCAACTTAGATCCACCTCCTCTAGTTCGAGACCCATCCCTTAGAAAGTTACCTAGACATGCAGAACCGCTGTAGTTATGTTTCAGCGACTCACGATCCTACCAATCTCACTACCTAGGTGGCAATTGTTATATGTCATGTAATATGATGGTGACACACGAAAAATCGTACATTGACAAGATCATACGGTTTTCCTATATTTTTGGTGTGTATCCACAAACCTTCAGCCATGGCATTGGCAACGATACGCAGCATATCCAAAATTCCCAGACGTCTGTTCGGCATAAACAATGCATACAGCCGACCAACACTTAATCACTGCCGTTTACACTCGGCCTCTGCAAGGCATTCTCTGATATTTGGTACCAAAATCTCATACAAATCCACTTCATGGCTGCCAAAGCCCAAGCTAACTAGGAGACTTTTCACTGTTGCCAAGGTAAGTTTTTTTAAGCTTGGGTTTCAGTAGCTGATTGTGTTACAGCGAATTTCAGTATTTTTGTATCCTCAAATTCTGTGAACACAATCGTCACTACCCTCCTAAAATGTTGTTGATGAGTGCCACTTGATTTCTGAAGTTCTTTGTAGTTCAATGAATGGATAGTTATAGGCATCAGCACCATCAAAACCACACACTTTATGTACATTAGGCTACACCCATTTTATCTAAAGGGTTACCCTGATTGGACTGGCATGGCTGTTTGCGGTTGCCAGTGTCAATAGTTTTGTTTTTCTTCGTTTGCGTAATTTGGTAAATTGCTTCCTTTTTAACCAGGTGGGGGACTTGCCTTCCCTAAGATGCCACTATACCTGTATCTATTTCTTAAGTCACCTGACTTGCATCCCTTGCGTCAAGCCTCACCCAGCCAGATTTAATTTAATTTGTGTGTTAGTGTTGACTGAAGGCCAAGATGGGCTAATGGGACTGCGAAAGGTACAATATAGTGAAGAAAAGGGGAGTGCAGAGGCACATCGCAAGGAATACACTAAAGTAAACTAAACCTAGGAAAAGGAAAGAGCGGCTAGTGAGTACCTGTCGAGCAGAACGGAGAACAAAAGATCAAAAGAGGAAGGTCCCACATAAGGAGGTGGAACTTGTTGCTATGGAGAAGCAATTCTAATGTTAAAAATTGTAAAGAAGTGTCTGATAGGTGTGAGGCCATGTGAATCACTGGATCTGTGACGGCTCTCTCATCTACCATATGAATTTGGAAGCTGACGATGGGACCTCTTCACTTCTTACGGATGGTGTGAGATGGCTTGAAGTATTAAGTAATTAACATGGTGGAGGGCCCTTTGGGGAATTTGTCAGTGAAGAGAGCTAAGCATCTCTGATCTTCATGGGCAATGAGTATTTGGAGAGGGTGAAGTGAACCTGTGAAAAGGCAAAAGAACTGTTCTCTTACCTCATAATTAGAAGAGTATATGAAAACAAAATGCTCCTCGGTCTCAGGCTCTAAAGAACATATTTAACAAATATGGTTCTCGCGAAGGATATGGTGGTTTGTCTCAATGTGAAGTTGATGGGAGCAAACAATGAGTTGAATAAGAGGGACTTTAGAAGTAGAAACCAGCAATTACTTGTGATTACTTGCAAGCAATTTCTGACCACTGCTAAAATCGTGTCAAATAGAACCATCAAGCTAAATTTTTCCTAGGACCATGGTCAATTGTCAAAACCCCTCAAGTAATTTTAAAAACTGCCAAAAACCCACGAGTTACTCAATATCTTGTGACTCTGTGAGTAATTGCATGTTATTCCCAAGTTTTTTTTTTTTACTCCCAAGTTTTCCCTTCTATTACCGATATTTTTAGTTTGCCCAGTGTTTCCGTTTAACTCCCAAATAATTGAATTCCATTTGCACTTTTAGTTTGACTTGCTAGAGCCAAGTAAATGGAATGCTCCCATGAGAGGACTCTCAAGCTGCGAGGTAATTGAAGTTCAGTGTACCTTGGGGGTTGGATGATGAACCCATCACTAAAGTGAAATATTAGTTTGGGCAATGTTAAAGTTTTGAAAAGAGCGACTCTCTAGGTTCAAACCATGTGGACTAGTGGTAGGCTCAGTAAATCTTGGTACAAATGGCCTTGTGTATCCCTCTTAAGAAAGATTAGAAACATTCTCTAAGAAACTATGTAGGGGGATCTGCCAATATTGAGATTGACAAGGCGAAGTAATGAGGATGCTCTCGCATTCTAACAAGTATCAATCCCATCGACTACTTGCTCCATAGAGGATCTGGAAGCAAGGTATGGAACCATGGATACCTAAGGTGACCACTCTAAGCATTAATATGTTTGGATAACATTGTAAAAAGCACCCTCTCTTTTAGTTTTTTTGTCCACCACTTGAAGGTATGGTCCCCAAACCTTACAATCATACAAGGAGGTAGGCGTGACTAGTGAATGAAAGAGGTGGAATTGAAACTGAAAACATTGCTTTTGAAGGGTGGTGAGAGCTACATATCCATTATTCAGTATAGAATCGATAACTAGTGTCAAGCTAAAGCGTGGTCCAGAAAATTGAACCCTCAAATATGCACAGGAAGAGACAATCTCAACCCCATCACCTTTGTAGGCAAGCATCTCTTGTCTTGTCTTATTTTTAGAGATGTTGAAAGCCATGATTTTTGTTTTACCCAAATTATCGTGAAGCTCATGCGTCTCGCAAAAGGAGGACAGGATATCAAGTTGTATTTTGAGACCCCTCACTGAATTCACTGAGTGAGACATCAAAAAAATGTCATTAGCAAATAGGAAAATGGTAATAAAAGCTCTAAAGGGTAAGCAACGACCTGTGGCATCCAATGTATCTATGGTAGGAGAGAGTGGGTAGCCTTGTTTAACACCTATGGTACTCTGAACATGCTCTGTCTTATCAGTTCTCTTTTGTACCTTGCCAACATTGGTCTGATAATGTGTCATCACAAGCGAAACCACCAAGGGTGGAAGACCCAAAGCCTTAAGCCTATCAAATAGCAAGTGTCGAGGAACTATGCCAAATGCCTTGCAGAAGTCCACACAACAACAATATACTCCACGTTTGTTTCCCTTGGCTTCCTCAATGATAGATGTCAAAGCGAAGATATGATCGATTGTATGATGGTTCCTCTGTAACCTTGCTTGTCTTTTGGCTCTCAGACTTTTGTCTTTGCCCATCTGGAGTTATGGACGTCTAAATTGGATGTAGTATGTTACTCAATATTACACTTTAACATGTCTTTAGAGGATTTGAACTTGAGGCTTTGCTATGGAAGCTCCATTTATGTACTACTTGATTTCACATCCCAATTCATCGTCATTCCTAATAAACACTTGTTATGTGAAATCCCAAGAAGCAATTTCAGTTCCATCAGTAAGATCAGCATTTTTAGGAATGAAAATTATTTTATAAGTAGACTACAGGGGGCAAATCTTTGATTTCATAATTCAAATAATGTCAGATTTTATATGTAATGTTTGAGGAAAATGACTGTGTTTGACCCTTTAATCCTCACTAAGGTGATAGTGCAGCCATGCTAATATGGGCCACACTGATAAGATTGGTTTCATGTCCACAAGTGATGCAATAGATACCCTTAAATGTGCCCACTAAACCAAACTATACTCTATGTTTGAATGTGCATACCTTGGAGGGACAGTTGGTGTGTGTGTTACCAGTTAAACCTAGAAAAAATAAGGACTAAAAACAAAAAAGCCATTGTGATTACATTTTGGGAAAATATAGAGTCAATTTAGATAGATTTTATAGCGACACGTGTTTTTTTGGGGAAAATTTGATCAATTGGTAAATCTAAAAATAGTAAGAAGTAGCCACTTGGAAAAAAATCTCATAAAGTTTTCCTTGTTACTGATGTAGGCTAGAAGAGCCTGTTATGGTTGCTAAATAGTCACGGTTGTGCCCTTTTCCCATAATTGTTTATAGATTGTAAGATCTTAAGAGGGTCAACTTAGGTGCTTAGCCAAGTTTGTGTCATGGTCAGTAAAGGGTTTCTCTTCAAAACAGAAAGTTGCTTGTCAAGGAACCAAAGCTTACCTCTTATTCGTCTGGTAATAGGTTGAATGCCAAAAAAATCAGGAAATGTATGTTGCAACTTGCCTCTGCCACTTATCTCTTGAGTGCAGGCACTGGCATTATACTCAATTTGCCTGTGGAAATAATCTGCAGCCAAGGACGTTTTGTATTTGAGAATTAAGGTCTCCAGGGTTGTGGTTTAATTGAGTATGAAAGTGTACTAAATGGTTGAATTCGGTTGGGGTGTAAAAACTCTCTTAAGGCCCAATTTCCTACGGACAGTTAAGACAGATTCATTTAGTAGTCCTCTTCGTTAATTTTTTATTTGCCTCACACTGGAATATTTTAATAAATTCTGGCAAGGATAGGTCAAAATATGCATGACCAATTTCAGATGGCCATTGGTTAATATGTCATCTGAGATACTTTAAGGGGATTACAGACCTCAACCTTAGTTTATTCACAGAAAGTAGTTTGTCAAGCCTACTTGATTTTTCTAGTAGATATCACATGACCCTAATGTAGAAAGTTCTGCTTTGGTAGAATGTGAGGTTTTTGTTTGTTATAATTGTATTGCTTTAATTTCTGCTTACAGTTCTATTTGTTATTATGCCAGTTCAATTGTTCTCATTACTTTGGCAATGTCATTCATGATTGTGCAAATGCCTGGTGGCTCTGAGGGAAACCTTTGTCACTGAAATATTATGTTGCAGATGATGAAATCGATGAGATGTATCAAGGAAAAACATCAAAATGAAAAAGTCCGTTTCTTAAGTTGTGGGATTTGATCAAGGGAATATCAAGTCATTGGTGCAGAATTCTACCTGTAAAGCATCATCTCTGGTGCTGCTATCAGTATGATAATTGCAGTTCCTTTCCTCATTTGGTGCAAGACAAGTTCTTACCATACCAAATTGCCTTATTAGGGTTTAATTTTATCCATAACGTTGTAGGAGTTGCTAAATGGCGATGATTAGATCAGTGACAGTCTAAGATTAATTATGCCTTAGGAAAAGTACATAAGGGAAGATTAGGGTTAAATAGTCCTAAGTGATGCATCTGCGGGCATGTGCTTAAAGAATGATATAGGCATTATCTTTTTTTTGGTTTGCATTTGGTAAGAATAGGTTTTTTTTTGAATCTTTCTTAGATGGTAAGAAAATCAGCTTTATTCATGGGCTTGTTTTACTAATAAAAGGTTGGAGCTCAATACTGGAGGCTAGGAAGCATGGCAGAGATGAATAGAAACCTAGATGATGGTGAAAAGGAAAAAGATAAGGCTGGGATCGCCTTGAAAGTCTTGTACAATGCCATTATTAATTGCACAAAGCCTGAGTAAATTTTACGTATGCCATTTATACCTAAATTCTCAATTAGTTTATTTCTATATTTTGATGGTCTTTAGAATATTTCATTGGCATGTCCTTGTGAATGAGTTTGTAGCAGGATCGAAGGAGTGCACTCAGTTAAGATATTGAACATGTAGGATTCATAACAGCTCATGGAATCAATTTAGTATTAAATAATAGACTAATAGTCATCTCCCAAAGAGGATTTTCTTTTAGACAGGGAAGAAGACAATTAATTGTTAAGATCTAACTGGAATGTTGAGGAAGTACTTTGCAACAGGCTAGAGGCCTTGGAAACAAGTTTAGGGCGTGATGATCTAAAGATAGAGAAATGTTATAAGAATTCCTCAGAATAGAATACTTAACCCAACAAAAAAAATCGTGGAAGCCATATCTAAGAAAGGCACCCAAACAAAATTTGTCAGTTTTGAGTAACCCAACGGAGAGATTCATGGAAGCCATATCTAAGAAAGTCACACAAACAAAATTTGTCATTTTTGAGTGTTGACGGTATTTGAAACCAGAGGCATTGTTTGTTCGGAATAAAGAGCTTGATTAGATTTTTGACATTGAGAATATTTTTCTATTACCCTAAGAAGGGTAAGTTTGCCATGTCTGAAGATGAAAATCCACACTACCTTACACTAGGATCGTTTGTAGAATTGTTGGTAGGACTGTGTAAGGCAAAGTAACGAAAATAACAGATTGTAGGAAAATATGCTTAAGCATTTAAGTGCAAATTTCTCTTCTTTGCCTATCGTCAAACCGTGCTTAGGAAACTTTCAAAGTTGGCACAAGTGGAGCAGTTTATGAAACTGAAACAAATGGAGTAGTTTGAGGCAAATTAAGCTGTTTGAATTTTTCATTGCAAGAATAAACTCTATGAAATTGCAGAATCAATTACACATGCTTGAAGATAAAGAGCAAGCACAAACAGGTTTGCATTTCAAAATTAAAGATGCGATGGAAATGGTGAAGCTATATTTTTTTGGACGAGGTCTTTCAGCATACATCAAATGCGGAGGAAAAGTGCAACTGAAGTGCAAGCAAATTGACGAACAAAGCAGATGCTAGCTCACATTTTAAAGGGTACTGGAAGTAAATCTTGATCAATACGAAGAGAAGAGGGGAGAAAAGAGGAGACAATGCATATAGGAATGTTGGACAAGAGAACCATGGACGTGGTACATATTATGGATGTAGAAGATGACCATGATTTGGAAGCTTTGGGGGTGCTAATTTGTGATGTTTGGATGAAAGCCTTCAAATGTTCAGAAAACCCTAAGAATACTAACTAGAATTTCATTGTGCAGAAGGAAGAATTGTCATTTGAGAAAATTCAAGCAGATACGGTAAAAATTTGATTCTGAAGAGGGTATTGGTTTCAAGATATAATACGTCTTAGGATTCAGGTTGGAGAAGGATAACCATATTGAAAACCAAGTGCAAGTGGCAAATCAAAGTGTTTTAAGGTCATTATAAACAGTAGGTCATCATGTAATCTCATAAGTACTAAAATAGTTCAAAAGTTTAACTTGTTTTTCTCTATTTCAAATCCACGTAGAATTGCATTGATGAAAAAGATCTCAATGTATTGGTAGATCAATCTTACCTCGCATCTTCTAATATTGGCTCTTATGGAGCTGAAGTAATATTTGTAGTTTTGATGATCACATCCCATTTGTTGCTTGGTACAGACAGTTTAACAAGAAATGATTGCACAATGGAAAAGCAAATACATATGATGTGCGAGTTAGTAGAAGAGAGTATCTCTTGAAGCCATCAAAAGATTATGGGAACTTGTCATTTGACCTCATCATTGCATGTTTAGGAAAGAAAGAATCCTGACGAAAGCTATGTTGCCAGGAAACGGAAACGGGTACGGGTATGGGTATGGGTTCGAAATGCAGAAACGCCAATTTTCAAAAAACCTTGGGTACGAAATGTTACGGGAAACGTCCATACAATATATTATAAAAATTTAAAAATATAAATATATATATTATATATATGCATAGTACTCATTTTCAAAATTTTAGTCCATGGACCATAAGAGATAAAGCACTCAAAATATTTTGTATTCATTGAAGTTCTAAAGATTCATCATTCAACATAGTACTGTCCCAGAAACGTCCCTCCTGCTGCCTGCATCAATAGCATAACACAATTCATACCCAGAAGCCCCAAGAATTACAACTGGTGTAAGGTATAAAATTATTGAAAGAAACAACTAGTCATGTCTTTCCACCAAGTGGAACCCAATATAACTCTTCTTGTATGCAGAAAGATCCACGAATCATAGAATGTGCAGTTAGTACTGAGGCTGACTTTTAACAATGTGAAAACTGATATGGTTGGAACCAGTACAACACTTTTCATACTCCAGAAACGTCCCGGAAACGCCTGGGACGTTTCGAAAATGTCCCGAAACACCTGGACATTTCCCCCGTTCCGTAATGGAAACGTTTCTAAGAGGAAACGTGGGGGCCCTAGGCGTTTCCTGGTAACAGAGGACGAAAGCATAAAAAGTGGCTTAAGAGCAATTCTGAACCTGAACAAGGAAGATAATTTCTAACAATTCTTTTAACAGGTTATTGTTCAACTTCGGTCTAGAGCCCTGGGCTGTATATTGTGGACCAAATTCAAATGTAACTTCTAAACCTCAACTTTAGTTCAGAGCCACGCGCTATAGGTTATGGACTAAATTCAAGTATAAATACTAAACCTCACCCTGCTAATAAACCAGCGGAGAAGGGATTTGCAAGAAATTAAAGTAACACTACAAGACTTTTTAAATTCCAAACACGAACCTTGAAAGGGATTTTAAGAAGTTGAAGAGGCACTCGAGGTATCAAAGATTCAAATTACAACCTACAGAATATGAAGTTATTTGGATTTCATGTTTCAATTAGATAATGATCCGTATATACTTGAGACAATTTTGAATCTTTAACTATTATAAGTTAGAACTGTAATGAAAAGGACAAAAAAGCAACAAAAATAATGATGACTGGGGGAAGTAAAGAATATGGATTATGTCGGCAATGCAAGAAAAGATAACGGAAATTATCACAGCATGATGGTGGTATGCTCTACTTGTATGGCACAATGGAAATGCCCAAATTCCTAAGTTCTAGGATCATGAAGAGTTCTTGACAACATCGGAGGATGACGTGTATTTCCTTAATATTCTTTTGATTTAACAGACATGCAGGAGACGGCTAGATAGAATTCAAAGTGTGCCTTCAGAACAAATAGTTAGGAACCAAAGTGCACCAAAACAGAAGTGATTAAAATCTGGTAGACCTGAAGAGGCCAAATTATGCCTAACGAAGAAACAACATGTGGAATTGTCAGATACATACATCAACAGCTACATGCAAGTTGAGCAGATAACACTTAATCAGGGGTGACATGGTATACATAAAAGGTATAGCACAAGTTCTTACTGTATATAATTATCTTATCGGATCTAAGTCCATTAATCATGTTGTAGGAGTAGATAAAAACCCTAATTATGTGTCTACAGGACAACAAAGCTTCATAAAGCCCTAATTAGGTCAGCCTAGAGTTAAATATGCCTATAAAAGTCTCAACATTTCTTAATTAAGACTTAATTGGGCGATGACATGTGGCACCCTTATAATTAGGCCCTAAACATGCTGACTAATTTATAAGTTGTTTAATATTTTCCTAAGTTCTAAGTACTAGGTATCCTGGACTTCATATTAATTAAGGTCTAATTAAGTAGAGGAACAGCTTGTGTTCCATAAATTATGTCACTTAAGCTTGGGCAGCTCTATTTATGGCTATGAATAAGCACTGATTCTTTCCTTCAAAATCCTATTCAAGTGTAAATACGTCTGTTCTTCTTTCACGGAGGTTTTCTGTCTTATTGGGTAGCAGAGTGCTCCCATTGACATCATCAGTATGCAGAGTGCGACCCAAATACTTTACATGATAGAATTCAAATATTGCAGCAAGCTTTCTTTCTTTTCTACAAATATATCCTCATTATTGTTACATTTGATTACAATGCAACTGAGTATTTTGGTGCACCCATGCATGACATATGAACTGGCATGCAAAGCCTGCTGCAGCATAATTGCTGTTTTTACTCTCTACATTATGTAATTAACTAGAGCCTCTCTGGATCAATAGTACAGATATCTGGTGCTTTTGCAGTTGAAGCTTAAAGCCTAATTAGTAATGATAGAGCAACACAACTGCTTCCTGTGCTAATTACCTTAGACAAACTGTGTGTAATTTATTCTTGCATTAGGCCATCTCCATGTAGATTGATAAGATGTCGTTTTGCCAATCAGAGTTTGGATACCCATTAATGCCTAATTTATTTTCTTTTGTTCATTGGTCTCTGGAGGGCATACTGTTAGCAGTATATTTGATGTATAGATTGAGAAGTTCCATGCCAATGCCTGATTCAGATGTTACCTGTGAAATGGTCGCTACCTTCCTCTACATCCCCAAAGGTCTAACATTTTAGTTCTATCCTTATGATCAAATGCAGGTTTCGAAGGGTGATATACCACCACCTTTTACCTTGAAAGACCAGGATGAAAAAGCAGTGAGCCTGTCAGATTTCAAGGGAAAACCAGTTGTTCTTTATTTCTATCCTGCAGATGATAGTCCTGGATGTACGAAGGAGGTAACAGCTCTTTACTAAAGAATGGCAGATGTTTCTGGTGTCTTATCATATACTGCTCCCCTGCAATATCTGCAAAATATTTTATTCATTGTGGAACCATTCAACTTATGATGTAGGCATGTGCTTTTAGAGATTCATATGAGAAGTTTAAGGATGCTGGTGCTGAAGTAGTTGGTATTAGTGCAGACAGCACTCAGTCTCACAAGGTGTGCATATATTAGCATGCTTCATGATTAGTGCAAAATAAAACCGCTATTCAAAGGCGATTTAAGCTAAGGTTGATTGCATGCAGGATTTTGCAAAAAAATACAGATTGCCTTTCACCCTGTTGAGTGATGAAGGAAACAAAGTGAGAAAAGAATGGGGCATTCCTGGAGACATTTTTGGGTCAATTCCTGGAAGAGAGACATATGTGATTGACAAGAATGGAGTCGTTCAACTTGTGTACAATAACCAGTTGCAACCTGAGAAGCATGTACAGGAAACACTGAGTCTCTTACAGAGTCTGTAAACCAACGTCTTATTGTGCAATAAATGTTGAAGCTTGCTCATTTTGCTCCATAACGGTTTTTACCCAATTGATTTGTCCTCAGTGAAGCCTTTTCGCTATAATGTAATGTGTAATTCTGGGACACATCTGAGTCAGCTTGTTCTAGCAGTTTGGTGTGCAAGTGTCTTGAATTTACTTTTAGTAAACTATATTTATATACTATAAAGTGCAACTTTGAAATCTTGAGATGGATAAAGGTTGTTTTTAAGGAAAACGATGGGAATTAGACACATATCATGTTGGAAGGGAACAATACAGCAGACTGGGCTGTTATCACAACCGCTTTTGCATTTTAAACATTTCTTGTAATCTTTTTCTTGCACCACTGACGTTTCTGCTCAGTTTACCATTACTTCCAGTTCTTATTAGTACCAACATCACTTACATCATACATGATCCAAAATAGATGGGTGATTGGCCTACTAAACTTTTACTTCGTTTTTGTTCACATTAGAATGCTCTTCAATCCAAACCTATAGGATTTTGTGCTTTATTCTTTTTACTCACGAGAAAAATCATCAGGATTACAAGAGCAAGGAAGGGCTTTCCATGAGTGAAATTTTTGCCTCTGGAGGATGTACATATCTTTCCGATGTGAGTGGTTTTACTTATTAAAATCTAGATCAATGGTATAAGTGAGTATCATTCCACAATTTTCTGTGATACATTTATGTAACTTTTCACCTTGAGGTTTTCATATTCCTGAACTCTGTATTTGAACTCAAGCACTGATGTTTGTAATATTTGATGATTAGGTAGGTTGGATTTAGGCATCAATAATGTGGTGCAGGGAACCTCTAGTAATGAGTTTTCATATGATAGCATTTTGTAATGGTAGTGTTAAGCATATTTGGTCTCAAGATATTGCCCCCGGTTGCAAGCAAAGAAAACAATTTCAATCTGGATATTTTTTTAGCACATCATGTTATAACTTTTTCACTCTTGATTATTATTCATGTACAAGAAGTTTCAATCACAATGTTTGTAGCTTTTGCCTTACTTTTACCGTGGTTAATTGTGTGGATTAGAACCTTGTGGACTGGTGAGGCTTACAAATTGATGGGCACCAATGCTTGTGAAGACATTTCATGAAGGGAGCTAAGGAAGAATAATCATCACAACATTCCGGCTTGATGGATGAGGATGCCCATCAAATTCTAAGCCGGATTTTACAAGTTATTTTTAGAAGGAAAATATGGAGAAAGGTGGTAAAAGAAAAAGTATTTTGACAACATATCAATGATTCTGTCAAGGAGGTCCAACAATTCAAGGATTGGGCCATAAAACCAACGTCTACTTCAAATGTTGATATGAATGGTAATCAACAGTATGGAACATTAGCTGAGGTCCATTTCACCTTGATATTCTTTGAGTTATATAATCACTTGATAAAACGTTTTATAGCTAATGATTATTCATAGAGAGAAAGATTTTTAAAAGTGAGAGTAGGTGGTGTCGTATGATCGAAAGCCATTTTATTAAAATGTAGAAATGAGCTCGAAAGTTGTTTTATTAAAATGTAGAAATGAGCTTCCAAACAATCCCAATGAAAGACCTAACAATTGCATGAGGAAAACATATTGATTATGAGGGCCATAAACAAGAAAGAAAGGAACATTCAATTGCTATGAAGACTCCCAAGAAAAGAAGAACATGATAGTATTGCTAAGTTTTGAAGATTGTGTTTAAGCAACATATTTCATTTTTTTAAATTGCAAATGACCACGTAACATAGAAAATGGTTAACTATTAAAGAGACCATTTTTGAAATTTGAAATGACATTCAATTTCTATTAGTTAAATGAAACAATCCATACAAACAACAATTCACAATAAAAATGGCCAAATGATTGATCCATGTGGATTATGTAAATGCAATTCCTACAGAATGCCAAGCCCATTTTCATGGCTTGGAATATGTTTTATGGTCTGCAGTGTTACCTAACTACCTCCATAGTTCTACGGTACTTCTACGATCTTCCTTCCATCATTGCTAGATACCATGCATCTTTCAAGTAATGTGGTGCATTCTAGGCAAATCAAACATAGTGTCATCTAAGCGCGCATCAAACCTTAATGTGGTTTTCGTCATTGGTTGTAGGGTTCAAAACACACATAGAAGAAATTGCAAGGTCCACTCACAACAAATGGTATCGGCAAGTGTTTGCAATGTTGTTTCCTTTGTCCTCAAAGGGGCAAAGCCCTCCACATGATGCTCATAGGCCAAATTCAGTCATTACATTTCAATGACATCTTGCCCCTTTGTCAAAAAGTGAAGGGTCACGCATGGAAGAACATCAATTTCATCTTCCATAATGATTCTTTAACCTTCACAAGTTTTTAACATGTATACATATGTATATGATCGGATAGCATATCATAAACGTGACTATTGAAAGATAGATAACCATACATCTCCCTCGAGAGTGGGTTGTTAAAAAACCATATTTATAATATTTTCCATTATAATTCTATTGTCTTTCTTATGCATCATTATTTGAAGGCCGATTCTATTTTTCAAATAATATGTCCACATGTAACACATCTGAATTCTAACAATTTAGAGTGTTATCCTCCGGATATCTATTGCCTAGAACATGATCAATAGTAATATGACACATAATACACCACTTGAGATATTGCTGCGAATTAGCTAAAAAAGTCTTATAAAAAATGAAATGTCTTTGAACTTTATTGAATCAATGGAGTCTTACAACTAATGATTTTTTTCCTTTGGAGAGTTAACCTAGGTCGCCATTGAAACCGCTGCAACCGCCTGCTGATTTTCTGGTGTTAGCTCGGATGTCGGACCCCTCTGGTCCAGATCAGGGGTCCCTCATGTCAGGGGCCCTCTCTCCAAAGCCACCCGATGCCTGGAATAAAATAGTGGAGGGTTCCACCTCCGCTCCTAGTTCGGAAAAGCTCTCTCCTTCGCTGTCAGATGGGTCCCTCTCACTGTGCATTCCCTCTCACATCACGGAGGTTATTACTGCTTCTCGTGATCTTTCCTTGGTGGGTAAACTGATGGGTCCTAGACCCCCTTTGGAGGATATCAAAAAATGGGCACGGTTGAAATGGCAACCATGTGGAGCGCTTGAAATAGCGGCAATGCCTAACGGTTTCATGTTATTCTCCTTCAGCATGAAAGAGGATTTCGCGAGAGTTCTTCTCGGTGGCCCTTGGTTTTTTGGCAGACGTGGCTTCTACCTCAGGAAATGGTCTCCAGGTTTCAACCCACACACTGAATCCATGACCCAAGCCCCAATATGGGTTTGCCTCCCGGGGCTCCCCCTAGAGTTCTGGCATCCAGCGGTTATTGAAGGTATTGCCCTCTCCATAGGATCTTTAATTGCTATTGATCAAGCAACTAAAGCTAAAACTAGATTCATCCATGCTCGTTTTTGTGTTAATGCTGACGTAAGTTGTCCCCTCCCAAAAGAGATAGAGCTAATATCGGATCTTGGGAACTGGAAATAGAATATTGACTATGAATATATTCCTCAAGCATGCTCCTTCTGCAAAAGCATTGGCCATCGGGCCTCTAGTTGCCCCTCCAAACCTCAGCTGAAATCCAAAACCCAAAACCTTTCCCCAAAAACTAAGAGAAGATTTATTCCTAAACTATCCTCTGTTGAGATCCCTATCATCCCCACCTCTAATTCCTTTGCTCTCCTGAAAAGGAGAAATAAACACTTCCTCTGATCCTTTTTCTGAGGTTGTTCCCCCTCTCTGGCCCTCCAGTCCCTCATCATCCCTTTGTCTCCCTCGCTCTCCCCCTTTCCTCTGAGGAGGTTAACCTCTCCTTGGTTGTTTCCTCCTCCCCCTCCACCCCTGTCTTCTCCTCTATCCCTCCCCATCCCCCCTTCCCACTTCTGGTCCCCTTTCCTCGGAACCCCCTTCCTTGAATCTCCCCCCTGACCCCCTCTTTCCCCCTCCCTTGGACTCTGCCATCTCCCCCTCGGCCCATTCTTCTGATGATAGTTTCAACCCCACTTTACAAGAAGCAACAGAACAAGAAACCTGATATTGGCACTGAAAAAGTAAGGGGAAGGATTCCGAGCAATATCAAACTCCAGCAAGAAGCAGTACTCTTAATGTCGCTCAAGGAACACAGAGCACAATCCCCATGGTGGTGGGGAGCAAATCCAAATCAAAGAAATGAAGATCATCTCTTGGAATATAAGAGGGCTCAACTCTCTTCAAAAGCAAAGAGTCATCAAAGATATCAAATTCCAGAACTCTCCTGATATCATAATGCTGCAGGAAACTAAACTAAAAAAAGATGATCGACTCCTAAAAATTTGGCATTTGCTTCTTTTGAATCTCAACCTTCAGCAGGGAACTCGGGAGGACTTTGTACCCTATGGGATCCCAGAAGCTTCAAAGGGGATTGTTTGTTCAAGCATCCCAACTTTCTATGCATGCTCTTCCAAGAGGTTGGATCTGACTCCACTTGGATTGCCATCAATGTATACGCCCCCAACTTAGAGACTCAACATGGGAAATTATGGAAAGATATCACAAACTTCATCAACACTTGTGGTAAAATCCCCATATTAATAATGGGGGATTTTAATTGTCCCCTTTTTCCTTCGGAAAAATAGGGAGGAGTTCCTGCCATGACCACCAGCATGGAAGCTCTGGCTGACTTCATCAGGGAGAATTCACTACTTGACATGGAACTTCACGGTTCCTCCTTTACGTGGTCAAACCACAGATTGGGTAGGAACCATATTCAAAGCAGATTGGATAGATCTCTGGGCTCTCTGGACTGGATCTCTCTATTTCCTGACTTCTACCTCAAATCCCTCCCCAGGCCGCCTCTGACCACAACCCTCTCCTGCTGAGTGCAAATCACAATCTAAATACCAAGAATCCTCCCTTCAGGTTCGAGCTTGCCTGGCTTGAGAATAATCACCTGAACCCTCTTGTTGCCAAATGGTGGAATATCAAAATTGAGGGCACTGACATGTTTAGATTTTCCAGCAAGCTCAAAGAAATTAAAAACAACTCAAAATATGGAAGTCTACGGAACATAAGCTATCTCAGGATTTGGCTAAAGTCTCTACTCAAATGGAGATTGAGGGGAGATTGGATCACCTTCACCAAAAAGAAACCTCCCTCCTCAGTGATTATCACAACACGCTTCAAGAAGAGGAGACCTATTGGAGGCAACGCTCTCGAGCCCTTTGGCTCGAGCAGGGGGATCGTAACACCAAATTCTTCCACATCACTGCATCTAAGCATAAGAGCAGAGACAAGATCAGAGAGCTGGTGTCGTCCTCGGGTACCCTGTTAACATCTGAGGCTGATATCTCCAATGAGCTCGTCTCCTTCTATTCTAACCTCCTCCAGGTCGATCACCTCCTTCGGAGCAATCAATGGCCTCTATGCTCCAACATATACCACAACTTGTGTCTTCTGAGATGAACAATAATCTGATCAAACCTTTTGCTATGGAGGAAATTCACAAAGCGGTCTTCGCCATGAAAAGGGACAAAGCTCCGGGCCCGGATGGTTTTCCTGTTGCTTTCTTCCAAGTGTTCTGGGAGACCATCAAGCAGGATCTCTTCAAAGCGGTTAATGAGTTCCAGATCAGTAACAATCTTCTAAAAGAATGGAATACCACCTTCGTTGCCCTTGCCCCAAAAGTGCATAGTTCAAAAGATGTCTCCAACTTTAGGCCAATCAGTTTATGCAACACCGCTTACAAGATTATCACTAAGATGCTTTGGCCTCCAGGCTTAAACCCCTAATGAATGCTCTCATCTCGCAAAACCAGAATGGTTTTATTAAGGGGCGGCTCATCCAAGGCGGTATCATTACGGTTCATGAAGCTATCCACTCGGCCTATCACTCAAAATCCCCTGGAATGATCCTAAAGCTTGATATGCAAAAAGTGTTTGACAGAGTCAGCTGGCCTTTTTAATTAGGGTCCTGGAAAAATATGGTTTCGATAAAAGATGGTGTAGTTGGGTCTTCTCTTGTATTGCGACTCCTTGCTTCTCTATTCTTATCAATGGCATTCCAAGAGATTCTTCAAAAGTAGTAGAGGTATCAGGCAAGGTGACCCCCTGTCACCCTTCCTCTTTGTTCTTATGGTGGACTCCCTCAGCAGAGCACTGGAGGCAGCTAAAAGTCAATCTATCATTTCGGGTCTGAAAATCACCTCCAGCTTCCCTTCTGCCACTCATAGCCAATTTGTTGATGACACTTTGTTGTTAAGTGTTGCCTCTATGATTGAAGCCCGGGCTATCATGGATATCCTATCTCTTTATCAAGCAGCTTCTCAACAAATAATCAACTTCAACAAGAGCAGCATCTCCTTCATCAACACTGCTCCTAGGACTCAGAGAAAGATTGCGGATATTTTTGGGTGCAATATTGTGGACCTCCCCGCCTCTTATCTTGGCATCCCCCTCTTCCATGGTAAGCAATCTAAAAATCTCTGGAATCCAGTCATTGAAAGATACCAAAAAAAGCTCGCTGCCTGGAAAGGGGCTCTGCTCAGTCAGGCTGGCAAACTCCAACTGGTTAAAGCCACCCTCCAAAGTCTTCCTACTTACTTCATGTCCCTTCTCAAAGTTCCCAACTCGGTGAAGGAGGTGGTGGAAAAAATCCAAAAGCACTTCCTGTGGTCTGGATGGAAGAAAGGAAGAGGATCCATCTTGTCTCATGGAAGGAAGTGTGTAAGCCGACTTCTCAGGGTGGGCTCGGACTAAGAAGGATGGCTGACACGAATGTGGCCCTCCTGGCCAAACTTGGCTGGGATGTGGCTAAAGGTAACTCTCATTGGGCTCAGCTTCTCAGAGCTAAGTACCTTGCTAATAATGAAGATTTCCTCACTTCAAATCCAATTCGAGGTTCGGCCATTTGGAATTCTGTTATTAGCTCCCTCCCCATTATCCGGGCTGGCACTAAATGGAGATTTGGAAATGGTAGACTTATTGACTTCTGGCGGGATCATTGGATTGGGGTCGAGCCACTTGATCGCAATCCCTCATGGGATCCTGTGAAAAGAAGCCTCATTAATAAGCAGGGAAGGTTAGTTTCGCTATTGGAAGGTGGTGAATTCCATTCCCTCCTGGAATATTCAGGTTTGGGATGATATAAGTGAACAACAGAGCATGCTCCTGACTTCGCTTAGAACTGTGCTCTCATCCATCTATATCCCCTTCTCCCAACATGAAGATGAGCTAATTTGGCCCCTCTCCCCATCTGGCTCTTTCTCGGTTAAGGCTGCTTATCTCTCAATGCATTGTGCTGACTCCCCCCCTCACCAAATTCTGGCCGAAGGAGATCATCCCCAAAATTGGTTTTTTTCCGGCTCTCTTCTAAGAATGCTTTCCTCTCTGGAGAAAATCTGAAAAGGAGGGGTTTCTCTCTTCCCACTAGATGTGTGCTTTGTACTAAGGAGGTGGAATCCTCTGCCCATCTTTTGATCCACTGTCCCTTTTTGCAAGTTATCTAGCATTGGTTCTTATCGAGGATGGGTGTGTTTTGGACCTTCCCTGAGTCCATTCAGGACACCCTCTCTCAATGGAGTTCCCCCTTCACTCACCCGGCTCTGGTTCTGGCCTAGAAACTTCTCCTCCCGCATGGCATATGGGGCATCTGGAAAGAAAGGAACAAAAGAATCTTCAAAGACCAGAGTCTTGAACCTGATCGGGTGGCTACCCAGATTGCTCTAACTTTCCAGGATAATCTCAACTCTCACCTCTGGTCCAAATATCAGCAAAAAATCCAAATCTGTAACTCTCGGGAGTGGCAGCGGCTGTTGGCTATTCATCCTGTAAGTAAAGGCACTTCCTCTACTCGGGATTAGTTCGATGGCTTCCTCCCCCTCCGGGCTGGAGAAAACTTAATACGGATGGGGCCTCGAAAGGCAATCCTGGTAAATCAGGTGGAGGAGCCATTCTTCGTTGCTCCTCGGGTTCCATCGTTGTTGCATCTGCTCATAATCTTAACTATGGCACCAACCATCGTGCAGAAGCCATGGCCATCCTCAAAGGCCTTGAGCTGGCTATCAAATTTGGCGACGATCCTCTCCAAGTTGAAAGTGACTCCCTCAACATCATCAATCTCCTGCAGTCAGCTGATTCTGGTCAATGGTCAATCCAAAATATCATAGCTGATATCAAAATTCTACAAAGAAATTTCCAGCAAATTCAGTTCCATCACGTCCTCCGAGAGGGGAATAAAGCGGCGGACCACCTAGCTAACATTGGAGTCAACAAAGTTGGACAGATAACTTCTCGGTTGATCTCTTCCAAATTACTCAGAATGATCTATCCCAATTCTGACTGGTGGAAGGGGGAACTGATATGGGTTTCAAAGCAACACCTTTATGGCCCCCTCAAAAGGCGGTGGCATTTATGTTTGATTTATTATGAAAAGACCTTTGGCGCTGAACCATTTGATGAGGGAGATGTGTTATGATGTGGAGGATTTCCACACGCATGGGGTAATTCCTCCCCTTAATCATATGATGATCTGGCGGGAGGACAATGATGGCGAGGCCGACGGCTCCCACGCCCGGGCGGGCTTTTAAAGGACCCCCATCGCTCTCTCTTCTGCACTTTTCCAAATTTCTCAACAATGGGTGGCCAACTGAAGCAGATTGAGCCTGCTGCCTGCGACTCGGTTAAAGAAGATGTGGAGGTATGGAACATTTTACTGGAAAATGGCATCACGACTTTCCTGGAGAGAATGGCGGGCTACTCGGTCTCGTACACTGCGTTATGGCTTCCTGGTCGAAGGGGCGGGTACAGATTGGTAACACGTGCTTTACTATCTCCACCAATGCTATCGCTGATGCCACGGGTCTTCCTGCCGCCGGCGACATCTATTTCAAGCGCTCGCTGCATGCTGAAATGCAGGATTTTATCGCTCAGGGACAAGCTGGTCAAATATCTCTCTGGCTACACTCGTGATTCCTTGCCTCCTCCATGGAACAGAGTCGCTGAAGTTGTAATGCGTTATTTCACCATTGATGGCCGTTATATCGTTGGTCTACGGCCCTCACTTCTTCATCCTTTCTCATCTGCGTTGGGGAAAAAGATTAATCTGGCGGCTTTCCTCTATCAATCTTTAGAGCACTCTGTTCAGCTGGCTCGTGACGGGGAAGGGGCTATACTCCACCAGGGCTTACTGTACTTGCTTTTTTCTGATGTTGCTTCGCATGCCGACTTAATTCGCTTCCCCCAAAGTCCGTCGCCGGATGTTCTCCCTCGCCTTCCCCCCGCCCCTCCTCCACCTCCCTCCGCTCTTCTCAGCCGCCGCGTTTGCACCTTTCCTCTGACTCACTCGGATGTCGCCATTCTTAGCCCTCCCTCGTTGTTTCTGAGCCTTCTGCTCCCCTTGTTTTTCCCCCGCACCTTTCGTGCTCGTTCTTTGGGCAAAACACCCGGATGTCTCCTCGGTCTCAAGCCCGATACTTCTCTTGCCAAGACATTCTGGGGCCTCGCTGCTTTATCCTCGACTCCCGGCCTCGGAGCAAATGGAGACGAACCAGCTGTGGATGACCCCACTTCTCATCTTTGTTGAAACAATCCGCTCTTCGATGACAACGAACCTCCTGCTGACACTATGAAATCTTTTACGAACTCAACTCCCCGGCCGAGCTGCGATTCTTGACTCACAGAGGGATGAACGCAGAGTCGATTTGGTGTCATCTATTTTAAACAAGCTCCAGCGTGCCTTCTTCCTTGATTGGGAGGCCTTCACTGATTCTACTTTAGAGCGCTATCAAAAGATTGCTCGGAGCTCATCACCCTTGCGGAACAACTTGCGGAGGATTCAGGATCCCCCAGAGCTAGAACTGTTGTCTCTGAGCTGAAAAAGCTCTTCTGATGTTATCCTCTTTTCTTCTTTGTCTTTTTCGTTTCCCTTTTTTTGGAATCTCCATGGGTACTTTTTTGCTATGTTCTAAATTGCTAAATCTGGCCTGAAGGGCTTTTTGTATAAGGTTGTGGGACCTTCTAAAACCCTCTTTTTACCCTATATATTCCAAAAAAAAAGAGTCTTACAACTAGCCATGCAAAACATTGACAATAGCAAAAAAATATTTATTTACGGGCCCATACAACAATGGGGGTTATTAACTTGAAAATGTACCCAACTTAAGCGAAACTAATCCAGATGACGACTGTGTGGCTATTCTAGTGGGGCAACTTCTAACAAGCATAACTTTTGCTAGTAGCTCGATTGACTTTGTTCAAAATGTGTCGGAAAGCTTGGAACATGTAGAATATGATGAAAGGGTGGCAATTTTGACCTCTCCACTTAAAGGCCTCAAATTGCAATTTTCGTAGTGTTGTCTAAAAATAGTAAATTCGCAAAAAAATTGCATATGTAATGGTTGAATCACCTCATCTCCCTCAAGATTGGTGACCTTCCACATTCTTCTAGATGTCTCTTCATATTTCTAAAAGTAGTATATAAGTAGATGTAACTGGACCCTCCTAGCATAACTATTGCTCTCATCTCTTTTCAGAGATAGTTTTGAGCATTATACATCTCTTCTCAGAGATTGTTTTTATGTTTATATCTAGCATAATTTTTATTTTGTCCTTTAATCCCAAAACCCCGAGTTTTGGATCGAAATGACCAACTTCTTAATAACATCTTTCTTCTCATCTCTCGAGGTGGTCAAGAGTGGGATATGACGAGGAGATACAAAGCAAAGTCTTTGTCATGATGAGTTGGTGACACCCGATCTTGAATAGAACATAGAGACCTCTTGGAGGACCAATGCACATGAACATTAGTTGACAACCTAGTACACTTCACACATTGACCTTTCTTTTCTAGTTGATGTGATTTGTTGATGGAAGACCTAGGGAATTTGATGACTCCAACATCCTAATGAGGGACTTTTCTCATGGTGCCAAAGCATTTCTCCAATGGATGTCATCAAGTGCAAATGGGGAAACATTAGGGAAATCTTTTAGCATGGCCCTCGGTATGTGACATGCTATTAACATGAGGATTTTTTGCAAACCATGAGAAAAAATGTTAAACTTGGTGGAAAATAGAGTTACTTTTCTCTTCCATAACAGAATCTGAGACTTTATATTCTAACATGTCATTTGTAATGACCAAGAAAACATTATTTGCTAGAAAAATGGAGACACGAGAAAAAGGTTTTGGGTCTTTGGAGAAATTATTAAATGTATCCTCTAAGCCTCTAATCGCAAGGAGAAAACCAAAAAGATGCTTTATAAATGTTTTCTTATAAGTTGTGCGATTGGGTTTTAATATCTAAATGCTCAAGTCTTCTCCTTAAGGGAAGGTTTTAACAATTCAAGGTCAAAGAAAAATGAGATTTTTTGGGCTCTAATGGGCATACATATCTTTCTAAAGTTTTAGAATCTAAGGCTATATTGCACTTAAAGAAATTACAAAAAAATGCATATCAAACTTGTATGTCAAGACGTGAAAATATTTCTCTGCAACTCTAGTGCAAAACTGGAGTCAACTTTTCTAAGGTTTATCTTTTCTAACCGCCATACTGCGGCCTTTTCGGGCTCTGCATGGGAATTTATTGTTATAGTCTCTCCTAGGGTTTCTCGCCCTCTGGGCGTCCCCTATATAATGTCCTCGCCATATTCAAACCCGGTTGTTTCAACCGTGGCAAGAGATAGTGGAGCGAGCAATGGCACCATCGGCAAATCGACCTAGAAATTCATCCGAAGGTCTTTCATGAGGTAATATTTCTCCTCCTGATGTAGTTCTACCCATTCCTGAATTTAATGTTGTTTGTCAATGGTTAGAGAAATTTTGCCTCATTGGGTATTTTGTGGGTCGAATCCCCTCGAAAGGATGCTTAAATCCTGGTTAACACAATATGGACTCCTCATGGAGTCCACCTGGATAGTGTTCAAAACATGACCAAGGGTTTCTTTTCTTTTTTTTTTGACCCTACTAATGTGCCCAATATTTTGGCTAAGCAAGCCACTTGGTATGTCCACAACTCGTTGCTTGTGTTAACACCCTGGCACAAGGACTTTGTGGTATCTGAATATACCACCCTTAAAGTGCATGTTTGGGTTGAATTTCCTGGTCTTCCTTTATCATGCGTGCCTTTTTTACCGCAAATTGCCGCCTCGCTTGGGCGGGTAGTTTGCCTGGAAGCCAATAAGTTTTACCATGCTCATCCACAGAAGCGAGTATGCGTTGAGATTGATCTCTCACAAGATCTCAAATAATTTGTGGATATTCAAATGGGCGATAAACGCTATTCCCAGTGGGTCATGTATATCAATCTACCTAACACTTGCTTATGTTGCAAGTGTTTGATCACAAGACAAGGATTTTTGCTTTATGTACCCCGTAACCACCATGTGGCCAAAACAACTCTCGAGCTCAAACCCCAATAGGAGGAAGGTTGGCAAGTTGCTAGGGGCCAACAAAACAAGAACAAAGCCCAAAAATCCAAAGCCTCTAGCTCCCATGGCCATCGGGAACCAATCTGTTAAGGAACAATCTCTCAATATCCCGGCTAAGGAGCCTATAGTTGTTGCTAAAGAACCAATTGTTGCTTTACCATCTCGGCTACTCTGTTGCAAAGTATTCCAGCACGCCCCTTGCGGCGTCGGTTCTCATGGACCAGACAAATTATGTTTCTCATGTTCCCATCCCACATTCAGTTCCATTTGTTGCTTCCAAGCAACTCACAAGGGCGTCCCAAACGACCCCGAAGTCCTTCCCACATCTCTCGAGACCATAGCCCAACACATAGCGTGGATTCCACCAAGCGGAATCTGAATACAACATTGAGTACGCCGACCGGAAAAAATTGATCTGCAAGATTTTTTGCAGCCATAATGTTGCTCATTTCTTACACAATCAATATGATTCCCTTGATGGCTTGGAGGATGGGGATATGGCTCGGACCAATGTTTCCCATGAATTGTTTATCTTGGAATGTTAGGGGTCTTACAGACTCCTGTCGTAAGTATGTTGTGCATGAAACTCGACAACGATGTGTAAATCTAGACGTTTTGTTTTTGCAAGAAGTAAAAATTACAGTTTTCGATTCTGACGATGGTTTGCAAATCCATTTGGCCTAACAACTTGGCTTTTAGAGCAATCATGAAGCAGGCATGGGGATTAATTTCACTTTTTGCTCCCAAATGGCGGCCTTTATTAATTGACCATGGTGTCGACCCCACCAACCGTGTCATATGGGTCCTTTTTAATATTGATGGTCACCCTTTTGGGCTCATAAATATTTATGCCTCGAATGATGCGGCCAAAAGGGCCGATCTATGGCGGTGGATAGCCAACTCCATTCCTGATGCTTACTGGGTTATAAGTGGAGATTTTAATATGGTTGAATCACCTAATGATAAATGTGGCCATCTTGCCCATGAGGTGGACACCTAGTGAAAGGGAAGTGTGGTACTTCATGCATAATAAATTCAGATTTTTTTATCCTAACGCTTCTCGCTTTCCCACCTCTGAAGCTTGGTATACGTGGACCAATCTACGTGGAGGGACGGATCGCATTCTTAAATGGCTTGACAAGGCCATGTTGTCAGCTCAAGATTTTTTTGAGTTTGATAGAATTTATTCTATGCAATGGAGGTCATGCCTAACTTTTTCCTTTCGGACCATTCTCCAATACGATTTCGTATATGTTGGCATGATGTGCGCCCCTTTTGTCATAAAGGCCAATTATTTCTTAATACTTGCCTTGATGCAACATGGCCCCATTATCAATCATGTCAAACGGGTTTGGAACTTAATTCCACGACCCAATCACTATCAGTGGTTTCATCCACCTATGCAAGCCAATTGGATATAGTGGTGGGAAGACGTGCTTGACTCGAACTACTAGATTTCTTAGAATCTACAGCCGACAACTGGCAAAAATTTGGCGCCGCTCATACTCCGCTAACACCTCGGCTCTCACCGGCAACGGTGGCTCTCCAAGGTGATCCCTTCTCTAAAGCTCTGTATCGCAAGTTCTTTACGCTCAAACAAATCCAAATTGTGGATAACTACAATGCCGAGGCGCACAGATCCGGGCTCGGATGCATTGGCTCAAGATTGGAGATCGGGTCTCGAAAGAATTCTTTCTTTCTCTCCAAACTAGAAAGCCTTCCCAATAGATCCGAGCTATCATGGACAACAAAGTTCGATTACAGACCCACAACTTATGTTGCAAGCCTTTGTGCATCATTACAAGCTCGTCTTTCAAGCTCAACCACCCTCTGCAGCTCGTCGAGCTGCTCTTGATCAATGTCTGGGTGTTGTGCCATGCAAACTATCAGAGGCTCAGAAGGTGATCTGTGAGAGAATGCTCACCATTGAAGACCTCCATGAAGCCACTATGTAAATGGCTAATGATAAAATGTCGAGCTGGGATGCAATGGGTTCCTTGTGAATTTTATAAATCCCTTTGGGATTCTGTCGAACAAGACCTATTTCAGGTCTATCTTGAAGGATTTCAGAATCAATCCCTAGGGCCACACATTAATAAGGGAAACATCAAATTTATCCCTAAGCAAGGAGACCCCGAGAAAATCACTTGTTGGCAGCCGATTACGTTGTTGAATGTCTCCTACAAAATCATTGCCAAAGCGTTAGCTTTGATTACACAATCTTCTACCTGTTATTATTCAACCGAGAAAAACAGATTTATACAAGGATGATTCATCCTGACAACATCATCGCGGTGTGGGAAGGCATGGAATGGGCCCGCAGGTCTAATCAGGCAGCCATGTTTATCAAGATCGACTTTGAGAAGGCTTACGATCGGATTGAATGGCCATTCATTCTCGCCATGCTTCAAGCCCTTGGCTTTGGACCCATTTTTATTCAATCCGTCAATATGCTTTTTGCAGATGCCTCTACTCAAATTTCTATTAATGGCCTCAGCTCGGAACCTTTTGGGATTTTTTGTCTATTCGGCAAGGTTGTCCTCTTTCCCCTGCACTGTATGTGCTAGTGGCCGAAGGCTTTGGTTATCTCTTAGCTCATGCCAAAGTGCAAGGTCTTGTTCGTGGAATCTCATTGCCTGTTGAACCCAACTCACAACTTCTTAATGGGCATTTTGCGACGATTCCTTTCTTACGCTTATTGAAGATGAAACCAACATTTGCAATGATATGTAATGTTTGGATACTTTCTGCCTAGCTTCTGGCTCATCCATTCAATGGAAAAAAACCCAGTGTTATCGGCAATCTTTCCTTCCCACACTGACTAGCTTGCCACTTTTGATTGGAAAATCCTACACATGGTGAGATTTTTAAATTTTTGGGTATTCCTTTTTCTTTTCAAGCCTCCCGATTGAACTATGGCATTATGTCATTCAACGGGTGGCCAAAAAGTTGGAATATTGGATCACCATGCCTTTATCCCTGGCTGACAAGTTCCAAATTTGCTCTAAAGTTCTTGCAGCCACACATGTTTACTACTCGTCGTGTTGGGTTCCTTCCAAAGCCTCTATTCAGAAGTTGGAGAAACTGCTCAAAGCTTTCTTATGGGCTAATGCTTCTACAGGCAAAGATTTTCATCGGGTAGCCTGGGATATACATTGTTTGCCTTGAAACTTTGTAGGCCTCGGGCTTATTCACATTCAACACCAAGGACAAGCTCTTTGCGCTAAATGGATTATTAGAAGCATTACTGGCCAAGAAGCTTGGAAAGTTCTCATATGACACAGTATTGCGGAAGGTTCTCCTTATGGCCGCCCTGCGTGGAAAGGCTTAGGGTTTGTCAATTTTCTCATCACCCCAGTGCCCATCAAAATTGTTGGCACCTTTGTGCTTAAGAGTATTTGGAAAGCGTGGGAATGTGTCAAACCCTAGCTTTTGTGGAAGGGGGATGGCTTTCATAATGGGCTTTCTGTCAACCAACAATCTCTCTAGTGGTCACCGATTTTTCAAGCCCAAGATAAATGCTTAGAAAGGTCCTGGAATCCTCATGCGCTCAAATTCTTTAAGCGCGGAATTCACACCATAGAGGACTTCTTCAAAAATGCTCAATCTTGGTCCTCTTGGCCAAATTTTAAAGCTTTGTTTCGATTTCCAACCAAGATCAGGATACTTTTACTATTGTGATCAATTCGGTTCCTGACCACATGTTGCATAAGATTGTTGTGCATTCCTCTCGCCCATGGTGGACGGATTGGAAGTGGTATGTTGATACCCCATTACTGTAATTACAAAGCCAACAAAGGCTATCATTGGCTCTCGCCCCATTTTCCCATGGTGGGAAAACTTAATACATGTTGGGGAATTCATTCCACTCGGCTACCTGGGGTAGGTGATTTGAAATTGTTTGGACTATATGTGTGGAGCCCAAGATTGCTCATTTCCTTTGGTGTATTCTACACCAAGGTCTTCCTATTAGGCTCGTCTTGTTCAAATTGGGATCCTAGCTCCCAATTTCCCTTTTTGTGGGCATATAGAAACGATCTTGCATATCTTTTGGTTCTGTCCCAAAGCTCAAATTGCCTGGAATTGGATCCATTCTTTTTCTTTCCTTCACGGCCTCACCTCTTCACTTGAAGCATATCCTTTTGGGAGATAATCCCAAACTTCTGCCTATGTTCACCTAGATTTGACATGTTTTTCGGGGGAGATTTTGTTTTGGATATGGAAAGAAAAAAATGCTTTTTTCTTTGCTAATTTTGCAATTGATCAATCTTTCTCAGTTTATAATAAATCTATGGTGATCTCCAATGTGCTTCTGCAGATTCAAGTTCAGGCCAACAAGGTGGCATTGGAGGTGGATCACCTCAAACCCTGTTGCGCCACTAGGGGGAAGCCCCATGCAATGTTGCTAGAGTGCCTCCATCTCCCACCAGGCATTCCTCGCCTTCCACTGTGGTGGCCGGCGTAACCAGATCTCGGTCTCAACGTCATGCTTTTAGTCACGCTCATTACTCCCGGGGCCATTTCATCAAGCCACATTACTCACCACTCATCGTTGTGGCCAAGGCTCTCCGCCGTAGTCGTTGGCTCATCAAAGCACGGTTAGGGCTCCCCACTGCCAACATGGGTGGGGCTCTCCCCATGCCACTTCGCCGCACCAGGATGGTTAACACCCACCGCCACCATCGTAAAAAATTCCCTCGCCTCAGCCTTTCCATTCCTACTCGCGGGGAAGCGGACCTGGAGGAAGAAATTGCTGCTGGTTGGGAGCTTCCAGATGTTGGCAAGGACTTGCCTAGTTTGGGGTGGTCGGATGATCAGGATCCGCCCACCTCGGGCATGTTTGTTGTTGCTGCTTGATTGTGTTTTTGTTTGTTTTTAGGCGATGCCTTCTTTTTGTACTCTCCTAGGCTCGACCTAGTTTGACTCTCGTTGCTCTAGGCTCGGCCTAGCTTTGTTTGTGGTTTTGGGGCGTGCTCTCATACCACCCACTTTTTGTTGAAAGTCATCTTGTATCATATTGAATTAATATAATATAAGATCCTTTTCATCAAAAAAAAACTTGTATGTCAAATATTAAAATTAAAATAATATTTTTTTAACCTAACTCTTTATGGTAATTAGAAGTCAAAAGTAGATTAATGAAACTAGAATTTTTGTTTTTAAATAGAACATCATTTACAATTGATAAGATATTAAGGAAGAAGAAAGGGTAGTATAACTTTTATGATACAAAAGCCTAGATGCGTTGTCAAATCAAATCTTTCCTTTAAGTTGAAATACTAAAAGATGCTCGCAATCTTATAGTACAAAATATGTCTCTACAAGAATAAAGAGGACAACTTATCGAGAACAAAGAATGAATGTGATGATTATAGTTTTATGTTGTAATATTTAAATAGTACATTCAAACTAACTCTCGAACAAACTTATACATAACTATCTAGTTGTATACACTTCTTTTCACTATTTTAACCCAAATGACCTAAAACATGTTAGAAATTTATAAAATTCAAATTCAAATGATAGTAAACCGGACCAAAATTGTGTTGAAATGAGATTAATAATTGACTTGACTTGAAAAGGGGAAGTGTACAAAGCTTAAAACCCTAGATTGAAAAGAATACCTAAATTAGACAACAAGTTGAAATAAAATTGCTTAGAACAAACTCATAACTAGATAATAATCATACTCAAAAAATGGATCACCTTGGAATCTATTTGGGTTCATTTGTTGGTTTTGTACATGCACTACCAGTTATATCATGTGTCGACATATTTGACATGCGATCTTCTTGCCTTTACTCTATAAAACCTAAATTAATGTGGTGATGTGAGAATCTCTTAATATGACTTCTCACTTGAAACCCTTGATTAAACATATTATGAAATGTGAAAGAAAACACCTAGACTAGCCCCGAGACTAACCTCCAATTAATGTCAAAGGAGTTTTGCTAAAATCCAATGTAAATAAGGGAATATGTGGTATCATATAGATATTCTTCCCATGTGAGTGAAGTGTTGGTCCTTCACTCTCGAAACCATGGTGAAGGCACGAAGCCAATATATAAAGAAGTAAATGTGCACAAATAAGAGAGGCATAGAAACATGGGATACCCATGGTGTCATAAGACAATCAAGGTGCTCAAGCCACATACAATAGGCAATCAAGTAGGTAAGAAATCATGTAAGAAAGAAATTTAGCAATCAAGTATAACAAGTAGAATGCAAAAAGCACCTAGAGCAAGATAGGGTGTGTTGCGAAGACATATGTGTTAGACCTTTAATTCCAAAAGATAAAATATACACAATATAAGTAATTGAACATAATGAGGAAGTGAAATAAATTGTAATGAAACAAGAGCACTTGTATAGTGTGGGAGATGCCCCTACATGATAAACATCATTAGTAAGGGAATAAGCCAAAATTTATCATTGTGTCACACTTTGTATATGTCCTACATTAAGATTAGCATGCCTTGTGAACACATGTGTGTAAAGAGTATACAAAAAATATGTTATCTATCAAAACAATATGACAACAACTTATGTAAAGTAACAAGTTATCCAATCAATTCATATATATGTCCTGCTTTTGTATGTTTGTAAGTATTTGAATGTTTTTGTAGTATGTGATTATTTTAATGTTTTTATGCTTTTGGAAATTAGTTATGTATAGGAAGGGGATAGTATAAAAGTTGCTAATGAGGGCCTCATTAGGAAGCATAAAATACCCATAAAGAAAAAGGAGGCTTGGGCCTCGAATGTGGACACACGTAGGAGCCATATGATGTACCATATGAGACCTAGGAGGGAAAGACCCACTAGAATTAGTATGTGAAATAGGGGACCTAACAAGAGGCCTAAGAGGGATAGACCCATTAGAAGTAGTATGTGTACAAGAATTTTGATTGATATTTTGAATAAAGCACTATATCTCACAAGACTCGAATTTGATTCATAATGATTTTGATTTGTGTTTTACACTCATTGTGATTGAATTGGTTTGATATTTTTGTTGATTTGCATGTAGCATGTGATGTTTATTGGTATGTGATGTGATTAGATAAGATTGAAGTTGATAACAATTGATAGAGTGGCATGACTAATCCCAACAATGTGTCCTAATGGATAAGCTAACTAATTATATGACACCTAATCACTCCAAGCTCTAAAGTTGCATTCATGTTAATTATTTGTGGCTTATTAATTATGGATGTAGATTTCTTAGCAACATAAATGCAAACACATTATTAACTTGATTATCTTGTAGAATAAATTTTTCCTCTTTGGTGATCCATTTGTATTCAGCCCTTTGCGGTTGTTGATTAGTAAGAGCTACACCTAAGAGACATCTCTCATAAGAGGCTAAAAACTAGTACATCCTAGGGAGGCCATATTGGGTAATTGTAACCTCCACAAATTGATGCCTCATAGGAGGAGAAGGGGATATATCAAAATAACGTGTATCAAAAGTTATAATTCCTTTTTCTTCAAGTAACTTAAGTTTCTAATCCATTGCATAACAATCATTGTCGTGATGTCCATTAATGCGGTGAAAGTTACAAAAAGGGTGGCCTTTTTCATGTTCGAGCCAATGAGGATGATGATGATCATTAAATGGTCATCAAATCAAGTGTTTATCAAGTAAAGTGAGAAAAATATTATGTGTATGATCAAGATATTTTCAAAGTGTAATGGTTTTTCTTAGGAAAGGAGAATGTCGTGTAGGGTCTTTAAGTCTAGGTGTAATGTGATAGGAAGTATTGCTTGAATGTAAAACCTCAACTTGTCCCAAGGGAGAGGATGAATCATTAACTACATAAGCATCGAGTTCCATATAGGATCATGTGAAGGTGTACGAATATGTGGGTGAGCAAGTTCTCTTTCCAAATCCAAAACACGAAAGTAAAGGTGCGTGAAAGAATCACATGCATTATAAATCAAGTTCTCTTTAAGAGGGAAAATAAGGCCATGAACAAAGATATATTGCATTTCTAAATCAATAGGCTTATAGATTAGGTGTTCAAAATTGGCTTTAAAGCATAAAATTTAATCGAAATTGGTTCATATTTTCCTCAATGCAAGGAAGGTGAGCACTCATAAGTAACACAAGGCCTTTATTATCGATAAAGAGTATAAAAAGGCTTCTTCAAGTTCTAAAAACATGTTTAAAGATCCACTAGGGAGATGATTAAACCAATATGTCACATCATTTGTGAGGCTTTTATGGAAAGCTTTTAGTAGTAGCCTATTATTGTTATTAAAAGACATATCAATCCTACAATGCTTAAGGTGAAGATAAGGATCATAAGTCCCATCAAACATCTGAAATTTAAGCATGCTTAAACCTTTAGGTAAAGTATATTGGTAGATCTTTCATGGTATTGGGTTACCACAAGGGGGCATTAGAGTCATTCCAAGCATAATAGGCTTTACTTTCTAGGGTTAAAGTGTGTACTTTCCATTGTAAATCACCTACAACATGCACTAAGGAGAGGACCTCTTGATGAGGTGTATCATAATTATTTATAGGCTCATTCAAGTGTTGCACTCTTCCCTTAAAAGTAGCCATGGGAATGTCATTCTGCTAAAAGGAAGTATGAGGTAACTCATCATTACTAGGAACATTAGCAATAAGCAAAGGTGGGGTATTAGGAAAATAGGAATGGTCTCACATGGTGGATCCAAAGAGATATTACTATTAGGCACCTTTAGTTTTTTTGTAATAATACTAATAGAAGGTATAACATTATTTTCAATACAATGACAAATAGAAGGATACATAAACATGTTCAATTTCCTTAAGAAGTGTATAAGACATACTAGTATTTTTATAGTAAGAAGGAAGGGAAGAGACATAAGTAGAACTATCATTGTTGCATTCAAGAGAAAGATAAGGAACAAAAGTGGAAGTATCAATAGCGCATTCATGAGAAAGATAATAAACGCAAGTAAGAATATCATTTCTACTTGGAAGAAGGAGCTTCAATGTGCATTAACATCTATGGGAGAAGAAGAGAAAAGTCACTTGGATATTCATCGAGATAGGAAAATAGGAAAATAAATGAAATAAAATTGGGTTTAGGAGGAAATGGGAATTCGAATGGGATATGGGGTGTGAATACGCAAGATGACGATGGAGGAGAGCGAAACGCGGATGGGGGACAAGGGGACATCATTTGTCATTGTTGATTATGGACAAACATTGATTTGCGCATTGGAAATGATGCACAACTTGAGACAAGAGGCCCTAAAGAGGTTAAATTAGGGTTTTGAGTTGTTTAGGTGGGTTAGGGTTACATAGGGATGATAAAAGGTAGTTAGAGGGTAGAAAGGCATTGAATGTGGGTAGATGGGATTCTAGGGAGGATAAATAGGGGATTTATGGATGTGATTAGGAAAATAGGTGTGTTTAGGGATAATTAAATGTGATTAGGGGTGAATAATGAGGGATAAAATAATGATGGGATTAAGATAGGAAAATAGAAAATTAGATGAAATAAAAATGGGTTTAGGAGGGAAATGGGATTCGAATGGGATATGGGGTTTGAATGTGCAAGATGACAATGGAGGGGAGCAAACGTAGGATGGGAGGAAAAACAAACCAAAATTTGGTGTCTATAAAAACTACATTCCTTTTATAAAAAAATCATATAGTATTTATACTTTAGACCTACATCAACAATTTCTAGTTACGTTGATAGGTGTTACTTCTATGAGACAAAAACAACTATTACTAATGCAAACACGGAAAATCAATGGTTAAAATTTGATTTATACTTTACATTGACATATTTAAATCAATTTGATTCATCCCTTATATATTTTTAAAAGAAATCATATGTTGTGGTGAGTGTCGTGTTGCGGTTGATTTTAGGTGGTAGATTGCATAATTCAAAGCAACATAAAGAAAGTAAGGAAATCATAGAAAAATGTATTCCACGTGTATTTTTTCTTATTATGCATCATTTTCTTTAGTGGGTAAATTAGGTTAGACCATTCCCTTTCCCACAATACATTATACACCGACTATAATATCTTCAACTAGGGATTATGGGAAGACTATCCTTACAAAGCAACCAAATCTATTTTCTCACAATAGAATAGGAGGTGACCCTTGTTTATATTTGAAGCCATGAATTTTTTGAATAATGTTTTAAATGATGAATAGTGGTGATACATGGCTAGAGGAGCTAGGATGACTTAGCATGTCGATGATTCAATCGGTATACATTATGTATGTGTCGGTGTAGGTGTATATTTTGTGTGTGTATGTCTCTCATGGGTGCACATTATTTGTTTTGTAGGTTGTGATAGTAGGTGGATAGTTATATAATAAATAAAATGTAGTTACATTAAGTGTAGGTGATTGTATTTGATGAGCATTCATTAGGTTGCAACTTTAGTGTTGTAGAGATTTCTTATCACTTATTCATGGAAGTTGCACATGTTTTTATTGAATATGGTACTCTCATTGTTTAAGCTTTATAATCACTTTTTGGTTTGTAATATATTGAAAGAAATCTATTTTTTCTAAATAAATAGATTGTTGTTATGGTATACATAAATATGTGTATTTATGTATTTGTTTTTAGTAATTATATTTTATAGCATTTAATAGGTTGTAATTTTAGCACATATATCTAGCTCTATATCTCATATAATTTTAAAAATTTACAAATATTTTGTTTGTGTAGGTTTTCAAAATTTGTATGTATTTTATCTATTTGTTAATCTTGAAGTATTTTAACTATATTAGTGTAGGTGGAGCACATCAATGGCAAGACTATCAAATACTCTTATCTCTATCCTCACTCTAGACATAAATTTGATGAAAATAGTAATATGTTGTTTGAATTTATAAGCAATTGACTTTGGCCAAACAAGTGACAATATCCTTACTTTTAGCCAGGGTTTTGAGGAAGCATTTATGGCATTCTTAAAACATGACAACAATATTTTCCACACAAGCTTAAACTTTCTTTACGAGATGCGGTATATGATAATCTTATTGTATGTCACATGATTATTGTACCTAAAAGGAGGGGAAAAGAAATACTAGCTTAGAATAATAACAAATGCTAAAAATAATCATATTATATAAAGTAGAATTATTTGGAATCCCACCTTCATGACATCGAGCATCCAGGGCTCACAAACAATCCTATGTCAACCAATATCAATGCCGCACAATAGAGTTAGTCGGTGTTTGCATTATGTAGAGTATTTTGTTATGTTTATGGAGTCATGCGGTGAAGAAATGAATTTTTGGAGGACCATGGAGTCCTGTGTTGCATTTTTGGAGTGTGTAAGTCGTGTGTACAATATCTGTTGAATGCACGCTTCTTGTTATCCCAAATTCACCCCCTTAGGTTAATTTGGATAACTCTAGCTCACCGCAATGAAGGTTTGGAGCCATCTCCTTGTCACGCATCAACCATGTGTCAACCTTCCTCATTTTCACACATCAAGTAACCCCTCCTTTTACGCACGTCAACCATCTCGCGACGCGCATCAATGCCACCCGTTGTCATGCGCCAACATCACCTATTGTCACACATCAATGTCACCCATTATCGCGCATCAACCTCTTGTTGTTGTCACGCGTCACCACCCCCGTTATCGCATCAACCATGCGTCAACCCCTCCTTCGACACGTGTCAATAGCCTTCCCCTTGTCATGCAACAACGCCCCTTGTTGTCATACAACAAATCTTCCATTCCGATCGTGTGTCAACATTCCTTTGTTGTTGCGTGACAACATTTTTTCTTGTTGTGTGACAACCCCTCCCTTATTGGCGGACAACTTCTTTCGTTCTTGTTGGGTTTTAGCAAGGAATGCCAGCTCTGAGCCGGGCATTAATGACATTGTACAAGGTAGCTCAACAACTGGTATGGTTGCCGTACCTTTGTACAGGAAATTAATGAAGGTTATCGGTTGGTAGCTCCCTTTCTCTATATATATGTAATTTCACCTCATTTGTAGGGGAGACATTCTAAGAGATGGGGAAACTCTTGTAAAAAATTCCCTTAACTCCATTTGAAATGTGAGCCTTCTCTTGGGCCTTTAATGTAATTATGCCTTTGTGCATCATATGTAAATGGTCTGTGCATGTTTTAAAGTAATAAAAATGTGTTTTTGGTGTTTCTTCAACCCTTGCTCATTTTTATTGTGTTTCTCTTGCCTCTCCATTGTTTTGTTGTATTATGTGCATGTTTCTTTCATTTGCAAGTTCATGAGGTTGTGTTTCATGGAGATTTGATGGCGAGTTGGGATTTGGGTTTGTGTCACACCTATCTGGCCTCTCTCAACTCCATCTTCCTTCCATTCTCCCTCAAGCAGAGTATCTCACCCCTTTTCTTGGTGCTATCACCACCCCCTTAGTGTAGGATTTCCCTTTTATGCACTTTCTCTCTCCTTGTCTCCTTGGAAGTTGTTAGTATAGGTGTAGTTAGGTGTTTTTCTTGCATTAGGAGTAGTTTAGCATTAGGATTAGGTAGAGGAATTTGGCCTTCTCTGGAGGGTTATCTCAAGTTTGCAAGTCCCACAACTTGAGGGATAACCCCATGTTATGCAGATTACATTGGATACCCCATTCTCAATTTGGTCATTTAGGGGGTGTTGTAATTTTGACATAACAATTCTTTTACATAATGTCTATTCTATTAGCACAAATGTCTAGTGTTTAACATTCTTCGTTCGATCCCATTTGAGCCATGAGCTTGGAATGATTGGTCCATTGAAGGAATAAAGCATGGGAAAGGTCGAGTGATTATGTTTGGATCTTTTGATTCTTTCATTTGAATTCTAAAGAATTGAGAGTTTTAGGGGGTAGTATGAATGGATCTATAAGTAGAGCCAATTGCCTTAGATTGATAGTTTAAGTTTTAGTAAGAACTCGGTGGGTATGTTTAAGGGTAGAGTAGAGATGTCACTTAAGGCTTCTATATGAATAGAAAGAATGAAGAAGTTGTGATATGAGAGGCAATAATCTGCTCAATAAATTATGATGATAGTAAGGGTGTAAAAATAACTCTTCCTAAGAGTAAAGGTTAAATCGTTGGTGATCGGTCTAATGTTTCTATTTATTTGAATAGGATATCCCAAAGCTTTGTTTTTGTTTCAATCTGAATTCATTTGATCTTTTTATTAATGCATAAACAATTTAGGTTAAGTATTTTTTCGTGCACACATTTTGAGGGTTACGAGGTTTGAGGCTATTATTCATTTGACTCCCACACCCCATCTACATCACTTCACCTTCAAAAATAAATGCGAACATGTAGCTCCCTAACTTGTGACTCACAACACAAGCTATTTTTTTCATCACCTTCTTCATATATCATCTCGGTGTCACATGTATGTTAATTTTATCTTTTGAAATTTTTATCTATCCTTATTTTTTGTTAGAAGATTGGTTTGATCATTTGGGAAATTGCTCTCTTGAAGATGTATTTTCCAAATGACTAAATATTAAAATATATTAAAAGATAATAATTTATGAAAGAAAAACATATTTATTGACCAACAATAAAAATAATCTAGAATGGGGGAAATACTATAGGGAAATGCAACGATTACATTATTGTTGCAATATAGTGTGAGTCTCGTGAAATCCCAAAATAACAATAGTCAAATCATGAGCGTTGTGTATTTGAATTTTAGTACATGCACATTTTTTTGTTATGAATAATGAAAATAGGAATGTTCAACAAGGAAAATTGTATTTTCATTCGAAAATGGCGAATAAAATTACGAAAATAATATTTACTAGCAATCGTACGTGAAATGTACAATGTAAACGCCAAAGGGAATCCATTGAAGAAATTAAATTGGAGGGAGGGAAACAATGGAAGAGGAAGAGGGGTGAAAAAAAGGTTTCGAGGGTAGAGAACTATAAGGGTAGGGAAAGTGGAATGGGGAAACAATGTGAAACTCTACCATCCAACAACCACATGACATTTATGTCAATCATGTGAAGGAGAAAAGATGTGTTTTGCAAGACATTGAGGCAAATGTTTGTAGAGATATCTTAGAATGCAAGGAGTGTTCGAACAATACTACCGAAGTGAAAGATTATTTGCAATTTCAACCCTTGCATTTATTGGGTAGTTAGAACACACGTAAATGTAAGGGAATTTGAATGCACGTTTCATGGGACACGTCAGAGATAGGAAGATGTGGAGTACACCTAGCATCACAAAGTAACAATTTCACACACATTTTAGATTAGAGATTTTCAAATATTTGTCGACTAAGGTTGAATAATCAAGTTTTTTTATTGGATGACATTAAATGTTAGATACTTGACGAGGACATGAATGGAAAGTTGGGAATAAATAGGTGGGAAGTAAATACTTGTGGATTCAACATGATAAAGAAATGTGACATAAAATAACTGTGAGTGGAAATTTGAAACCCATATACTCATTCCCAACATGTAACTTTAAATGGGCTTCACTATATTTTTGTAGCATCAAGGCTTACGATTGGGTAGTGTTTAATTTGTTAGATAAGGAAAAGATGTTAATGTTATTCGGAAATAAAAGGGTGGGAATTAAATATGTGCATGTCCCCAACCTACTCCATGGTTTAGATTGGTCCTACCCAAATAATATGTGCTATATATGTTCCACTTTTTGTCTAGATTATGTTTGCATTATTCACATGAATGTAATTGGTGCTTAAAGGGACATACAAAAGAGGAAAAAATAAAATGTCAAAGGTATGAATCCCAACCACACTACTTGCTTCTTATAGAAATTTGTAGGCCCCATTATGGTTTTAAGCTCGAGTAATTAGAGGGAAGTAGGAGACATGAAAAAAACATTCAAAATTAAGCTCATTCAATTATATGAGAGAAATTATATGTTATTCATACTATATATTTTTATTTTATTTTTGACCTCAAGAATGTCAATTGACGAAGTTTAATTTGGCCATATTCCATAACTCAAATTGTTCCAATCCAAAGATATATGCTATATTTCCCCACTTTATAGTTTTGATCTTGTTCGCATTAAGCACGTGAGTGTAACTAACATGTAGATGTTATCTGCCAATTAAACTTTCCTATCTTTTTAATGGCATCAAGGTTTTTGATTAGATGATTTTTAATTTGATAGATAAGCAACATATATAAATGGAATGTGAGAAATTAGGTGTACCTACATGTACCACACTTATTCCATATATCTTATTGTTCCCACATAAATATCATTTGTTATTTGTGCTCCGCTTAAGCAATTCAATCTCACAAAGAGGATAAAATAAAATAGTGTGAAATATCAACAAAGATCAAGGTTTCGAACCCAAACATAGAATTTGCTCAAAGTTACCATATTCGTATTTAAAAACAGTCAAAATTCGGTTTGGAACGCATTTTTAGGGAAAACCGAACTTGTTCGGTAGATTCGTGTAGGGTTTTCACTTTGCAAAAATAAATAAATAAACAACTAAAACGAAAACCCTAAGCATTGACAAAGTAAAAGCTACAGTAAAAAACGCGAACCCTAATTGCAGCATCGTATGGAGGCAGAAAAAGTCTTAAAACCCCACGCGAATAGAGGAAAACACAGTCGCCACACACCAGCGACCAAAAACGTAATTTGCGTGTTGTGATTTGCACCAAAAACGATCTCTGCCTCTGCCATTGAATTTCGTCCGAGCTTTAGATATTAATCATAATATTTCAAAGCTGTATTTTATTTTTAGTTTTAATTTAACAAGTTAAGTTCTAGACAAAATTACAAGCTACGTTGTATTTATTTTAAGATTTGTATTTAGTTTAAGATTTTTTTCTATGTATTTTTTTTTAATTTAAATTTTAAAATAAAACAATAAGTTGTATTTAGTATGCACTATATTTCATAAAATAGGTTTTATATAATTTAAGTTGTATTTTATCTAATAGGTTTTATTTTATTTTTAAAACCAATATTATAATTATTATTTATTTATTTGTCAGTATGTAAAAAATAATAATTAAAGCTTAATATTTATTTATTAATTAAACCGTAATTGTTATGTATTGATTTGTTAGTATACTTGTATGTTTATTTATTTGTGTGTGTGATTGATTTATGGATAATTATTCATTTTTTTAATTGTAATTATTTTGAGACAAACCAAACCGAATCGAACTTTTTGCAAAATCCTGAACTTCCGAACTTTTTTCCCTGTCCGAACAACCCAAACTTTTCGAACATGGTAACTATGGATTTGCTACTGAGATATACTCTCACCTTTGTCCACCGCTACATAGATTCGCTATGGCCTTCTGACCCGCACCCATTTGCTTTGAAGAAGAAGAAGAATTCTTTGAATCATCTCCTATCTTTGAATCTTCTGATGCAGTTGATAGATCTGGAGATTGGGTGTGCAAATCTTGTATTGTTTTATCGATTAACTAATGCAAGGCATGGCCTTGAATTGGAGTAGCTTCTTTCATAATGCCCATCAGAAATCTGTTTGCTACCAGGTTCATAGGCATGTCCTGTTCTTTTTTCCAACTATAATATAGATCTGTCTTTTAATTTTAAGGGTTCTTTTCCAAAGGATCTCTATGGGATGCTTACATTGAAGTAAAAAATCATAAACAAAATACAGTAAAGAACACAAGAAAATCAAATACTTCATCTGTGGAATTATGTCTTCAACTAGAACCTCAAATTTATACACAAGCCAATGCATTCCATCCAGGGGAATGCACTATCTAAATACATATCTAAGGTTTTAGCAAGAAGATTTGGAAGGAGATGAGGCATAATCAGAAAGATTTTCAGATATCTTAATTGTTGGGTTTGATGATCCATTAGTTTTCACAAGCTAAAGCATTTCAACCTTAAACCATGTCGTTCATTGAAGGTTGACACTAAGGGAGTACACTGGTGCAAAGGAGAGCAATTCTCAGTGCACCTACCATTTTCTGCTTTGATTTCTCTCTGATCCTTGGATCTAGAACTTTCCAAATCCCATCCTTGGTATTGACCTTCCCTCAACCCACTTCACCACATCGATCAAATCACCATGATCCACCTCCACTGCCCTTTTTCCTGTTATCAGCTCTAGTAACACCACTCCAAAGTTGTACACATCAATTTTCTCATTTACTTTTGTAGAGTAGGCGTACTCTGCAATCCGCAAAAGAGAAAAGACAAAGGGAAAAGAAAATAGAGTCAAGATAACATAACAATCCTTGCAAATGTTCAAATCTATGTTTTTCCTACAATATATTAAAAAACATCAAAAGTACAGAGATGTGACACTAGAAGACTGTTATAGAAAGCCAAAGAGTAGGAGTACAACTCATATCTGCAAATATTCAACAAAAGCTTGAATGACTGAACAAGTGAAGAAGATGAAAACTACTAAAAATTAATTCTAGAATTCATTTTGAATTTGAAAGGAAATCCATTGAATAAAAATGGAAATAGACATGAATGCATGGATGCCTTTGACAAATTCACCATTGTAACTGAATTTGTGGATTCTATATAATGGTATTTGTTTGTTAAATGTACGCTAATATATTTATTTGGATGTCCTTTAAGTCCGGTTATGCATCTAGGACTAGGAACAACTGAAAAGCTCAAAAGTAACAGTAGACTTGGCTCATTGTGAAAAAATAGTAGACTCAAGAGTACTCAGCCACTTGCAAAGAGTACCGTGACTTTCATCTCAAGCTCGTGTTTTTCATGCTTTAACATCAAAATACCTTAATGAACTTTAAAAGTGTAGAATTTTAAAACAATACTATTAATTTTTAAAACAGGAGTTTTCATATGATGATCGTCTAAGCAAATTTAATAAACATCAAAGCATTTAAACTACTAAATAGTGCAGGGTTTTGCAGCATACCAGGAGCAATGTATCCATAAGACCCTACAACGAAAGAGATGGATCAAGATGTGCCTGTAAAAATGGCTACGCTTAAGATGCCAAGAAACCAAAACAAGAAACATCATTTCCGGGTAATGTATGAGCAATCAATCAAACACCATTACTTCACGGGGAGAATGGATCCCAACGAGAAGACCTAAATTTCAATCCACAATTACATAGCATTGAGGAGAGTAGGATCAAATCTAAACACAACAAAAAAATGAAAAAACAAGCTGTTAAAAATAGTCGAAAAGTGAAAATGTCCAAACGACCATCAAAATTAATTACATGTAAAAAAACATCCAAACGGACGTCAAATTTAATATGGTCGTTGAAACGTCCGAAAGGGCCTTTCCCATAGGGGAATTCCTTTGGCATAATTAAATTCATTATTTAGTTTTACTCTACAAAACATTAGGGATTGTTATTTCATTTCTTAGTTTTGCAATTTTCTAGGCAACTAAAAGGAGTCATCATAAAACTATTTATCGGTCCATAAACTAGTTTCCAATAATAGCATCTAAAGTATATATAGTTTTATTAGAGGCCACTTAATTTTTATAGTTAAATATATTTAATAGTGACTACTAATTCTATAGTATTATAAAACAATGATGACATATTGTTGGATCAACCCAATTATGTATGTTACGTGAATAGCGATTTAATTGGATTATTGGTTTTTGTGGTTTTTTGGCAATTTAAAATAAAAATATGTTTGAAATCTTTATTCCACTATCTCAAAATGATTTTTGTAATATTTGGAGGGGAGGTTGATTACATAATTGCCACACGTGTAAAATATTAACTACTGATATTTGAATGACAAATTTAACCTCGTGGTTGGAGGAGTATAATATTCTTTGCCTAGGTTTCCATTTTTAATCTCCATAATACTAACCCAAGTATACCACGATCCTTATGCCAATGGGGTGACACCATAATAGACATGGTTCTCTTACAAATATGTTGGTTATTTGGGTACAAGATGAGTATGTTTGCTTATTCACTTTCCCCTCTCCTCATTTATAGCTTCATACCAAAAATATCATTCAATTGCATCTTAAGAACATGACAATCTACACCAAGATGGATATTCCTTTAAGTGTATCTTGGAATTGTTTCCATGACTCTAAATCTTCTTTCTTTCATAAAATTAACTCGACATTGGTCGACATGCTTGGTCCACAACAACATATACACTCTAATATGCATGATACTTTTTCTAATGAAGACGATGTCATAATAGAATTGGTCATCCTAATAACATAATGATTAATTTATCGTAAGATGATTATGTTTGCTTGTTTGGACTTTCCCTCTCCTCCTCTCTAGTATAAACTAGTGTCTCATATTCTATGCACCTCTCACCGATGTTAACTTTCTTACACAATGGATGTGTTATTACTAGTCTTTTATGTGTGGTTATTAGCCTTTGCTTGTGTGTGTGGCATACTAGTGTCCCTTGTTTTCAACCTTAGTGGCTTTCCTTGTGTGGCCCTTGGCCCTTGTTTGTTTGTGTGACCCTATTATGTCCCTTATATGTGGCCTCTTGGATTTCTATGTGGGCTGTGTGTAAATTTTGTGTCTTGAGTTTGTATTCTTGTTACACTTGGTACCATGATCCACATCACACATCCCTATACTTTAGTACCATGATTCATGTTGTCTACTCCTTATGCATGACATGTTATATATTAAATGGGACCGCATGGTTATTCTCCACGTGTGTGTAAAATCTTACACACCGATATCTTCCTCTACATGACATGGTACAATTCATTTTTCTTTTGAGATGAACAATCTACAATATATCTCCCTCATCTTAAAAGAGGGGGTATTTAGTGGGCTTATCATGTAAACATAAGACAAAAGGGCATACTACAAGGTACATAATATAGTGAATAATGGTATAGGTACATGATATAGGGTTACAAACAATTTCAAATACATAAATTAATGATGGAAAATTCAATCAAATTTGGACAAGATCCATTATCGATTTTGTCCATTGTAGTTTGGACAATCGATTTAAGATTTTTTCAAAAATACTTAATATATAGTGGTTCATACAATGAATTAAGAATAATGATACAAAATTCAATACAATTACATTGTATTTTGTTACAAATGTAGGGGGCATGGTGATTGGTTAAATTCTATTAGAGACACAATTTGTAAAATATTATATTAACATATGTCATTTTCTTTCAACATTCAATTACCGCAAGCATAATTGGGGCATGCATGTCTTGTTTTTATTTTGATTATCTAATACTATCAATTGCTATGAGTATGGTGGGGATGTGAGTATACTCATTCCCTTTTAATAATGCAAACTTGGAATCTAGATCTGTCAGATCCATTGTGAGTGTAGTTCATTGGAATGGGTAATGTACATTAGGTTTTTGACACCCATTAACCTTTGCATCATTCCTATCAAACCCATAGTGGTTTTGCGTTTTAGAGTTCTACATTTCATGTTACTCCTCAAATCATGAGTGGTATCTACTTGCACTCCAACCTCATTAGTTAGTTTTGGTTTTATAAATTAGGGATTGATCACCCCCAATTATCCATTTGGTTTAACAAAGTCTCATGTTACATCCGTCTTAACTAGGGGGCATAATCTACTCCAAGTGCTTACGAGGAAACCTCAATCTTCACATGGAAATATTAGTTTCTACACATACATGTTTACTCCTTATTCTTATTTTCAATTTCAATTTCAAATTTTAGAGTTAGAGTTTCAATTTTCATAATATGGACATTGATTATGTATACACCTAATTTTTCACTTGTCATCTTTGATACCTGTTACTAACAATTTATTTATGTAGATAAGGGTCACTAATGCATCTATTTCTTAAGCGGTGCCTTAAGGGGCCTGCCAGGAATGGGCAATGTTTATTCACATAACCATTATGGGTTAGAGACAATACACAAAGAGAGTGTCACTATTTGGTCTTAGCCTTAGTTGTCCCTCGCACTAGTTATCCTTGTCCCCTTAGGTCTCATATACATTGCATTCACAACTTCTTGCTTGCATCTCACCACTTTGCACCTTGTTTATCCATGTCCATGATCTACGACACCTTTCTCTTGCTTTTCATGACACACTACCTCATTTCATCACCTTTGGCCGATGCCATTGCCCATGGGCGATGGTGTCGTGTTGTATTTCCCTTGGCAACGCCATCACCAAAGGGTGATGGTGTTCTATATATACATTCCGTTTGACATTCATAAATGAAGGAAGCTCAAACCTTAGGAACTACAATTTTCTCTTATCTTTGCACCATATTCGCATCTACTCGCTTAGCTCTTGGTTCATCTTGCACTTTTCTTGGATTGAATGGGACAGTCTTCTTCTTGGTTGGATTGTTTGCACTATTGGGTCATCTATAATGAGTTTAGGACAAGAACGATGTTCCCCTTCTCCACCTAATAGTGATTCTCTCTTGGTGTGTTACTTCTATGGAGAGATAGATGCATCAGTGACCACCCTACAGTACAATGTGAGTGCTCTAACCATATTTTTTCATTTTGCATAGATTAGTTCACTTCCCTTCCCTCATTGTGTTATGTTAGCTTAGTTTTACATATGTTTAGATATAGTTAGCATAATACTCTTATTTATGATCATCTCCTTAGCTTTACATTACTTTCATTTCAATTACATTATGTATGTTTGTATTATCTATTGTTGATCCATACCTCTCCTCACCCAACCACCAATATCTTAGTAGGGTTATCTCCTCTATCTTGAATGGCCTTGGAAACCCTAGGTTGACCTAGTGTAGGGATTACTTCCCTCTATATATGTAACCCTAATGCTCATTGTATCCCCTTTAAATCTATCCATTATATGTCTATTCATGTGTGTGCTTTACTCGTTGCCTTAATACCCTTATACAACGAATGATTTAGCGAAAGGCAATTTATTGAGATACAATCTTAGCCCGCCATATAGACTACACCCTTGTGATGCGGGTTTCACTTTGGACATATCTCAATATCTCAAACACTCGACCATTACAACAAAAGTGAAGTGTGACTACCCACTTGTGTATGCATTTCCTTTAAACTAACAAATTACATTTACTAGATTAAAGGGTGGTCAAATGTGGATACCCAAAATTGGTCATTTTGCATTTGGTAATGTTGGTTTTGGCTTATATCCCTTTAACACAACTTGTGTCCATAAACCAAGCTCAAACTTGTTATCTTACCCAAGGATTGAAATATGTCAAATCCCTCATTCTATTATTCATTCACTTACAAGAATACTCTTATCGCTTAAAACACTTTCTACATCTTATATAAACCTATCTAGATATCAATTCATTTCTTACCCCTACAGACAAAATCATCGAATAAAGATAAGATCGTTTGTCAAATATGACCCTTGTTGGGAAATTTTTTCCTTAACCTCTAATAGTCAAATTTGCAAAGGAATGTCTTTTTGAGAGTTGGTCGTAGTGTGAAATATTACACTTGGAGCAATATAAATATAAATCAAGCCCATTCATTTCCGACTTGGTAGTCACATGACACCTATTAAGAGCCCATCTAGAAAATACCTAGCAAGCATCAAGTAAGCTACCCTATTTTTCCCTATTGTAAGAGTAAACACTAGGAAAAACCCCTAGACGAATATGAAGGACTATAAATAATGTTAAGAGTAAACATCACCAAGTATAAAACATTCAAATCCAAGTCAAAGCAAGAATTATCAAGTACCAAAGAGCCAAGTTCTAACTATATACATATAGCTGAAAGGAACATAATCACACTTCTAATAGGTGGGATAACTACATGGGGTTTGAAGCCCTTTCAAGATAATATTATGTAGGTAGCGCGAGGATCTTCAATCGAAACCGTAGACCCATTTCTATAGGACTTTCAAGGAGCTAGGGTTTCAAGGAGAAACTCATGATTTTAACAACTTGTGCACATTTTTTAGATCCTATATTGCACATAGATTTACACGTATAATAGTCACAAGGGTAATTAGATTTATTTTATAGAGCAAGACAAGTCCATGCAACAAATGACAAGATTGATGACACTTTTGTCCCTTTAGGCCAATTTTTTTCAAGGTAAATAAAGATTCAATTTCGAGAGATAAACCATCCATATCAATATTCTATGCCATTTTTCCCAATTTCAAGTCTAGATCAATCGTCAATATACATAAAATCAAAATGCACTATCTTCTTGTGAATTTGATATATTTATATACGCCCTAATTCATAATCATCTACTTTGTATATTCATATTTAATTTAATAATTTAAATATAAATCCTTTTAGATTCTAATCATAAATAAGATTTTACTACCACATAAAATTTATCAATCGATAAGCTATTTACGTGGAGAACGCAACTCTAGGGCGCATCGATCCCGTCATATCATTAGTCACCAAGAAAGTTACATGACATCTAGATTTTGTCACCGAATGATATAAGTGCGGCTAGAAAGTTTGCATGACACACGAGATTCTGTTGTTAGTAAAAATGAGCCCACCACTTAATAATTTCATCACATCCATCCTAATCCTCTCATAACCAACTAACTCAAGATTCAACAATGTTGAGAAAAGCTCCTAGAGGTCATTTGAAAGTAAAATATGGTAGTTATGAAATGAGGGAGGGTTACTTATGTTGATGTAGTGATCTATAAACATCGTAGAAAATTCAACTAATTTAATTTTTACAAGGATCTTTAAATACTTGTTAGATTCTATCCTTTTAATCAATCAAACCGATTAAAAATCTGATTTAATAACGGATCCAAATGTGTGTAAAAATAAATTTTAAACTCAATTAAATTGATTAAAACTTATCCATGTCAGATTATCCATTTGAACCATCGAGTTCCATTTTACCCGATTTAATCGATTTCCCATAAATTGTTAGATCGATTAATTTTGATTCCAAAACTGAAATCTGAATTAGAAAATTGAAAATAATTCGAAATTGAAATGCAAAAATTAGAAAACTCAACATAAGAATTGTTTAAGGGTTCGAAATTCCTACGTCCATGGTTTCATACGAATCGATCCATTAAATTTTTCTTGTAAGTACAATCCAAAAGAAACTTACAAACATTAATGAAACTCAAAATCTACATAAGACTCTGAGAACCCGTGAGCTCTAAAAAATGTCAGTGTTCGCTCTCTATGTTTGTTCCCAGCTTCACAAGGTGGTCTTTCCTCTATTCTCCATCAAAAAGTGACATAAAAGGCTTCAAAAGATGGTGTTCAAACCCCAAATTGAGGAAATAAATATATCACTAGATTTGTCTCTGAATTTTACACAATTTCCTAGTTTGATCGAGACATGGTTTTGCTCCTAAGTGTTTAAAAATGTTGATTTCCAAAATTGCTCTATCTTTGTCTATACACAATCTACTCACTTACCCATTTCAAATATATTTTGTTGCCTTTTTAACTTCTAAACCACTGTGGTATAACGGTGGAGGTTAAATTTTACCACTCACGTGGTTAGGGGTTCAAGCCCGTCCCAACCACCCCTATCTCTTTATTTTCCCAAGTGGGAAAAGATCTCACATTCTTTGGGGAATAGATGAGTTTAAGGTTTAAAATTAGAGTGGGTGGTTTGTGTTATGTAGTTGTAGTCACATTTTGTTAAGCCACGTGGAGATGCCACATTGTGGTGGTAGCTCTGTTGGGCAAAGTTTGGTGCACGAGCTATGTTTGGACAACCTAGTAGATATGTCGGTGGGTTGTCTTTGCCAAGTGAATGATCGGTGAGTTATTGGGGCCACGTGGTCGGTGGGTGGCTATGTTGGCTTGCCAAGTGGTAAGGTTGGTCGGTGTAGAGTAGCATTGACTTGGTCGGTGTATATATATAGCTCGGCTAGTGTGGATATGGTTTACCAGTTCGAGTGGTGTGATCGGATGGTTAGGTGACATATTAGCATGTCGGTGAGTTAGAATAGTAGCTTGCAAGCTAGCCATTAGTCCCCAAATAATGCCTTACAATGCCTTGCATATATCCCACACGCATCCCGCAAATACACCGAGAGGCATATATATACAAAATTATGACAATAGAAAAATGAAGTTATGTTAACAAAAGACACACCTCTAATAAAAAAGTATGTTGACCACTGGTTGAGGGCCCCAGCTAGAAAATAATGGGGTCCTACTCGTCAAAACAAGCATCAAAGACCGAGTCATTAAACCATTTTTTCAATTTTGTTCAATTTCATTTTGCCACGTGTCACAACGTGATTAGCCAATTTCTCTTGATTTTACTCCTTCAACTAGAATCTTCTGTGGATGGTAATTTGCTCCAATAGAGTTCATTTTTCGCATTGAAATAGGTGACAAAAAGCTCTCAAAGTCTTCTACAATACTATAATGATCCTAGGAGATTTAGGGAAACTCTACCCACTGATTTGATCTCTGGATCACTCCTCCCCACTAAGAATACTTTTTGTCCACAAAAATCTATTTTTCACCTACAAATATTGTTAATCATATTCCTACATATCACAAACATATACATGATCCATAGAAATATCACTATGGGTTATATCACTACAAATTATTGATTAGTTTATCACAAAAAAATGATAAATTAAAATTAGACAATTGTTTGCCAGAAGAGGTAACTGTCCCATTGACACTCTATGATTCTGCCAATCTCTACAAACATCTATGAACCCGGTAACTATAACTATCATCACAAAAATTGATCAGTCTAAAAATAGAAAAAAAAAATTCCAACAAAGGAAGCATTAACTGATACTTTGTGTGATCTGACCAATCACTGTAAAAACAATTCCACTCAAAATAAATGAGTATATAACAACTACATGCCAAAATAAGTCTAGTGTCCATTGTCCTTGTGAAATTGTCAATCACTACAAATATCACAAACACGATCCAAAATGTTTAGACCACCACATGCCAAAAATAAACAAGAGTCAAAACTGAATCATGTGAATCATCAATGAAATATCTATCCAACATTCTGCACTATAAATAGGATATAATCAAATTGTCTACATACAAAAATGGTGAAATTGCTATCCACTGCAAAATATCACTAGGCAAAATCTACAAACCAGTTTGTTAGTGTAATCAATGTACACCCTAATTATAACCACATAGGATAGTTACAAATAAATGCCCAAAAAAAGGGTCTTCATGTATGTGCAAATACCCTGTGTGGACACAATGAGTTTGTATATTAATTACAATACAAATGGTGCCCAAACTTTTACATAATAAAATTAACAATAGATATATTGAAATGTAAACTCTCTTTGTGAAAATAAAAATGGATTTTTCAACCTTAAATGTGAGAAGTATAATCTAAGTATGATAAACATGTCCCTCAGTTCTTCCCTACAAGTGACACCATTATTCAAAGCCAATATGAAATATGGGAAATTTTCCTTTCATCATTCCATGGAATCCCACAAAATGCTTTGAATAATAATATGCATGCTAAAAATCTATGCAAACATGAAACTAAGAAATTGCTTACCAACCAATTTAATCAAATTTTCCTTTTTTGGTGGTTTAATTTTCTCAGTGTATACTTGGGTATCTACATGGGTTATTTTAGAAACTATTGGTTTTACAAAGCTTTCCTTTTCCACAACTTTCCGTTGTTGTTTCGAACGAAGTTTCCAACACACATTAACCTCATGACCTTTCCTGTGACAATGGGTACAATATATTTTGTCCATTTTTTAGGAAACTTACCCAAATTACCATTTTTACAACCTTGTGTATGAAAATGGTCTTTCAAAATTCTTCCCAATAATGATTTCCTTTTCCATCATTTAGCTACACAATGGTTAGATAATCCACAAAAATTGCATGGATAAATGTACCACAAATTCTGTGTATAATCAAAAGGAACATGGGAATATTTACATTGTTTAAAATCAACGCTTTTAGATTTTTTCCCATTACCATTTTTACCTTTCATGGGTGTGGTGGAGGTTTCTCCTTGTAGTCTTAGTCATATGGAGCATTCACCTTTCTCATTTTGACCACCAAATTTGAATCCCAAACCTACACGGTGAGGCCTATCCTCTACCTGGATGGGGTTAACAATTCCTTGGCCTTATTTTCCAAGGATTTTCCATTAAATCCCATTTTAAAAATTAATTTTGAACCTATTCCCTTAGTATGTTGTTCAAATTTACAAAATCACTTTCAATTGATTTACGATGGGAAGATTCATCAACTAGTGGAATACTTACAGTGCTTGAATCAACTTGTACACTTGTGGGAGAGGAAGTTCCTAATTACACAATAGACTTGTTTTTCCCTTCGTGTCACCACCAGTCTGTAACTTTGCCAAGATTTCATCCTTGTCTTTCAATTTCTCACATTCCTCTTCTAAGGAATAATACATTGATCTCATGAGAACATTGTCTTCTTGGATCTAGCGATTGAATGCCTCAAGCTCATTGAGCTTTTCTGTTTAGACAACTTACCTATAGTGCACCTATACCTTTCCAATCATAGCTACATAATATAAAGCAACAAACTGTCAAATCATCATACTCGATACCAAACATGATCTCATAAACACCATAGAAAACTTCTACTAATTTAATTATTTACAAGGATCTTTAAATGCTTGTCAAGTTCTAACATTTTAATTAATTGAATCGATTAAAATTTTGATTTAATAATCGATCTAAATGTGTTTAAAAATTGATTTTAAACTAAATTAAATTGATAAAAAATTATCCATATCAATTATCTATTTGAACCATCATATTTCCATTCTACCCGACTTAATCAATTTCTTGTAAATTGTCAAACTGATTAATTTTTCTTCCAAAACTGAAATCTAAATTAGAAAATTGAAAATAATCTAAAATCTAAATGCACAAATCAGAAAACTCAACACAAGAATTGTTTACGGGGTTTGGAAATTCCTATGTCCTTGGGTTCATACGAACAAATCCATTAAATTTTGTAAGTACAATCCAAAAGAAACTTACAAACATTAATGAAACTCGAAAACTGCATAAGACTCTAAGAACCCGTGAGCTCTGAAAATATGTAAGTGTTTTCTCTCTGTGTTTGTTCCTGCTTCACAAGGTGGTCTTTTCCTCTATTCTCATTCGAAAAGTGACATAAAAGGATTCAAAAAGATAGTGTTAAAACTCCAAATTGAGGAAATAAATATATCACCGATTCATCTATGAATTTTATACAACTTCCTAGTTTGCTTTGAGACCTAGTTTTACTTCTAAGCACTCCAAAATGATGATTTCTAAAATTGCTCTATCTTGGGCTATACACAGTCTACTCACTTAACCATTTCAAATATATTTTTCACCTTTTATAACTTGTAAATTGCATATGGTATAGTGGTGGGGTTAAATTTTACCACTCACATGGTTAGGGGGTCGAGCCCATCTAACCAACCCTATCTCTTTGTTTTCCCAAGTAGGGAAATATCACACATTCTCGGGAATATATGAGTTGAAGGTTTAAAAATAGAGCGGGTAGTTTGTGTTATGTGGCCGCAGTCACATTTTCTAAGCCACGTAGAGATGCCACATTGTGGCGGTAGCTTTGTTGGGCTAAGTTTGTCACCCGAGCTATGTTTGGACGGTCTAGGGAATATGTCGGTGGGTTGTGCTTCCAAGTGGATGGTCGATGAGTTATTGGGGCCACATAGGTCGGCAGTGGTTATGTTGGCTTGTCAATTGGTAAGGTCGATCGATGTAGAGTAGTATTGACTCGTCAGTGATATATACACACACACACATATATGCATATATACACATATATATATATATATATATATATATATATATATATATAGCTCGACCAAAGGTGGATATGGTTCGCCAAGTCACAGTGGTGTGGGTGGATGGTTAGGTGATAGATCAACATGCTGCTGAAGCTAGAATAGTAGCTCGCCAAGTTAGCCATTAGTCCCCAAACAATGCATTATAATGCCTTGTAATATATTCCACATGCATCCTACAAATACATTGAGAGTCATATATATACAAAATTGTGACAATAACAAAAATTAATTTATAGCGGCGAAGACACCCCTCCCATAAAAAAGAGTGTCACCTTGGCAGAGGGCCCCACCAATAAATAGTGGGTCCCACCTATTTGAAAATGAGCATCGAAGACCAAAGTCACAAAACTAATTTTTTCACTTTTTATTTCTCAATTTCATTTTTCCATGTGTTGCATAGCGTGATTGGCTAGTTGATTATATTTTTGCTTCTTCAATTGGAATATTCTATAGACATGATAACTTGCTCCAACGAGTCCTTGTCCAAAGGCCCCCTCGTCCTCTTCTTCATTATTATATAGATAAATAATGCAACATTGTTTGTTGTCATCTTCCACCTTGTCCCGAAATCACATGTAATTAAACATGGGCATATCTATGTGACTATGTGCCCCATAGTTGACGTGGGAGGTGCCCTCTCCACTTTGGAAGGGACTTTGTGTTTCCCTTTTTGTTGAAGGCCACATAAGTTAGAAATAAAATTACAAAGGTGTATGTGATGTAGAAATAAGGGGAACGAAAATGAAATAGGAATTTGAAGAGAATGAGGGGAAACAAAAATACAATGAGCATCAATAAAAGTATGACACATGTGACCATGATGAGGGAACAAAGCAACACCTCCTTATCTACCTTAATCATATTTTAGCATAGCTTTGGTAGGGAAACACATAAAATCTTATCTTCTTGATATTGAATTCTACACGTAATCAAAAGAAATGATGTTCTGATAGGCGGACAACGTTACAAAAAATAACATTTTATCCTGTCCGCGCACCTACAATGTGTGTCGTATGCTCTTTAGATTTTATGGCTTTTTATTTATCATCCAGTGTGTCACGGGGTATATTCCTCACTGGTCATTGTTTTCTAGTAGTTATATGTGAAAGCACACAACTTATTTACATGGGAAATCAAAATAATAAGTACAATTTTTTTTTACGGCCCCCGATTGAACTAGGTCATCAATAAATTTTGATTTAACAGGATCAATAATTTGAAATTTCAGCCTTGATTATGACCTAAAAATTATGCAATTCGATTGCATTTTCCATCAAAATGTTACCATTTACTTCCCATCAAGTGTTAAATACCCCGTAGTGCATCGAGGAGTTAATAGGTGTCTTAAATACAATTATTGTGCTAAAAGACATTCTCTAGTTGGATTGGGGGTCCCTTGTCTAATAGGCATCTAACATGATATATTATTTGAGCAAGTGTTGAGCATCATGCATCACGTAAGAATCAGAAACTCGTGCATTCACCTCAAGATACCAAGTGAATGTGTGTATAGAAAAAGATAATGACATACTAAGAATCCTGCTAGCATAGGAAACAAAGTGTAACATGTAAATAGTATAAGATAACAAGAGAAAATACAATCAAGATGTGTAGATGTAGTTTGAAAGTGATAGTATGTTGTTATATGCAAGATGTGCGAGATGGGAGGGGCTACGTTAGCCCCAAAGAGATGTGCGTGATGTGAGGCTCATTTTAGAATTGCTCCCTCAATAGTCAAGTATGAACCATAGAAACCGTAGTGCCCACTCTCCTTTGACACTATTTAGATGTTGATTTTGACACTACTGATCATATTTTGGATATTATTGTGTTTTGATATAGCAGGATGTGTATATGTTAGCTCATTGGTTATTATGGACATTACTATGTTTTGTTTAGTATGATGGTTAGATACTAGATTTTGGATTAGTGTTGATCGGATTCAATCATTATGCTCGATGATATTTGAGACATCATTATTATTCTTTGTGTGGATGAGGATATACTAGTTGACATGGACAGGTTATTGATGTTGATTTTAGACATGTGACCTTTATATTATGAATAGTTCTAGCATAGAAATCTATTGGATGATGACATAGTTACAAATTGAATTCAAAATGATAATGTTAAATTCTTGATATTGTTGTGATTTGGATTTGATATTTATATACATACGTTGATTTTATATCTTCTTGGATGTTCTGATATGGCCACGAGGCCGAAGGAGGTATTGTTATTTTGCAGGTAAAAGATCACAACAATGTCGGGGACCTGAGACTAACCATATTGAAATTCAGTGTGAGATCAACAAGGTCACCATGGCAACTGTGTTTGATTTGTGTGTTGAGTTATGTTAGGATTTCCCATGGGGGGGATTTCCATTATTGTGACCATGGGGCATATATGTGTTTCTTTTCTTATTGTTGTATGTGTTTTATTTGTAATGTGCTTCTTATTTTAAGTATACAAATGTGATAGTATAATGCAGGAGTCATATAGTTAAATTTTAATTAAATTAATTGGGGAGTGGAATGTAAGGAAATAATATTGTTGTCTTGATTAATAATTAAATTTGATTTATATTATGTGCAACCATAGGATAAATAAATAAATCTTATGTCAAAACTTGTAATAAATGGAGTCATAAACTTTAATGCATGTGTAAGAGGATGTAAGAGTTGTGTAAGTGAAATGATAGATTGTATAAAGCATATTTTGGAGTGTAGAACACTCCATCCTCTTTGAAACTCGGATTTGGTCTTGGGAGCCTAAATTGAGGCTTGTGGACAAGTTAAACTTGTCCCACACCTCTCAAAATCCTCCACCAACCATGCCTATGGCTTGGGAGTAGATTTTAGCCTTTCTTATTTAGTTTTGAAATGATTTTTGTGTAAGAATTGATTGCACTTGTCTTCTAAATTTTAATGCATTCCTTTTTTTGAGTATGGGTTGAGTTTGTGTATGTAAGTAATTTTGTCATTCACATTTATGGTGATTTTATTGTAATTGATGTTGATTGCTTTTGGGATGAGGAAAAATGATGTGGCATCCCACTTGGAATCCACATCATCCCCTCCCTCCCTCTCCTTTAAAAATAAAAATCCCCTCATTTGGAGGTTGTTGAAAACTTTGTCTTGCTTCCTTGGGTCGAACTTTTGCTTTGTGGGAGCTGGTTTTTGAGGAAGGAGTCTTTGGAAATCTGGTGCATGCATTTACCTTGCTATTTTTTGGGACTGTGTTTAAGCACCAAAGAACTCTGTGTTGGAAATCAAGTCTCCATTATGGAGAGGTAGGCTTCTTCCTTTTTAGTTGGTTGTTTTTCCTTCTTCTTGCATGCATTGTTGAATGATGGTTGTGTTGCATTCTTGCTTGGATGGGTAGAATGCTTAGGGCATGGTGTAGAGAGAAGACTATGAGGTTATATCAGAGGAGGGATAAGGGATTTTCCATTGGCACTTGTCTTGAGGAGGGAGTGTTGGTTTGGGATCCACCTAGGAAAAGAATATGCATGCATTTCTTACTTTGGGGGAGGTATAAGGGATAAATTTGGAGGAGGGATAAGGAGGGGTTGAGGAGGGATAAGGTTTATGGGATGGTTATGTTTTCTTGGTGGTTTGTTTTAGGTGGATGCCCAATTTCAACATGGGAGGCATAAGGAGACCTCCATAGTTCTTGCTCTTGTTTGGCTTGCTTTTAGAGCCTTTGTGTTGTATGATTGTTTTCAAATGCAATTGATAACTACTGCCTTATTTTTTATTGTGCCTTCTTTGATTTTTGTGATATATGAGTGTTTTTACATGTGAAAGAAGTCCATGTTGCCATGAGTTGAATTATCATGCTCCATTTCAATATGGTTGGGGCTCGGGGGCCAATGGGGAAAGATGGCTTCTCTTTTCCCATTGGGTATCTTGGTTGGGTGGAGAGCGTTGCCTTTCCCCTTCCTTGTTGTGATCAAAAGATGAAAGATGAAGAAATCAACATGTTGTTGTTTGGAGCTTGGAGAATTTCATAGTTTGACAGTCATTCCCTTTGAGAAAATGTCATTGTAACCTTTCCCACTTCTAGTGGATGATTGTAATTGATATTGAAATGTGAAGTGTTCACCTTGTAATTGGAAGATGAAATTGATTTGAGAAATGTAAAGAAGAATTATACTTCTCTGTTTTATTTGGAAAAGAAAATGTGAATGATATTCTATACCTTGTATTTTGAAATGTGAAAATCAATCAAATTGGAAAGGAATTCAATTGTAAAGTTATTTAAATGAACAATAAAGAATCATATTGTTTATTTTAATATCGGTATGGCAATGTATGCTAGATTGTATTGTTGTCCAGGAATTAAATTGCTTTTGAAAAATAAATAGAATCCTCTATTTTTGGAATGTTGAAAAAGATGCATATGGAATGGAAAACAACATTATTTTTTTTCTTGCAAAGATGTATATTGAAGTTGAAATCAAAAATGTAGTTCCATTTAAAATTGGATGGATGATTTAAGAAGCATTGTAATTGATTAAGTTAGAAATTTATGCACATTCAAAGACAAATGGTTAAATCAATTTAAAGGAATAACTCACTGTCTCAAAGTTCAAATCTGGCATCTTCCTTTTTAAATAAAATGAGCAGTTTGACTTTATACTCAACAATAAATTACGAAACTTGAAATTTATACTTAGGAAGACTTGAGGAATCCAAATTCACTAAAACAATCAAGAATAAATCTCCAAAACTCAAAGAATTTCAATTTGGAGCTTGCATGGTCGTTTTTCCCGTCAATTGTAAGAAAATTGCAAACTTGTATAAATGAACAAATTGACTTCACTAAAGCACTCTAAACCTCCCCTAGACTGGTCCTCCATGTCTATTTAACATGTTGAGGGAAGGAGGAGTTCAAATTTAATCAAATTGATAGTTGGAAAAACTGCCAGTTTTGAATTTAAAGCCTACAGATCATTTTCTTAAAATTGACCCTCAAAACTTCATCAAAAACCAAAATTGATGATTCCTGTGCAAAGAGGACTCGAGATCTTTCGAAAAGTCCTCGTTTTCCCAAAATGGAGTTCCCTATCAAAAGTTATGGCCATTTGAAGTTTTACTTCGAAATGGCCATCCCAAACCAAAAAAAATGAAGTAATTCAACTTTAGAAAATTTAAATTTTGAACTTTAGAAAAAATTCCTAAAAAAGTTCCGCAGCCCCACCACCCTCTTATCCAATCAGATGATGCCATGTGGCATCCTAAGGGGTGGAGCTTTTGCCTAAAAAACTTAAACTTTTTTTTGAAATTTGGTCTCGGGAAAATTTTCCAAATTTTCCTCGCAACCCCGCTGACCCGAAAACCAATCACGTCTTTGACATGTGGCGGGGAGGGTGCACGGGTTAAAATTTGAAAAAACTTAACCATTTTTGGTCTTTGGAAAAAAATTCACATTTTTCCCGTGGACCCATACCCCGACCAATAGGGTGTTGACACGTGTCCCCTTGGAGGCACGGCCTGCCACGCGAGTCCTTTTTAACCTTTTTATCCCTTCGCGAAAAATCCAAATTTTCTCTAGCCTCTCCGCCGGCCCGCGGCCAATCACAAGACGCCACGTGGCCATTTGAACAAGTGCAGGAGGCACAGAGGAAAATTTTCCTTCAAAAATTGAATTTTTGACTTCGAGAAATTTTTTCCAAATTTTCCCAGCGACTCGCCGAGCCCCGTCCAACCACGTGCTGACACGTGGCACTTAGGGCATCGAAGGGGGCACGAGATATTTTCTCCCTTGGGATTTTAATCCCCAAAATATTCTCATCCATTTTGCTCCGTCGACCCGTGACCCCCGTGACATATGAATAAAAGTTTGACATGTGGCATGGGAAGTGCCACGTGTGCGAGAGTTTTCTCCTTGGCGGAGGCACGCGAAATTTTGCCATTTGGTTTTTCCCAAACCTCCAAATCCTTCTTCACCCTATTGGTCCACGCCACCCCGCATCAATCAGGATGTGCCATGTGTCCTATTTCATCGGCCCCATGGGTGAGAGATGTTTTGTGCTTTGCACCAATGTGAGGGAAGAATTTTCTTCCCCTAAGCCCGCGGACTTCCAAGGGAAAATTTCCCCTAAAACTCCGCCCGGCCATATCTTGAAATCTACAAGGAGTTAGGAGGACTTCTTTATATGGTTGGAAAGGTGAGGAAATTTCCTATCCAATGAGCCTAATTTAGGAAAGTTTTGATGAATCTAAATGTGAGAAAAATCTAGTTGAACTTCTAGGCCTGTTTGAGAGCAGGCATGGGGGTAAATTGCTCCCTAACCTAAACCAAACATGTAACCCTAAAATTTAAAAAAAAAACTAGTGCACTTGTGTTAGGTTAAACCGTGTGATAGGTCTTGTGTTTTGGAAATTAGGTTTTGTCTGGAGCCAGGTTGTTCAAACTCAAGCCTTGTAAACTTAGTTGTAGACACTTCTAATAAAAAAATTATTCCATAAATTTTCCTAGTTTGTTTCTTGGTTTCAGTGGTAGTTGAAACGGGCATTACAAGAACAAGAGTGCCTCATATGATAATGAAGATAAAGTATGTGTACCGAGAGATGTGGTAATTCTCAAAAGATAGTCATGAAACATAGAGTGTGAGAGATAAAGAGAGAGTATCCAGGATGTGACAAGTGAGGTTCATTTATTAATTGTTCCCTCAACAATCAAGTATGAACCATAAAACAAGAGTGTGTCATCGGGTGATGAGGTAGAATATGTAGTAGAACATTGTGTTGTATAGATAGTAAGAAGTAATGGCATAAGAAGGAAGTGAGGAGGGGGAAGTATGATTCCCCCAAGTGTGTATATCAGGAGCTTTTGGTAAATAGATGTGATCATTGTGCGTAAGAATATCCAGTATGTATAGTGAACAAAAGGATGTATACCATAGATATAAAGTAGTATGTGTATCATCAATAGAAGGATCCATAAGTAAACATGAGTAGCAAAGTGTGTATGGAGTAACATAGGAGTGAAAAGGGAATCCATAAAAATAGATATATGTAGTAAGGTGTGCTCATAGTGTAGATAAGAGAAAGTGTTGCTAGAATGATTGACTTGAAGTGCAAAGCAAAAGTAAGGTATATGTGTGTATGTGAGTAGTATGGATAGGAAACTATTGATTAGAACGTGTGACTATGGGGGGGAAGTTTGATGTCCCCCAAGTGTGTGAGTGATGGAGATCTATGCGATGATGGTAGAGAGACCATGCCATGGTGGTAGATGTGGAAATGTGTCATGGGAAAATTTATGGTCATCACAATAATAGGTAGAATCAAGGGTATGACCAACATCAAAATCGAGTCAACAACATTGCTAGGATTGAAATCTAATGTGCGCAAATGCTCATCTGACATATCAAATGGTTCATCAACATCGTAAGCTTCATCCGGTCCTAGTCATCGACATAGTCATTATCTGGATTGAAAGGAATTATAAGTTTAAACTTAGGAGGTTGGTGAGTGATCTCAGCTTGTGGCGGGGAATTGGTTGTTCTTCCTTTAATGGTGGTTGCATATTTGTGATTGGTAACACTTTGCAGATGACATAATAGGAGGAGGTAATGGGGTAGGTACTTCTAAAGGTGGTATAATCTTTGGGCTAAATAGGTGACTCTTGAACTACATGAGAAAGAACATTAGTAAGTATGGTGTGATGCTTAATAGACATAAAGGATCAAATTTAGGAAACCATTGGGATTTGGTAACTGGAGATGAGCATGGAGAAGAATGATGTGTAGTAAATGAAATGAAACCCTTACGCTCTAGATGTCAGATTTTTTGTTCTAAAGCATAGCAATTGTCATCATAATGTCCATTAATCCCATGGTAATTACAATATGGTTGACCTTTGTATCGAATAACTCAATGAGGAGGGTGGTAATGATTAGGTAAGAAAGTAATTAAGTGATTATCAAGTAGCTCAAATAATATATCATGTTGTCTAGCATTTTGATCAAAATTAAGAGTGTTTTTGTGGTAAGACCTTGACCTTACTTGTATGAGTACATGTAGTAGACATGGGATCAGGATGAGGTGTAGAAGAAGAACTAGCATAGGCATGAGAAACATCCTTAAGATGTTGGATTTCATTTGTGAGGGATTGAATCGTGGTTTCCATGGCTTGAAATTTATATTGAAAAAAGGGTGTAAAGCTTGAATTGACTCAAAGATGGATTGATTGGTTGTGTTATCAAGACTAATAGGGGAAGGCATTGGAGGGTTGAAGCGGGGAGGGTGTTTGGTACGGGCTTGCATAAAATCAACAACGTTAGCAGTTGTGCTAGAAACCTTGGTGGGTGCATAGGATGGGTAAGAGGATTGGTCCATAAATTCAAAAGGAGAGAGGATTTGATGCATGTTTAGAAGGTAGGGTTTGATCGGTTGGGTTCACCAAATGATTTAATCTAAATTGAATTAAATCTTTATTTTAGAGAAACTACTATATTAAATGACATCTAGATAATTAAGTACATTAAGGCACACATAATAATCATTTAACAATGTAAAACCCTAAGCAAATGAGAGGATAAAATGACTTACCCGATCCCCACTTAGGAGTGATCTAGATTGAGTATCTACTTGATCTGACTAGAAATAGTGTCAAACATGTTGACTAAGGGTTTTGGAACTTCGGGACTATGCCGAGACAGAGTGCCTAAAGGAGGACGGAGCACCGGGTGTTAGTAAGTGATCTGATATGGGTGCCTGTATCTGCTTAGATGCTTGGGACCTAATCTTTTCTAGGTTGGAGGATATTCGTTGTTATTTTCTCTTTGTCACTTTGGTTTCTCTGGTTTCTCTCGGTATGTCGTTGGTTGTACCTATAACCTACAAAATAAGTTTCTACTTGCACATGCCCACAAATCACATTAAATCTAATAAAAAGATGTAAAACGAGGAGTCGGACTAACCCCTGTGGTCACTCAAAGAGTGAACTTATGACCGAGTGCTACACTACATCTTAGAATCCATGTAGTTCTTCATGCTTGTGTGTGAAATGATGCCCTAGGTTGCCTTTGTGTAATTTTTACAATGATAGTGGGCTAGATCTAGATTGTTCTAAGTATGCAAGATGTGTGTGATGGAATAGAATGAAATCCCCCTATGCCATGTATGCAAATCAATGCATCCCTTGTCCCTTGTATGAATGTGCTAGATGTATGTCTTGTAGTGCTCATGTGCCTTTGTGCAAGCTTAGGTGGTGATAAATAATGTTTATAGTGTTTGGCCCCTTATTTAAGAGAAGTAACTAAGTATATATATATATATATATATATATATATATATATATATGATTCCCTTGTTTAAATTTCGTAATTGACAACTGAAAGGCCAACCTAAAGTTTTAAAAGGTGACCAAAAGGTGAAAAGGACCCAAAAGAGTAAGAATAAGATAAAGAAGGGCAGGATCACCTAGGAGGGATAGGAGCGCCTGGCGCTTCCATCCCTACCAACGTCTTGCTAGTGTCTGAGGTCATCAAAAGATAAATTAGTTAAGTGCCATAGAGTTGTAAGATGTGTAAAGTTAGTAAAGTGCAATAGATAAAGCAATAAAAAAGCTAAAAGGAGTTGTCAACCACTAGTTTTCTTGCTTAGGAATCATGTATACATTAGTATGCTTTAGGACCTAGAATGGTACCCAAGTGTATAGATTTTATGTCTACAAAGATTTCATAATCTTCACCCATCAATGACTCCCTTTCATAACTCCTCATAGGTGATTAATACCTATAGAATCGATTCTTTGTATTCTTATAACAATAAATACTTGCAAATTACGGCTTATGATGATCAAATAATTATAAAGAAATCAAAACCCCATTATGATGATTTAGAACAAAATTTTGTTTTGCGTTCAAGAAAAGTAATTACTCTAAAAGGTGTTGCCTAGTTAAACTGGGGGTTCCCTTGCCTAACAATCATAAGAGAATAGATGACCAACAAGCTTGTAGGGAGGATGTTGACACATAGACTGTAGGGGGTCGTTGATATGCAAAAACAAATATTTTCATCGAAATATGGTTTAGCGTTTTGATTTTTGGTAGATTGGTTTAAATTTTTTTTTTTTTCCATTAATCAATACAAAAATATGCCGCTATACAAATCATCTCTTAATGATTTAATCTCTTTTATCATTTAATGTATCCACATGCCATAATGGGTTTACGCACTTCGAGAAAGTCGTTCAAAGGAGTAGTAGGTGGGATATTGTTTTCGGGCCCCACAAGGTAAATGTCCTCCATGGCCCCTCCACTGACGTATTCTCCTCCATGGCCACGTCCATTCAACCACCTCCAAGCCATGTTTTTGTGCCTCCCACCGTCAACCTCTCTAAGCTAAAACATTTTTATTTCATTTAAATTCATTATTGCCTATGTCAATCTTCAAATAACATTTTGTTAACTTATTAATTTTACCTCCATTTTTATTTTGGCCCTTTGAAGTGCAAATTGCGCTCACTTGAATAGGTTGAGCGAGCTCAAGACTATAAAGTGAAGTGGATATAACAAATATTATTTGAGCAAGAATAATTTGAGCTATGGAATAGGTGTGGGACATTCATGTATTTAATTTACATATTTTTATTTCTAGTTGTCCATTTATGTATCTTTCTTATCTGCCAAATATAATGTCACCCAATCGATGACCTTAATGCCGTATAAAAAATAAAATAAAATGAAATCAAAATTAGATCAACATGACATTTAGGTATTTAATGTCCCCTTTTTTATTTCCATCTTTCCTTTCATGTATACATCTTATCTTCCAAATTAAATGTTACCCAATCGATGAACTTAACACTACAAAAAAAAGCAAAATTTGATCAACAAGCTATTCGGGTATTTAATTTGCACTTTTTAATGTCCATCTTTCCACTCATGTCTCTAAAGTATCTCTAAAATACATTGGTTTGATGTCTTCCACACCACAACAAATTGACAAAAATGGCTTGCGCTTATAGGAAAGCGAGTTTCGCATCGGTTCCCCATATTGTTCTTCCCCTCCTTGGACTTCTCCTCCCTCAAACCCCTTCTTCATTGCCCCTCCTCCTCTCTCATTGTTTCAGTCCCTCAAGTTTCACTTCTTTGATACATCCCTTTCGACATTTTCATCACACATTACATGTGCGATTGCTAGTATAGTATGTCAATGATAGTGACACCCCAACCTCCATCTTTAGTTTGGGGGCCGCCATCGAGGCATTTGACCAAAACTTAGGGGTTTGGGGATTAAAGGACATAAAAACAATTGTGTTAGATGTAAATAATAAAATTATCGTGAAAAGAGAAGTATATTGCACTAGAAGATTGTGATTACAATAGTTATATCTGCAAGGAGATGTATGTCTTTCCCTTTTGGGTTACATATACCTATATACCTAATTATAGAAATATGAAGAGAGATCTAGAAAAATGTGGAAGATCACCAATCTTGAGGGATACGAGGTGGTTTATCTTTCATGAATTACATATGTGAAAATTTCACAAAATTACTATTTTTAGACAACACTACAAAAATTACATTTTGAGGCCTTTAGGAGTGGATTTTAGGGGTCAAACTTTGTTGAATAGATTTATTAACCTTCTCACCATATTCTACACGTTCTAATCTTTCTGACGCATTTTGAACGACCCAATCGGAGCTACGATGCAAAAGTTATGACTCTCGAAAGTTATCATACTAGAATTGCTTCCTCGATTGTTGTCTGGATCATTCCTTCCTCTTTCAAAAGAAATGGTACCCATTTCACCAAGAAGTCCAATGAAGTGTGGAAATTGTTTCTTGATTTTGTATTTGGTGAGCCATTCACCTTAATGACTAAAATTTATTTTCTTGATCACCCGATAGAGTTGAATAGGACGTGCTCGATGGTCTCGGTGCAGTGTCCATAATCTGGTCTTCTTCGACCGAGAAAAGATTTTTGGTTTGAGTTCGGATATGTCTAACTATTTTGATACAACTAAGGTTTCTAACATATGTGGATGATATGGTTTGAGGAGATCCACATTGAAGATAGGATGCAGACCAAGGTATGGTGGAAGATTCAACTCAAAAGCATTTTCTCCCACTTTTTGGTGACAATGTAGGGACCATACCATAAAGGTCAAATTTTCATGTGTGGACATGCAAGTCTTTCCTTCTGAAGTCACAACCAGACCTTATCTCCTACCTGAAAATGATGCGGAACCCTATGTTGATCATGGCGTTGTTCATACTTTGCATTCATTTTACGTAAAATAGTGTGGACCTATTGTTAAGTATACTAAATCTGTTTAACAAACCTTGTTGCCTTTTCTGCTTCAGTTCTTCTATGAGGTGTGTATTCCATTATATGCATTGGAATGCACACATCAATGGGTGTCATAGGATTGAACCCATAACAAAATTGAAATGGACTATGTTTGGTGGAGCTGTGCAGGGCCCAATTGTATCCATGTTGTATGTAAGGAAAGGCCTCATCCCACGTATGTGGGTGTTTAGAGTGATACATACGAAGCATGTGGACAATCAGGTGGTTCACCACCTCTATCTCGTCTATAATTTTGTGGGTGGAAGGCCGTGGACTTCATCAACTTAGTGTCCATCATTTCCCATAGGGTGGACCAAAAGATGCTCAAGAACCTGTTATCTCTATCAGAAATGATAAACTTGGGTAGCCCAAAAGTGATCCATACATGACTAAAATAGAGTTTAGTAGTTTCTTTAGTAGAAATATTTTTCTTACAAGTAATCATTATAGCCATTTTAGACAACTTATCAAATACAAAAAAACACAATCATTTCCATGTTTCAAAGTTAGAAAACCTAAGTGCAAGTCCATTGAGATTGAGGCCCAAAGCTTGGTTGGTTTTAGCAATGTTGTATACAATCCTTGTTTCTTATTAGTGGTTTGGCAATTGCAGGGGGTCCAAGAATTGATGTACTTAACCACATCATTCAAGTAGATCGGGACATTAAAAGTGCTTTTGGATTACTAGTGTGTTTGTCCATGCCAAAGTGTCCAGTTATCCTACTAAAGTGTGCCTCTTGTATCGTGTTTTGTTGTTCAACAGTTGGAACATAGATATGTCCTATGTGGCGAGGAAGGTTATACTATAGATAAAAATCAGGGACATGCTTGCCCCTCCTGAGAGTCTAATATGCATTTGAAAAGTCGGGATTTGTATCATACAAAGTGCACCAACTAAAAGTCTAATGTCCACAGAGGTCAAGGATAGTTGTGAGGGTTGCAATTAGAGGGGTGACTCGGGTAATATGCTACCGAGTCAACACTTCCCTTTTTATGTTTTATTATCAGGTGGAATTGTTATAGGTATGTGGCCCACTTCTGGTGTCTCTCATTCCTTAGCTTTCTCTGCATCTGAAGGAACTTGAATGGCTTATGGTTTGTGTGGATGATTGTATCCTTCCTTAGAATGTAGTGTTTCCATTTCTTGCAGGCTTGGATGATGGCATAAAGCTCCTTATCATATGTTGGGTACTTCCTGATTGTGTCATTGAATGTTTCACTATGATATGCAATAGGGTGGCCATGTTGCATGATAACAACTCCCATGACATACTCAGATGCATCCATCATCAATTCAAAAGGTTGATGCAGGTCAAGTAAGGAGAGAACATGGGCCGAGCATAATCTTCCTTTCAATTTTTCTAATGCTCTTTGTTGGACCTCCCCCCATCGGAATGTAATGGCTAAGAAATATGTGAAAATCCCAATATGAACCGGAGATAGAAATTAACAAGACCCAAGAAGCTACAAAGTTTTGTAAGAGTCTTTGGAGTAGGCCATTTCTAAGTAACCCGGATCTTCTCTCAGGAAAACATGGGCTCCATCCACGACATATCCTAGGTATCGAACCTTCGTCATCCCAAATGTGCATTTTTCTATATTTGTATATGGCATGTGCTTTCAAGGGTTTGAAGTACTTCTCGAACATGTTGTAGATGTTTCTCCCACATCTAACTTTAGATGAGTATATCATCTAAGTAGACAATCGTGAAGGAGTTTGTGTAGGACCGCATGATGTCATCCATCATCCTCATAAATTTTGTGGGAGAATTAGTTAAGCTAAAAGGCATGACTAACCATTCAAATAGACATTCCCAAGACTTAAATGTAGTCTTTTAGACATTTGTGGGATCGATGGGAATCTAGTGATAGCCAAACTTGAGATCAATTTTGGTGAAGAATTTTGCACCATGGAGTTGGTCTAGAAAATCATGGATCCTCGAAAGGGGGTATCGATTCTTCACATTGATTTTTTTCAAGACCTAATAGTCAATGCAAAGTCTCCATGTTCCATATTTCTTTAATGCCAAGACAATTGGGCTTCCACGGGGTGAAGAGCTCGACCTAATGTGTCCCTTTTAAATCAACTCTTGGAGCTGCCTCTTGATCTCATCATTTTCTTCTTCCTTTGCCTAACTATGGTTTGGTCCATCTACTTCTTTTATTGCATTGAATGTGTGGTCAAGGGGCCACACATTTTTCTTGCTGGTTTTTGGCCCGATCATCGGGATGACAAACCGCTTTGTTTTCTCCACCAAATTCTTACATTGTTTAGCACCGATGAGGGAAACCGAGTTGGAGGGGATGACCTTAGGTATCCTATAATGTTGACTCCTAATGTTAATGGTGACCCTTAGAGGTCGTGACCCGTAGATGTCATATGTCTCCCACATGAATGGCTAGCCCAAGAGCACATCACAAACATTCATGGAATAACATCACAAAAGACTAAATCATGGAATGGTTTGATTACATATGGGATGAGATATTGTTGTGTGACATGTAGATTTCTTCCTAGGTTCAACCACCCGATACTATATGGGTGGGGATGTGGCTTTACAGGAAGGTTCAAATTTTTCACAATATCTCAGTAAATTAAATTCTTTGACTTCCACTATCAAGAATAAAATACAAAGGCGTACCCTTTGCCCAAAGTTTGGATTGAAATAGCCCTTCCTTCTCATCCATCTTCTTGACTTGTGAGGTGGCAATGATCACATTCGGTTCAACATGTATAATTTCATCTTCTTCATCTTTGACCTCGGGGTATGTCACCAGTGGAGTAGTGGGTGTTGAAGATGATGACTCGGTTAGTAAGGACTTGATGGCTCGAAATTCTTCCTTGGAATGACGATTAGTCTTGTGGAGGTCACACCACTTCCCTATCTTCTCCTTTTGTGTTTTATTTCCTTGTGACTCCTTTTGTTTCCAACCTTGACCTCGGTTTGACCTTCCTTATCATTTTTCCCCTTAGAGGTTGGTTCTTTATATTTCTCTTTCTATGCTTTTGTTCAATCTTGATTGCGAACTTGTATGCCTCGCCAAGGGTATGAAATTGAAAGAGGTCCATGTCCTCTCGTATGTACCATTGTAGGCCATTGCGATATTTGAGGATCTTATGTTGCTCCATGTCTTGAACACCCAATCTTATAGACATAAAATGAAAATTATCAATATAATCTCAAATTGATCGGTCCTTACCTTCGCAAAATTTGTTGTCATTGTATATAAAAATCATTATAGGCTCTAATGGGGTAGTAGTATTCTGTATGGCATCCTCAAAATCATCCCATATGGGTTCCTCTGCGATGCCCAGGGCCTGTCCCTATTGAATCGGTTCTTATACACCCCCACCAATTTTTTGTTGGGCATTGTGTTTATGGTTGTAATTGATTTCAAATTGTCATGTTGATGTCAAAGGAAGTTAAGGTCATTTAGGTGTCTCCATGAGGTGTCATTCATGTTTAAGCTTAAAGGTTGATTGGTAGTGTCAGATCTTGGTGTCTCCAAGTGGTGTCTTGGTGCATGGTTAAGAAAGTTAGGTGTGTAGGTGAGCTCCAAAGTCGGTCCAAGGTTGGTACAAGGTCTAACATGGTCAATATGACAAGTCGAGAGGTGTTAATGACTCTGTAAGAGATCAACAAGGTCGAGTTCATGAGAATCATGTGTTGAGTCAAACCATTATAGGTCTAATCCTAGTCCTAGGTCAAACATGGTGAGTTAATAACATGAGAAATGGAGCAAGGAAATATGATATAAGCATGTAAGGAGTATGTTGATGTTGCATAACAGGTGTTGGAGGTGTCCAATGTCATATTTTAGTTGGACAAGGTCCTTTAAAGCGATTTCATTAAAGACAAGGTATGAAGACATGCGTAAATCTTAGTGCATGGAGAGTTTCATGTGTTGGAGCTTGGACAAGACTCGGGATAGGTGAATGAGGTCCCTTTAGTGCTTTAAACAAATTTCTAGGTCAAGGTAGTGAAGAAAAAGCAAGAAAATTGATTTTTGGCTCTACCAAGTTCTTATAAAGCAAAAACTAGCTCGATAGGTGAGCTTTGAATGCTCACCCACACATGTGAGCTTTGCATGGGACCCTGAGGCTTTCAAGGATGTTTTGGCATGGAGCTAAGAGTGTTTTTAAAAAAGAATGGATTGATTTAGTTGTTACATCTTTATGAACCTTTGTTAAGAAGCAAAGGTGGTCGAAAACCCTAGTTAAACCCTTCCTCTAGAGAGATAAGAGAGATTGAAAGATTTTAGTCACAAAATCACCTAGGTTTCTAGTATGATGATTTGGTGATGAAGAGGACTCATCCTATTTCATTTTAGCATTGGTGGTATGCTTCGTGTCAATTTAAGTATAGTATAATTTTATCTCTGCTTTTGCAAGAATTTACTTGTACAAATATGCGAAGAATTTACTTGTATAGTCATGCATGAATTTACTTGTATGATCATGATGCAAATATTGATATGAGATAAATTATGGGATGTCCTCTCATTATCCATGACAAGTTTCAAACAAGTCGTGCTTGAGGGCTAGAGTGTGCAAAACCAGTCTTGTGGTTTAAGGTGTGTTTGATAGACATACATGTTGGAGCAATGGTTTATGGACTTGGATAGATGGTAGAGGCCAAACATGAACTATTTGAGTGATTGCTTTCTCTGGATGAGGTGGTTTCTTTCTTAAGCCCCAATGGCCTAATTAGCCCTATTAGGATTGCCAATATAGGTGACTCAAACATGTATGCTTATGAGAATTCCTCCATATGATATATGTTTATGAATGTTTAGAGGTGTTGTTTGGATCCTTGGTGATGTGTTCCAAGTGGTGGTTTTTTCTACAAGTGATGATTGAGGTGTTTGAAATCAATTTCCTCGAGACAAGTTTTTAAGTCCTAGAAGCTAGTTTGAGCAGCTCCAGAGATTGAGTTGTTTGGAGGCCTTGTGCTCTGTTTTGGTGAATGAAATGAGTTGTTTCAGTTAGAAGACTTTATGAGCTTTCTAGTGATATGCCACTTATGATATGAATATGAGTTTGATATGCCAAGTCACTCGCTTTTAAGGGTGTTTTTCAGTGCTTAAGACCTAGATTTAGTGCTAACTTGCTTATTGGTGTGCTTCATGGTGTTGATAGATGGTGCAAAGATTTTTGTGCTTGATGATGGTGTCTAAAGATGTTCCTGATATATGTTGAGATGGAGGAGTCATGATGATGTGTCTTATTCCTTGAAAGTCAAGTTTGTGATCGGTGGAGGAGATCCCTTATTTTAGGCCTAACGAGAAGCCTTTGTGCAAGTTCGTGTGATTATGCCTATGCCGACCCATATGGTCTCATGTTGTGATTTTAGATGATGGAGTAGAGTGTTTTCATGTTGTGAAGACCGACCTTATTGGTCTTGGGCGATCTAAGGGTGTTATAAGCTAGAGTCATGTATATAAGGCATGATGTATTTGCTCATTATAGCTAGGTGTGACAATGGGGATTGAATGAGCTAGAGGAAGTGAAAAGAGAGTTGTAAGGGGTCAAGGGAAAAGCTAAGAAGAGGCACGAGAGTTGACAAAAGTAGAGGAGCAGTGTGTGCAAGGTCATTAGACCTAATCAACAAATGAAGGAGCAAATTTGAGCGAAGTAGGAGAAGAGCTTGTTTGAGAGAGTTTGATGTGCATGGAGCTAAATTTGTGATCACAATTTGTTGTAGAGCAACAATACATCAATGGTCTTCTTCATCATATGGTTAAGTGGGTGTTTGATCATCTTGGGGGTTGTAGCCTCCTTATATAGTGGGTGTTATACTAAATAGGGGTTGGTGCTCCTTGTGAAGTGGGTGCTTCACTAAACAAATCTTGTGTGATGTGTAATATTCACATGAGTCTTTTGGATTGAGTAATATATTCAATGGATGATCGATGCACACCTAATAAGCCCACATTGATTATGCATGTTGAATGGACGGTTGATATGATGTATGCAAACAAAGTTAACCAAATAAAAAGTTTTGTAAGATTGATTCACCCCCTCGGTCTACTATGCTTCTAACATTTTTGACAAAAAGTGATGATTTCAAGAGAGTAAATGTTATCTTTCCTTATCAGTGAATTTATTGACAAAAAAGTAGGAAGATAATTGGTCCAACAATTTTTCTACTTTGCATCATAATTTATTTTACCCTAAAAATAGGAATATCAAAATTTACTTGAACCTTGAAGGGTGTCTTGGGGCACTAAAGGGTTGGCTTGTAGAGGAGGAGGCATGATTTCCCATTTGTAGTTGTTGAAGGATCTGGGTGAATTGTTGTAACATCTACTCCTTTTGCTCTATGAGAGCTTCATTCACCATTTTTGAGAGGATCATCTGTCCCATTGTTGTCCGCCATTTGAAGTCTCCTGCAACGAGTAATCAAGTATTCTGAAGGATCTTGTGTGGACCGCCTAAGCTTGTTATATCCCGACCTCGTTTTGGGAATCATACACTCTCAAGACAACTCTCTAATATGACTTATCCAAAACTTAGGGGTTTTGGGAGTAAAGGACATAATAACAGATTATGCCGATGTAAACAATAAAACTATCTCTGAAAAGAGATGTATATTGTTCAAAAGACTGTGATTACAATAGTTATCTTTGTAAGGAGATGTGTGTCTTTCCATTTCGGGTTGCATATACTTATATAGCTAATTATGGAAATATGAAGAGACATCTAAAAGAACGTGGGAGGTCACTAATCTCGAAGAAGATGAGGTGGTTCATCTTCCATGAATTACATATGCAAACTTTTACGAACTTGTTATTTTTATACAACTCTACAAAAATTGCATTTTGAGGCTTTAAGAGTGGATGTCGGACATCAAACTTTACAATTGTGCACCTCTTCACCATATTCTATGCATTCCAAGTTTTGGACTGCATTTTGAACGGAGTCAATAAGAGCTACGATGCAAAAGTTATAATTCCCAAAAGTTGCCCTACTAGAATTACTTCCTAGATTACTGTTTAGATCAACATCTACGATAAACATCATTGATGTTGCAGACTCGATGCACCTTGGAGTAGCTTTCACGACTCCAACAAACCACATTCGGTCAAAAACCCTTCTTAGGTTGGTTGTCCCAGCTATGTGGTAGTATATTACAATCCTTGTGTGGGACACATGTTCATTGCCTTGATTCCGAGGTTAGATATGCCTCTTTTGTGCATTTTGGATTTGTTTGGCGACTTCGAAACCTTTACGCCCATGTCAAGCATACCTCTTCATTACTTCTTGAAATTGCGATTTCTGCCCATGTCAACCATACCTCTTCATTACTTCTTGAAATTGCTTTTTTCAATGCCTTATTTAAAAAGAATATATTCCATATTACCTAACCCAAAATTTATATTTAACTATCTCATAACATTACACCCTTTTAGTCTTGGTCTTATTGATATGTGATTGTGATTTTTTCAATGAAAATGTGTTAACTTATATTTTTGTTTGGAATGTTCAATGCCTCATTGAAAAATAATATATGTGAAACTGCTACAACCATGGTGGAAACCAATAAATATATCTTGAACATATTTTTGTACTTGTACATGGGTGAAAACTCAAAATTGATTGACTTGTAGTTTTAATCAAAATTTTGGTTTTTATTCCATCAAGTATTGTTTTTAAATGCAAAATACTGAATGACGTGTTCTACTGGCCCTTCTCCCCTAGAATCACGTTCAAAACACCTGCAAAAATTTGATTTCTGAAACATCAAAACCCTATTCATATGGACTCCTAACTGTGTGTACACTCACAGAATGAGCAGCTGACCTGAATTGAAATAAAACAAAATGATGGTGGATCTGAGCAACTTCTCAGACGAACGTTTCGACGCAAAAAAATGGATAAACGGGGCATGCAAGGCACGACATCCGGAAGAACCGGTGGAAAAACACCTGGCCGATGTGGAGATGAAATTGCAGGCCCATTCGGAAGAAATCGCGGCTTCATTGGACGAACAGAGCTCCTCTGCATTGCTCAGGTGCCCCGCGCTTCAAGGGATGTCATTCGCGTCAGGGACGATGCAGTTGTTCTCAGATCTGCTGTTTCTGGAATTCTTCACAAGCTTAAAAAGGTTCTTCTTGTAACTTTACTGCACTTGAATTGAATTCGTTTTTGTAGATCTGAAATTTTTTTCATTTTATGTATTCGGATGCAGACCCTTAGACCCCTGCATATAAACCCCAGCTACGAAGGATTAGACAGAAGGAGATTGTTTTATTTTGCTTGGTAAATCTCGGGCGAGGTTAATGCATTTAGCGGAAGCTGCCTGTCACACATTTTAAGTATTTGTTAACCGAAGTTTTGTTCGAATTTACTCACAATGATCGTACCACAACCTCGCCACATGCTAATTCTGTGCTGGATAAGCTGATCACACCATATTTTTATGGTCTGTAAACGTAGGTTATCCATTAATGTACCTCATAAGCATTGTACCACAACCTCGCATCACTAATGCGGTGTAGGGTAAGCTGCTTGCACCACATTTTATAAGTCTAGATTATTCTGGATGCAGCTCAAAGTAATTGCACTAAAACCTCACCACGTTAGTGTTATGTGGGGCGATTTGCTTGCACCACATTCATAAGATTTGTAAACCTAGGTTACTCAGTGCACAACAGTTTTGCCACATGTTAATGTGGTGCGGGATATGCTGCTCACACCACCGTTTTAAGATCTGTTAACCTAGCGTATGCTTGATTCTCCAATGTAGCTCATAAGCATTGCACCACAACCTTGCCATGTGGTGGGAGGTAATGCGTAAGCTGCTTGCCTGACTTTTGCCTGACTTTTTAAATATTTGTAAAACTAGGTTACACTCAAATGCACCTTATATATTTTTGCACCACAACCTTGCCACATGTTAACTCAGTTTGGGGTAAGCTCCTTGTGCCACCTTCAAAATTTTTGTAAAGCTCGTCATAATCGTTGTTGCACCCCAACCTTGTCACATGAATGTGGTGTGGAGTAAGCTGTTTGTGCCCTATTGTAAAGATTTGTAAACTTATGTTGCACTTGAATATACTTCATAATCATTTTATTGCCTCCTCACCACATTTTAATGCAATGTGAGATAAACTTCTTATACCACCTTTTAAGGATTTGTAAAACTTGGTTACACTCAAGTGTATATATCTTTGTTACACATGTATCTCTGACACCTCATATTTGTTATGCCTAAAGTTTAAAAAGTTATACTTGGCAGGCCAAAATTTTGACCTGTACTTGGGACTTGGCAATTACTGGCACCTTTATCGATACTTTAAAAATCTAAGTTTATAAAATAATTTAATAAACTAAAATGACATATAAAACACATAAAAGTAATAATTGAATAAACTGAAATAACATGTTAAACAGTTAAACACATAATGTACACAAATTTATAGATTGTAAGATATTGTTTTGCAAACTATGTAGTGTCACATCTTTGTTTTCTTGTGAACATTTGGCAATTTGAGATGTTTTCTTGTGAACTTGTACACATATCTGCTGTATATATGCTCCATATCAAAACCTGTGGGCTGCCCTTGGGCCTTGGCATCAATCTGCATGACTAAATCACGACCAAATAGATGGATTAAGGCTGCAAACTTCATGTGATTAGATGGCAAGGATAAAATCTCTGGCTGAGCAGAAAATTGCGATAAAAGAATAGCAGAACGACGCTTTTTTCCACCCTAATCTTTATATTCTGCCGCTTACAAGGTTGGGATAGAGTCGATGCTTATGCCCCATGGTTTTTGGCGAGTAACCGTGGGTATTTACTCCACAGAAAATTGTGGGTAACAGGCATCAACCTGGCCCGTGGTAAGTTGGGTGATAAACCATTTAGCAAAATAGTTCCGTTTACCTGCAGTTACCCATGTGTTTTAATACAGAGGTTATGCGACAACTTTTGTTACATGTCCATCTGTTAGGGAAAATCATAAGGGCTGAAAACTTGTTTTTACAAATATAAAATTGGTTGGTGAATTGTTCCAGCTCAGAAAATATATGTAGGGTGGACTAATTTTGAGAACACACAAGAGTTACTACTAATGCCTCTATATATTGGTGAGTCTATATGAAAATATTTTACATTTGATGTGAAACTGTAATAAATGCATTTTTGCAAAATTTGATAATTGTTGAGTCTAATTTTGTCAAAAAATAGCGAATTGACAAAAATAGGCCCCTAAAAAACACCTGTGTATCTGTCAAGATTTTGGCCACCTTATTGTGGTGATACAGAATTAGAAAATTCTGCAGTTTGGGCGAGTTAAGTCTTGGCAAGTTGATTCTTTTGGAGTCATTTTTCTTAGAAGTATATCCAACACCTAAAAGCCCCTTCAGTATTTCTAGTAGACCCTCCAGCTTTAGTATTTACCTGTGACATTCTACCAATGTCTTACTTAGGATATTTTGGGTTTTCTGTTCTTTCTCCCGACTCAACTGTTGTTTGGTTATACCAATGTCTAATTCTTCAAAACATATGTGAATTATGTATAGCTGATTTCAAACTGAAATACTGCTGTCTGTAAGTGCTTTGCTTATGAAATCAGGTTTGACATGGTGTTAGAATGTTTTCCATAGGGCTGGAAATGAAAACAGCATGAACAGAATGAAAAACAAGCAAGGAGAACAGCTGAATATAGCTCACAATGAACAAGAAAACAAGATATACACTTGAGAAGCCCACCTGAGGCGAAACCTTCACCAAAGATGGTATGGCGCTTCCTTTCCAATCACCAAATTACAAGCCAAGCCCAACCAGGGAGCATCCAAAGACCAGCGTGGGACATCAGTAACACCTCCAAAATGTCTTCCTCACTTGATATACAATGGGGTAGTACTCAAACTGTGAATTGCACAGCTCCTGCATTGTGCTGCAAATTCTACGTGGTCCTAAATGCTTTTCCATGGCTCAAACACATTGTTTGCAAAAGATTAAAAACATTTATAGATGCCTCAAAGAGATATAGTAACTCAACTGTGGTAATATAATACGTCCCTTCTTCCATTTGGATTGTTGACCTAGGAAAAGGTGCATGAAGAGTATTTTCCTGCAAATTGCTAAGTAACTTACCTGCGTGTGTGAGATGCGCACGGACAAACTAGGACTTGGTCGTGCTCAAGGGTAGCAAGGTGATTAGGTGGCACAGAAGGCAAGCGGACTGAAGGAAGGAAAGGAGCCTGGATCACACAAATCTACAGGGAATATCATAGTGCAAGGGGTTGAGACTGGACACAATAGCTGACAAGTGTTGGAAAGAGATGTGAGACTGTGGATGATCCGAGAATATGTAGGGAAATGAAGTGCATGGGGAGCTTCCAAAACCTACTAGATGCATGACAACCATGCACCAACCAAGCTACGCCTAGAAAGTTTTGGAAGGTTTGACGTGGAATCCAACCATGTGCTAGCCTAGATGGCAAGGCTAGGGGTCCGTGAAATACTACAGATGCTCCCATGGGGTCCTCATTTGGCAATGTTATTCCAAACATTCTAGTTTGGGGGATATTTTAGAGAAGACTAAAGAGAAAGTTGGATTCCAGGGTTTCAAAAACTCTTGTATTGCATTTGCTTCGCACATGCCTATAATCATTGTAATCCTGTATTAAGTCATGCATGATTTGTGTATGTTTTTATTGGATGTAACATTGTGTATTAAACCGTGATTAATATAAAGGGATACGTGCTTTGATGTTAGATGCATAGTTACCAAGTTCCGTTTCATCTAGTCAGAATCCGGTTCGATTCAAAATTTTCGAACCTTCCAAATCAATTCAATTTGGTTTGACAGTATTTTTATGTTAAAAACTGCAAAAAAATCCTTAAAGTGGAAACCCTAAGCAAAAAGCATCTGAAACTAAAAAGAAAACCAAAAATCCTATATAAATGAAGATCAAGAAACACCACAACATATCAATGATTGTTTGCGATAGATATGAAGGAGGTTGGCTATAGCAGAGTAGAGAAGAATAGAGGAGAGAAGAAGAATTTTCCTGTGCAGTGTATAATTCCTTGATTTCAGTCACACATTTATAGTTGCAGCCTGAAAGGCACACGTTCAGGATTGCAGGGCACACATTTGTGTTTTGAGGGCTGTGCTCGAGACAATAGAATCCAAAACTTAAGTTTTGCATTTTAGGTTTATAGGCTAATATATAATGTTTATAATTTATAACATATAGTCTATGGTCTCTAGTATTATATTAAATTATTAAGGTTATATTTATTTAATACTACATATTATTATATTGTATTATTTAGGTTATATTTTATTTAATAATATTTATTATATTAGATTGATTTAGCGTATAATTTTATTTTTGTAGTTTATATAGTGTTTTTAATTTTCAATTTATTCTTGTTTGTAATATATAATAACTTCAAAATTAATAGACTAAAATGAATAAACTATAAAAATAAAATGAATAAACTATAAAAATGAAATTACAATATACTTGTAGAAGTTGTAGTTTTATTAATTCATGTTTTATTTAGTCAAACTAATAGTTTATTTTTATAGTTTATCATATATATATATATATATTTTTAAATACATATTAAACATTTATATCTACTGAACCATTTTTTTCCAATCTTTGTCAAGAATCTCAGATTTCCGGATTATTTTGCCCTCCAAAATGGATTTGGATTCCTGAACTTGGCAACTATGGTTAGATGTTATAGTTGTGGATGTTTATATGAGATGCTTTGAGTTGTATGTTGTTGTCTTTAATGCATGTTATAGCGTATAAATTGCTCAAGGGTTAGTTAGGTTTAACGTCTTTTACATGCACATCTGTGTTTATTATGGTGCATTCTCATAACGGGAGTCCAATGTACTCTTGCTGCACATTGGCTGATGCCTTCAAGCTTACACATGATTGATTATGCCAGTGCAGATGTGACTGTGCTTTGCTAACTGTTGCATGAGGTTTAGTCTGGCATATGACTAGGATAACCTAGAATTTTAGGCAACAACTATGTTGTCAGGACACATTTCACATCTGCCAAATATGTTTGTACTGATTTTGACACGTCCAACAGCTGCTAAATGTGTTTTATCTGATTTGAAATATTCCATAGCTGCCGAATATGCCTTCTTTGGGCTGAGCGAGAAGCAAATTGTTTGTTGGGGCTTTGTCTCATGCTTTCAGCTCCTCTAAGGTCCCTTCACCTTATGCATACTGATTGTGAGAATTAAGTGCAAAATCCATTGATTGGCAGAAAGAGAACTCTGCACAAGCAACACTACCTTATGGCGAGTTCCCTTTAGTGCACACAAACACAATAATACTCAATAATAGAGAAGAATATTGCAATGCACAACAATTAGATGGATATAGGTGGAGGCATAACTCCTTGTTTATACACCCATTTGTGAGATGATGTAGGGAGAATCAATATTTCGTGGCCTACATCACTGACAAGTTATCTGAAGGTATTCAACAAGGTTGGTAATTCTGTAAGCCCAATAAAACACGAGTTTATTGGCTGTAGAAATTTTAAGGGTCTGACCTGCATAAGTTTCAACTTCATCTTGTGTGGTAGGAATTACTTTTTAATTGAAAGCAAGAGGAACAAATGCCTTCCCATTTTTTTTTTTGATTGATAAAATGATGGGTTCTATTGGGGCCCTCACCATAGAAATTACTAAAACAGAGTAAAGATACAAATTTGGATCCTCACAAGGGGCATGCTCATAGTTTGCAGTATGACAAAATGTAGTTAGGAATGTATCCATGGTTACTAGTCCATTAGGACAGTACTACTTAGATACACTAGGTACAAAAGCTATTATAGCTGCTATATCAAAAGTAGAGACAAATAGGAGGCCAAGTTCAGATTTTCTCCTTCCCCTTTTTTTTGAAGGAGAGGATGGGTATACGACTGGAGCAAAGATCTTATCAAGAAACTTTTCTTTTCTTTCCAAAAAGTCAGGTAGTTACTCTTTCCCAAGAGTGTAAAACAGATTGCCTAAGCAAAAGAAGCACACATACCAAGTTCTTGCAATTGTTTTATGGATCTGGGACGATAATTCGGGATGACATTGATGTTGACTTTGCTCTATATTTGTTGAGGTGTTTCCGCTAGAACAATGGGGTCACTTACCTCTTTTGCACACAGAAGTTACTGCAATAGGTATTTGATATGGTGGCTTAGCGGGAGCGGGAGCACAAGCATGGGGCCCATGTCCACGCAGATGAGGGGCAGGCACGAAAGGCACAAAACTTATTGTGGACAGTTGTGACACGGCGAGAGAGCAAAGACTGGAGCCTCAAGAACTTGAACGTTGGTGACTACAACATTCTCCTCTCCAGAAATTGGACTAAAATCCAAAGGGGCCTCTTTCAGAGCCTGTGGGAGAAGGAGGTAAGAGTCCTGCATCCTGTGGTGGAATTCTGAGAGAGGCCTCGTGGATTTCCCACATAACTTGAAGGATATTCAAAGACAATAAGGCCTTAGGGGAAACAAATATTGGATTAATTGTTGGTGAACATAGAAAACAGGACAAATAAAGTTGAACTTTGACAACAAATTATCTCTAATATTTTCAGGGGTGGGCTCAATTGTGTGGAAATCCCGTTGACCTACAGTATCCAATTCACACCTTACAAAGTCTTCATCCAAATCTTCCAAGCGAAAGCAGGTGTTAAGATTTCTAGAAGAAATGTCACTCAAGCTTAGACCATGATAGAAAGCTGGATTAGCAATGGCAGGATCACGGCAGGGAATAGAGAGGGGTGGGTAAGCGCAAGGTAAAGTGTTGGGAATGAAGAATATAGGGGCAAATAAACAGGCATGGAGGAGAGAGGAGAAATAAATGCAAAAGGTGGTGTGTGGAAGGTGTCACATTGGGGGATGAGGAGAATTGTGCAGGAGGGTGGAAAGGTGAAATAAGAGGAGGGATAATTCTAAGATGGGAGAGTTGACAGAAGCAGGGTGATGGGTTACAAAGAGGCCTAAAGTTGGAGTGAATTGAAAGGAGTGCCCAACTTTTGTGATTGATATTTCTAAACATAGGAATTTTAAAATGATTAGGAAGTAGGCAAACGATCTTGAGATGGGATTGATCGGAGACTTGGCCAATCTATAGGACAAGTGCTTTCCATTTTTGGGAAAATTTGAAGATCCACCCCTAAGTTTACAAGGAGGTCCGCAACTTTGTTGGCTTCTCTGAAAAAATGGTTGAAGGAGGAGAGTTCAAACCGTGGTAAGAGCTCAATGGCAGAAGATAGGATGTGATTCAACTTCCAATCATGGGTGTTGCTTGAGCGCAAACGAGTTATTACTCGCATTGAATCACCTTCAATCTCAAGATTATGGATTCCATGCAAGAAGGCTAAGTTAAGGCCTTCCACTAATGCACGGATTTCCACCTCATTGTTGGTAGAACGAGGTTGAAAAGATGCTGATTCTAAAATAAAATCTCCATTTCTTGCTCTTAGAATGTATCCACACCCTTCAATACCTGCTTTTTCTCTAGCTGCCCCATCAACGTTTAGTTTGAGCCATCCTAGTTTGGGAGGGTGCCAATGCACATTTTCCTTTTGTCGTTTGTCTGCCTCCCCATGGAATTTGGCAAAGAGATCAATGGTCAATTCTCAGTGATTTTGTCATCACGGTGATTTAATGTGGATACCCCATGTTTGAGGAGGGATGGGACCCACTATGATAAGGATACCTCTATCTTATGAACAAATCTGGCCTAGGGTCAAGAGTGATTTCAGAAATTTCTTCTATTTCTTTTTGTTCCACAGGCTCCATAGTGTTATTGCAGGAGCTGCTGGATGGAGCAGGTCTAGGATTGAGTTGGAAGAATAGTGCCAAGAGCTTATTCAACAGGTTAGTGAAGGGAGGATTGCCCAAAGGAGCGACAACTTTTGGAGGAGCCATTCCCAGGTCTGTCCTACGTAGATACAATGGATAAGTAGACGATTTACTGATTTAGTACAGGTTTTGCAGAGATCACACATGTTAAGACCATTAAAGCCTTGCTTTCCAAGATTACCATTACATGTTAAAATCTTATTTTGGGCTAGAATCCAGGTGAAGGATCCTGCCTTTTGGAAGGTTCCAGTTGGTCCAAATTTGCTGGTAGATCCAACTTTGGATCAACATAGGCTGCCTCCTGAATAATTAAAGAACTGCAGCCATCAGTCACCAAGTATGAACCAGTAGAGGAGCCATTCCATTTTAGTGAGTCTTGTGTATTGCCAATTGGGAGGCTTCTTTGTTGGAGTATTGATGTAATCAAGGCCCTAGAGTGGCTGTTCCAATCCGTCTAGACAAGCATTCTTGAGTGAGGAGTGAAGTTGAGAGTGACATGGTTTAAGAGTTTACAGCCCCAAGCAACAATCAAAATAGCTCGAATGTCAGACAAGGAGTCATTTTTCAAAGACGGGGATCCCAACCACAAGTTGTGCTATAAGTTGGTCTTCTCCCTTGACGGGAGATCGACAGTGGTGAAAATGCAGCCCTGAGATGGGGAGTCTAGATATTTACTTGAAGAATTTTACTCTATAGTTGTTCATTATGAGAGAAGAGACACCAAAGGATCGTTTCTCCTAGAGCTTGATTGTGTAGTTTTAAATTCATTAGGTTGGTTCTGCCAAGATGCTTGGGGAGGCATTTTGTTCCAGCTAAGAAGAGGTAACCTTTTCTTGTCTAATTTTCCTTGCAAGAAGAGAATATTCTTCTACTTTCGATTTAGATTTGTTAGGGTCTCGATAGGGATTCTTAGAATCGAAAGTGAGGTAGGTTGTAGATTAAAGAACACTTTTTAAGAGGGTGATCCAACCGACAAAGCTAAGCACACTTTCCTTAGTTGGACAACTTTTGATCGATTATTGCCATGAGATCCTACTGCAATTGCTTTCGGCTTGCTCCTAAGAAGAAGGGGATACCAGATATTTTCTAGGAAGAGATCCAATTTGGAAGCCAAGAAGCTTTGCGAGGGCTTGTTAGAGCTGAGGTGGAATGTTGAAGAAGAACACTTTGGATTTTCCGGTTCTTGTGACTTGACCAAATACCCAAGGGTAAGAGTCTAGGATAGATTTGAGTGTTTTTGCATCTTCTCTTTGGGCATGGCCAAACATTGGGGTATTGTCTAGAAATAGAGTTTTAGCCCTTGAAACCTGGGAGGGAACTGCAACTTGTAGTGTTTTGCTTAAGGTTTCAGTTATGAAGATGAAGAGGTAAAAGGTTAGGGTGTCCCCTTGTTTGATTCATTGGGAGCTTGTGATGAATCCACACCAACTTGGGTTAAAGCCAAATTTCAAGAGGACCAAGTGTAAGAATTGCCAGTTTACTCTATATTGTTTGGGCTGCAGTCCCATTGACCTACTTTTGTGGTCATTTGTTGGACATCAATATATTTATCTTATCTTATCTTATCTTATCTTATCTATCTAATGCCTTGCTGACATCTAATTTGATGGCCATTCCTTTTCTTTTGAAATGTTAAGAGAATGGAGTGTCACATGCTTAACAATGACTCCATCAAGAATTTGCTTGCCATAAACAAAGTCCCCATGTTCCTAGGATATGGGTTGGGGAAGAATCTATTTTTGTCTACTTCTAGAGCTTTAGTGGCAATTTTATACATTGTGTTGCTTAGTGAAATTGATTGGAAGCCCACAAAGCTAGTAGTAGTTGATTCTTCTGGCACCAAGGAGATTAAGGTGCATTTAAGATAGTTGAGGATTTTCTTTGAATGTAGGCTTCATTGATGACACTAGTGACCTCTTTGCCAATAAGGTCCCAAAAGTACGGATGGAACAAGGCCGCAAATCCATACCTATATGGTCGCGCCTCTTCACAATCATTGACTCGCTTTCAATTTCAAATCATTCTTTGGGTCATTTCATCTTTCCAAGGTCGGCCTTATTAAAATTGAGAATATATCACCTATGGAAGACCATATGAACAAGTCGTTATCACTTTATAACTCACTTGACATTCTTACAAGCTCCTATTGAAAATATCTTTCCAAAAGCACTCAAAGGGTTCCTAAATCTGCTCAAATCAGCTGCACATCATCTAGGGCAGTCCCTACTACAAGTTTGAAGCACTCAACCGGTCAAAGAGTCTAGCTTCATCCATCTACAAGCATGCAAAGATCATAGAGCCATGTCCTAACAAGAGCAAAGTCATCCCAAGCATTACACAAGGGTTTTAATCAACAAAGGGTTAGGTCACATAGTTGAGGCACACCATATCTCACTATTACCACGTTAGGTACATTCTATACTATGCAATTAGCCCGCTATCTTGGTGTCAAAAGACACGAGGGCACCCCTAGGGTTTGGTTAGCTATACACACTTGCACAAGCACTTGGAGAACTACATGAAGCTTGATTTCCATGACGAGGATATGTAGTGTAGCACTTCGATTGGTTCAACAACTGGGAGTTTGACTACCAAGGGTGGTCTAGCCTCAAACACATGTTTTTCTCCTTTTGTTTGCTAATGCTCTGATGAAGGGTTCTGCAGGTTGTTAGGGTTTCCACTTTCATTGCGGTTATCATAGGTCATCCTGAAGCTGTGTGAGCAAGAGCAACATATAGTGAGCACCATTTCTAAGAAAGCGAAGCACACAAAAAGTTGTAGACCCAGTTGTCATAGGGTTCTAAATGGTACAACTCTTGTCATGGATCGTACATCTCTTGCCTAGACCATATAGAATCCGTGCGATTTTGCAACTAAGTTTCTAGTTCCAGAATTTCCGGTGCAAATCCAAAGTCCCGCATCTTCTTGTTCCACCGCCCCTGCACAACCAAATCATTCTGAATTGACTTGAGCAGCCATGTTTATCTCTCCCCTAGTGTTTGAGAAAAGTACTTATTGTTTATCAATTGTTTTGAGCATTTTGAGTTTAATGCATTATTATGGTCATGTATAATTGACGATGGAAGTTAATTAGATCATAATAGCCTACCTGCTGCTAACCCTTACATCCTTCTTATTGTTGTACATTTACAACACCTAGAAAATAATTAGGGTGTAAACTAAGGCTTGAATCTATTTAGATCCCGATACATGGTCTTCTCCACTATAGATGTTCGAATTCAAATCTCAATGTCGCCCCTTGAAAGTTATTTAGGTTGGCTTACTGCACTCAAAATCACACTACATGCCAAAATCTTAAAACTTTTCAAACCAAGCTTTGGGCTGGAATGTCTCCTCACTTAGCACTTTTCGAAATAGATCCTAGGTTTGGCCCCCACCATCTATCTCCGGGATGCCTTTGTCCTCTGCGCATCTCGGCCTCTAAAATCCAAAACTTTTCAAACCAAGCTTTGGGTTGGAATGTCTTCTTGCCTAACCCTTTTTGAAATAAATCCTAGGTTTGGGCCCCAAACATCTATCTCCGGATGCCTTGGTCCTCTGTGCATCTCAACATCCAACAACACCACTCTTTGTTTGTGTTCGAGCATCTTCTAGCCACATAGTTCCTACAAATGCAAACAGGCTCCCCCTAGTAAGGCTCTTCCCTTTGGCACTTGTTAATAAACACCCCCAAGCTAAGTCTTATACTTCAAGTCTTGGTTAAACCTAGATTAGATGATGCTTCTCTTAATCTCCCCTCTGATTTCCATAGCAAACCCTTTCTTGTTGGTTGCTTTGTCGATTGATCCCATTCACCGTCGCTACTCCATTCCCGGCTCTATTCTACCCGGTCCGGTTTTGGTGTTTGTGGCTTCAAACTCCTTATTGAAAGTTCCTTCCAAGTCTCCTTCTCCATCTCCTTCACCTATTCTAAGGACTGCTAGCTTTTGGAGGTCCTTGATCTTTCAACATTTCCCCCTCCTCTTCCGCCTTGGATCCCATCGTTTGACCCTTTTGTTGCTTCTTCCCTTCCCTCTCCCAACCCATCCATACGTTTTTGGACTAGAGAGAAACATCAAATTAAACGTTGTGTCATGAATATCAAATGTTTTATGTTGCTTTGATTAAATAATATTCCTAGAATTGATGATAGAGCATAGTATAAAGATAAGCACCTTGTAGAATGGCTAAAGAGGAGAGGAGATTGGATTCTGAATGTGAGCATTTGTCTTAGTAAGGATACAAGGTCAAACTTGGCATTGCACAAGGATAAGTTACCAAATTTTAGTGTCTATAACCTCAAAATGATCCACTTCCTTGAGATGAGGATGTTTTGTGTGAGTTTTTGAGAACCCCAACACTGAGACCACGAGGCGAGGAGTCACAAATGTTGAAGACACCAATTTTTTTCTATGCTTGGGGGTTTTTGCATTGTGTTTTGGAGAGGAAGGGATCCCCCAAAACTCTTGTCCAAGATGGCTGGCTCCAACACCTATTTTTTTCTATGCTTGGGTGGTCTTTGCTTCGTGTTTTGGAGAGGAAGGGATCCCCCCAAAACCCTTGTCCAAGATGGTTGGCTCCAATAGTTATTGTCACCTCATTATTTATCCTTCTCAAATTGGTTTTATGATTTATCTCACACGTCTGTCTTCTATTTGGATGCACTTACTATCAAGGTATGGGAGGAATCCATTGATAATAGAATACATGTCAACATCAACGTCTATGTGTTGGTAGCCACTACTATTTCAAAAGATTTACAATTAAGAACCTCTCCTTGAAATGAATTTGGATGAGGATGATGATTCACTAAAAGGAAATAGGTCATCATCTGAACCTGCAAGAGAATGAACCTCATCAACACCATGACTTTCTAGCTGATCACACATGAAGGTTAGCTGCTTCTCACGATGGGAGTGTAATTCAGGGTTAAGCTAAACATTATCAGATGTTACCTTCTTAGAAATAGAAGCGGAGTTTAATTGGGCTCTCATTTTTATGAGAAGAGTTTGTGTTATGTCAGGAACTTAAGTACTAAAAGGAACAAAAATTCCTGAATTTGTTGCAGCCGGACTTGCCATGTTCCCAGATACAAACTTAGCTGAATGGAGGCTGTTTTGGCTTCTGGTCAGGGCATGTATTAATGAGGGATTTTAAGGCTGAATTGAAGTTTTTCAGTATCTTTTACTTTACTTCCATGTGATCCTGACAGAATCTGATAACCGTCCCATAGAACATGCACCTGAAAGCTTAGATTCTTTGTCTTTTGGACAGAGTGACACATCTAAAGCTGATAATGGGATGAACCTGATTTGGACTGGAATAGTCAATGAGATACCTTATACATACTTAAAAGCCAACTGACCTCAAGTAGGACTTTACTCTGCAAAAATCAGAATGAACTGGAGCCAGTATGCGCTTTGTGGGGGATTGTTCTCTGATACTTACAGAAGGGCATATGTTCTATTTACCTGTGTTTGTCAAACTTTATGTCACACTTATAAACTTTTATGTGGAAAATTAGAGGGCACAACAAAGTGTTGTGCTTCACTTCTTAAGAATTATATAGTTTTTTCCCAACAAAAAGTGGGGCTGTACATACTGGTGTTAAATGGCAACAAGCAACTCTAACATAGAAATAAATAGTTTGAGCGGTAAATGTAGAAACCCCATTGGTAGATTCTCGGCAGATGTAGGATCACAACAACCCCATACATAGGTAGGATTGAAAGTCTCTCTCAACCTTTGTGATGCTCTCCAAGGAGCTAACTCCAATAAAATGAGTGATTCCACCATAAAAAAACAAATATGACAGGCTTGAACAGATCTTTGTTCGTCTTAGATTTCTACATCTAGTTTTTATTTTCGTGTTGAATCTTTCTTTGTTTGATATTTTTGGTCCATCTTCATTGAGTCATCATCAACAGAAAGAGGGATGGATTACAGTTTTTCTGCAGGGTTGCATGGACATATTTCATCTCAACATTAGAGTCGAGACCAAAAAAGTATTAAGCTAGAACTTACAATGGATGCTCTGCTGCAACTTGTGTCCACAGTTATATAGCTCAGGGAAAGTCGCCTTCTCCAATGCTTGTCGATAAATAGTAGACCAACAACTAATCAACCCTTTTGCCTAACGCAAAGGTCAAGTTGGAATCAAACCAATTTAATCGTGAAGAAACTTAAGAATAACTTAAGCATGGGTAGTTTAAGTATAGGTTAATTGTAGACCAACCTAAGATTCTTTCTATCTTCTAACAACAAAGGGATATACAAAACAACAAAAGAAACAAATAAACACAAAAAAAGACACAACAAGACCATTTACTATTAAATCAGATATGAAAATGAGATCATTTAAGTATCTTAATAATCTCCCATCATAGTTCATATAAAATAATAAATCACTTATTGATAAGATTAATTTCTTTATCAAATTAATTTTTATCTAACCTTTATCCGACAAAGTGAAGTCTATTTACGAGACAACCTCTTGAAAAGGTGAATATTATAAGTGATGATTTAATGATCTCGTATTTGCAATTTATTGGTCAAGTGATGCAATGATCTTGGAGACAAACCAAAACAACAAACAAAGTCAAAATCATAAACACATTATTCACAAGTATGACACATTTGCACAATTTGTAAGATGAAAATGAAGATGAATATATTGAAGAGAAACAAATTTGTATTTATGAAATGTACAATGATTATAAAAAATAATGTCTAACAAGAGTCATGATCCAATAAAAAGCCAACATGGCTATCAATCTGCATTTATCTCAAGATTGAAATGAAAATGTCTTTCATGGCCTGCTCTGGATATGACAGATCAAAATCTGCAATCAATTTAGATGAGATACAAAATAATAAAATCAGATAATCAGTAAAATAATATTAAAACTGGATATACTTGTTGTATCAGAATTTCATACTCAAACCTCAAAACAATGTCATCATAACACCTATAGGATCACTTATCTCAGAAAACCATTTGCACAAAAATATTCCTTATGAAATAAGCTTCACAAATTGCTACAATACCTGATTTCTCATCCTAAAAATATGTCCTCCAAGTCCTTTTATAATTCTTCCCTTTGAAAAATTAGTTACAATTGATTTGTCTCCAAATAATTAAATTAAATAATAAAATATTACATTTCATTTTAAGTGAGACTTTATAATATTTTATTAAATATCAAGTGAAAGGACTCGGGTAACTATCTCTTTTAAAAAATAAAGATGACTTTAAAACATTGAGGAATGAGACAAAAAAGGAAAGGGCCCACCTAATATTAATACACCAAATAAAATACATAACACAACCATTCAACATTCAAATTCATTTAAAACATAAATACTCCATCATATCCAAATGATCATCAAAATATAATCTAACATGTAACCAAGATTGCTGTCATCAACCAAACCAAATATATATCTTAAGATCATAAATCCAAACTTTCACATGCCATCAAATGCAAATCCAAAATGCTGTTAAGTACTAAAAATATCTGTTCAAATCCATATCCAAAATAGAAATCAGCAAGTCATATCATGATAAAATACTAGTCATCTCCAGTAAGATCAAGCAATGGTGTCTCAGTCTCCGTCATCAACTCTACATACTCATAAAGACCAACTGGAAGAGTAGTATGAGTGATGGCCCTTGACTCTTCCTCTACCTCCAACTTCACCCTCTTCAATGCCCTAGTCACCCTAGGAACAACGGAAGAGGACCTAACACGCTTAGGGAATGGGTGTGAGTCATGTGAGTGGGATGGTTGGGTTTGCCCAAATAGCAATGGTGAATTAGTAGGTGGTTGGACATTACGTGAAGGCAAGTGTGATGGAAAGAATGGACTGAGTGGTTAGAAGAAGGATTGTGATCAACTTGAGTGCGGTCAATGTTTTCATGGAGAGGAGTATTGTGAACACTACGGGAGGGTTGGGTACGAGGATAAGACTTGATAATTTGCAATACCTCATGCAAACAAGGTTCATTGGCATCAAAGTGTATTGAGACATGAGTAGGACCAGTTCTCATAAAAGGCCTCCTATCTTGAAGTGTACTAGTTCCCCTTCGGCCACCCCTAGGTGAACCTCTCTGCCATTGTGAATGATCACAAAGGTATTATGACCCCATGAATGATGAGAACTTGATCCTCTAGAATTTCCCCATCCATCCCATCTTGACATGCTGTAAAAACTGAGAGAAATGACAAAATTACTAAACAAGTTCAACTGAAGATAACTTCACAAGTTCACAAATTTCTCAAGACAGAGTGAACTAAAAATTCCCCAATTTATATTAACATGACAAGCAAAATAATGATAGGTGGCAACCACTTAGCTAATCAAATTTTCATTTAACATCAACTGAACCCTTTATCAAGCAATTTCAATTATTGATCACAAACTGAACCTCAACAATTCCACATTAAATACAAAACTCCACCAAATTTCAATCAACACTTCTTACACTTTCAAAACTGTTCCATTTCAACATCTCTGCCTTCGCATTTTACAAATGACAAAACCATAATCAACTCAAAGGAAATGCCTGCTTGAAAAGAGTGACTTCTTTCGAATCATCATATTTTAATAAAATAAAAAAAACATAGTGCATACTGAAACCGTACCCATGCACAAACAACAATTTCCATGCAAGACCAACAACACTGCCATTTTGTATACTATTGTTCACAACTCATTACATCTTTCAAATTCATTTCTTGCCATGAATTAACACAAAACTCCCTATAGGAAAACAATTCCAATACCGACCAAGAATGCAAAAACTGGGCATACCAGACTGCTTTTATCTGATTCAAAAGTTCATGTTTTCAACAAAATGACATAGGCTCAAAACAACCATTTCCAAGAATAGTTATAAAACCATCCAAAATCTTTATCAAACTCACTTAAAACAAGATTTTAAAATGAAAAAGATTGGAAGGAAAATTGCATGCTCCTTTCTTATATTCCTTAACAGACCAGAGCTCGAACTGGGTCTTAAAAACAACTGTATGCGCAACTAGAAATCAATCTCATAGCCCAGAAAATCACTTTTTCTTGCCAAATAAACTTTACCCATTTCATTATTTGTAAAAACATCAGTATTTTGCTAGTGGGTAATGAAAATAATAGACCAAATGCGAGCAAAATATTTCAATGGCCTCACTGTACTGGTTTCATCAAAAGCTACGAACTCATAGACTCAAATAATGCATGCATGCATAAAAAATGACCCATATTGGGTAACTTCTCTCGTTTTATCCAAGAGAAACATACTTGTGAAGTCTCGCCACGTGCTCGCTCGAAATGGAGGGCCAAAACACACAACTACACGGCTAACAGCTAGACAGAGCCCCAAACCAGACCACCCTTGCAACAAAATCCACAAAAGACTCGAAACTCCAAGCTTTTGCCTAGCTCGAGATCATTAACAAGGCCGAGTTAATGCTCACGTACACATTCAATGCACCCACTACGAGCCAACCACTACAAAACCGCCACCTCTATATTTGCCAATCATCAATGCCCAAAAATACTTCGAAAATCAACATATCAACAATAGTCTAGATCAAGGTGACAGGGTCGAACAAATGGTGGTCACCTATTAATATTATCACCTTCTAACCACCTTATGCCATTCCATATCATATGTTTTTCAAAACAAATGCAAGGTGATATTACTACCAACATTTGAAAACAACATATGCCTAGATCATGCATATATCAAACCTCGGGTAAAAGCAGTGCCAGATGATATGATCCAAATCATATAACAGTTCAACTATCTTATCAAATTGATTAAAACCAGCTGTAAGTTTATCAAAATGTGCAAAGTGGCAGTCCACCGGTGAAATTAAACGAAACAATGATTATTTCAAAACTCACTCCATCTTCATCATGTCACTTTAAACAAATCATTTCCAGAATGGAAAGAAGAAATATACCATGATGCGAGCTTGAAAACCGAAAAATGATATCACAAAACAAAACTTGATCTCCATTGTTGAAACCATACAATCCAATTTGACGAACAAGATGGCATATATATAAATTCCACAAATCAAAATCAACCGACAAAGTATAAGAATGCCACGAAACCACTTAATGTTATATAAATTAAATAATGCATTAAATATCAAGTGGCCCCCGCCTAACTTATCATAAATGCATGCAGGTATGATGTCATATAATGAGGATAGGGAAGTTTTTAAATAATTTAAAAAAAAGGAGGTATTTAAACTTTTGTCAATAACACAACTTACAGATGTGCATTCTAACAGCACATTGAACTTTAAACTCTGTCATCACCCATTCATTCACAAAAGTGCAGTGGGGCCTTTTATGTGTACAATGGTAAGTCATTGATGGACTGTACCCACTGTACCAATCAGGGGTGCACCCTACACCACACTAAGGTATGAGCCCAGCCTGTACCCTTTTTGCACATTGATTTTCAAAAAAGTCACGGATGCAATAGATGGGGATGGAGGAGGGTTTGGTGGAATCGGTTCCCCACAATAACTCAAATGGCACTTCTTGTGAATACTAAACCTTACCAACCTTAATATTTGGAAATCAAATTCTCGGATAGAGCATTGCTTCCTGTTCACACCGAGAAAATTCATAGAATTGCTGAGAAAATTCATAGAATCGAGTAAGATGTGCCATGACAGGAGCTACAAAACTTAAACAAAATAGATGTATCACGCATTCACAACTTTTTCATGAAAAGAGAATGGGAGCATGGCAGAAGGTGCGTTTTCCCTTTAGTGCAACACCTCTCCCTCCCTATCGGTAATTCTGTGTTGAGAGAGTGAAGGTGCTCATTTACACAACCCCCTTCCTCTCTAGTTCAGAGTGAGGAAGCCCTGTTTTGGCTGCTTTCCGTATTGCTCAAGTACCTGTATATATGTGGGAGGAACATGCATGTTCCAGTCGCTTCCTCTCTACCTCACGGTCTGCACATTGTTGGAAGGTTATGTGCATCCTTTGAATTTTGAAGGCTTGTCCATCCTGCTTTTTAGGAGTTTGTTACAGGAGGCTTTAAAAGCCTGCTCCCTCGCCCTCAGCTCTCCTTTTGTACCTTGTGTGCACCCCTGTCCATCCTGCCGGCCATCTGCATTTAGCCTGCTTGACAAATCCGTCATGGCAAGATGTCCACAATCTTGCACCCATCCTACAACCTTGCATGGCGGATAACCACAAATTTTTAGTGTCTCAAATATTGGCCATTTATAGAGAAAGTTTTGTACAACTTGCCTTGTTGCATCTTTCTTAGTTTGTAAATTTTTCTCAGCTTCCAAAGAAGTGACACCTACCCAAAATTTTGACTTGAATGACATGATCCCAACACATACTTCAACATAATATAAGTGTTCAACTTGAAAGATATAGGATAAATTAGGACGTCATAAACTAACTGGCAACATGAGGGAGTTTTTGATGCGTGGGGCGTGGTTGCAAGGTCTATCTTTGAGTTTGCTCCCACCAAGGGCTTGTTGGGTAGATCTTCAATCTGGTCTGGGTGAGATTTTTGTAGGTTTTGGATGACTATAACTGAGATGACATTTCTTGTGAATGCTGCGAACTTAACCAACCTTTGTATTTTCCATTTGGAATCATGGTCTTGGAGAGTGCATTGCTTTCCAAGAAGGCTGAGAAAAGTCATAGAACTGAAGCTATAGAACTTTTAAAAAAATGAAGGTACCGTGCATGCACGTATTCTCTGCACACCTTCATGAATAATCACCCAGCTTTGTCATGTGTACCTTGGGAGGCTTCAAAAATTTACTCTTATAAACTGCATGATATTCGTGCAAGAGATATGGATATATTTTGAAATCTGCTAGAACATATGAGGTTGACTACATAAATTAGTGCTGGAAATATTTCCTTTTGTTTGAAAATACAAGATCAAATGACACACTTGTATGGAGGAAATATGGATTGCTAATGATGATCTTTTCATTGTTACGGAAATTAGCATGGGACACAATGAAGCTTGCGAAGAATTAAAGAAGCAAGTAGTCTGGTGGCTTCTAAAAGCACTTGCAAATGTTCTGAGGAAAGTTTTTGAAATTCAGCTCTTGAAACACCTACTCCATTCATTGTTTTCTGTTCAGCAAGAGGCCTTCCCAAATAATACCTAAGCTTATAATATTTGTCATAAAAACCTTTTTCATAAAAACTCCATTGGCCATCTTTGTGAAGGGTTAGTGTAGAGGTTCACAACATTTTCATTGTTTTTTCTTTTGTTTCAGCAAGGGCCAATGGATTTAAAGCTGGGGCAAAGTTTGGGAAGCAGCCTCAAAATCTTGCCTTGCAGCTATTGCATATGATATCATACCCAAAAGTGTTACATTGTTCCGTAAAATACTAAAAACTATATATTGATATTTGTGAGTGCCATCATCACCTTGTTAGAAACCAACTTGACTAACATCTTTCTTTTGATGATAGGCAGAAGGCTCATCAGCAGAGTCTGTAGCAGCACTTGCTAGAGTGGATACAGTCAAACAGCGTATGGAAGCAGCATTCCAGACTTTGAAGGTTAGTAGATTTTATTTAATCAAAGTTCTTTAATTTTGGTTCAATCTTTTCCTGTTTGGTTGAGGCAAGACTAAAAACAAGCACATCAGGCATCATTGTGACTATTTTTTTATAAGTAGAACAGGATGCTGCAGGTTTGACAAAGTTGAGTGCAAGTGTGGAAGATGTGTTTTCAAGTGGAGACCTTTCTCAGGCAGCAGAAACATTGGCCAATATGAGACATTGCTTATCTGTTGTTGGTGAAGTATGTTCACCTGATCTCTCATGAACTGAAAATGATATTCTATGGCAAAGAAAGTGCGCATTAAAAATTCAAAATAGTTTTGATTCAATATCAGGTATTCCCTGTATTTGATCATGATTAGAGATTGCCTTTTCAGGTTTCAGAATTTGCCAATGTAAAGCGACAATTGGAAGTTTTAGAAGACCGGTTGGAGGGAATGGTACAGCCTCGACTTATGGATGCTATTTCTAATCGCAAGGTATTATACATTACCAGTTATTTATCCATGTTTAACTTGTAAAATATTCTTACGGTTGGCAAATTTGAATATTCAACACGATCTTTACTTTGTTGTTTGGTATAATTCTTAATCCTTTGTGTACTTGCAAATACTCTTTATGCCATATAGAGATCAGATTTGTCAGCTATGAACATTGCGAGCATGTGATGTCCCCTATAAATGCATTTGAACAATTTATGTGGATTGAAATATTTTGTGCTGCAGGTTGATGCTGCACAAGGTTTGCGGCATATCCTTATCCGTATTGGTCGATATAAATATCTGGAACAGCAATACACAAAGATCCGTATGAAGTCTTTACGTCGTTTGTGGGAAGATTTTGATTCTGGCAAGGGAAACATGGGCATTAGCAAAGCTGACAATGAGAAGCAACTTGGAGAAAGGCAGCCTGCTACTATTGGTGCCATGAATAATGATACCTATATTTCATTCACTAGATGGTTACCTCAATTTTATGATGAGGTTCTTCTCAATCTGGAGCAAGAATGGAAATGGTAGAATCTTACTCCTTGAAAATGTACTTCCGTTAATGCATAAAAATTATCTAATATTGGAAGTTTGGTGTTGGTTATTCTGTCACTTTATGTTTGAGGTTGCTTCTGCTACCAAGGTTTAGATATTGGTTGTTGTAGGTGAGGTGCTTGAAAGTTTCCTTTCTTTTGTCAAAAGGAATTGAATCAATTGATACAATCATACCTTGACACCCAAAGCCAGACAATTCTCAAACACCAAAAATCTCTTTGATTAGAAGACATTCGAACACATTTTTAATGAAAATCTCGTGTTTTAATTCAGAGGGTGAAAGGCAAATGACCTCATGATTTTGCTCAAAGACAAAGTATTTCTATGCAAATTTCAGGGACAGCTGTACACAATGTGTTTGTCATTGGAGGTACCACTTGAACACATTATTTGTGAGTGATGATACTTGGAAGAGGCCATACAGAATGACTAAAATTTTTAAGTAAAAATTTCTCAGTCCAAAATCCTGTAAACTTGGACTCAAAGATAAGTGGCATGATTGAGAAAAGGAGCATAAAAGGAATGTGCATACAAAAATCAAATGGATCAATGAGTAAGAAAGACTTGAAAATTGAAATGAAAAATACTTGAAAATTGAAATGAATTCAACCGAGTCTCTTTATTAATGTTTTAAGGTCATTTTTATACAATAGCAAATTTCCTGAATATAACCAATAGTTGATTGCTATACCTATTTACTTATATGCTTGATTACGGATTCCCCCAGTGTTAACTCAGCAGTTCTGGAGCAGAGGCTACTTTGGGATTAGTCAAATCATTGCAAACTGCAATAGAAATGGTGAAGGAGAATGCTTATGATTGATAGAATGCAATCGCCTGTTCATATGTATCTCTATGTTTGAAATAAGCTGATCTATCCCAGTCCTCAGTCCATTTTCATCCATGACGAGCATCTCTAGCATGCATCCTAGGTCTCATAATTTGTTCTTTCTTGGAAAACATCAAAATTTGCCGAGATATGCTTGCTTCTTTGGTCTTCAGTGAAATTGCAGAAATGTTTCTTGTTTGGGTTGTATGTGGAAAACCCAACAGAGGTGCCTTGAAATTGATATCTCTCGCTGTTTCTTAGATGTGCATTTAAAATATCTAAGCTAGTTATGCGGATAGGCATTCTACAATGACAGTAAGGGGTGGTGGTCGGCTGTATTTTTCACGAGTTGTCAACAATTGATTCCAACTTTAAATTTGATGTCCATTTGACTGCACTTAGAAGTTTTCCTTTTTTCTTGGAGAACTCAATTGAAAAATCATAATATCTTGGCCATATGGTGGGGTTTGAGCCCATCTATTTTCTGTCAGTTTTTTTTTTTGAGCTTGACATTGGTAGCTAGATTGACATCATTAGTCACCAATCAATCAGTAATTTGCAAAGAAGGTAATGATTATTCCCGGGGTGGTGGGGGGCAGTAATTTCTGCGAGTTAACAATTAATGCTGACCCTAAATTTGATGTCCATTTGACCATCACTTATAATTTTTTTTCTTTTTTCTTGGAGCACTCAGTTGAAAAATTGTAATAACTTGGCCATATGGTGGAGTTTGGAGCCCATTTATTTTTTGCCGGAAAGATTTCTTGAGCCTGACACATTGGTGTAGCTAGATTGACATCATTAGTCACCGGTCGGTATAAAATTTATGAAGTAATGGAATAATTAATGACTTTGGTGTGTAAAAACCCAAGATAAAGGCCTTGAGATTGATATCTCTCGGCATTTTTCAGATAGATGTATTTAAGATATCTGTACTAGTTTAATCTAGTGGAGACCTTATATTGGAGTGCCACAAGTCAAGGTAAAAAACAGTGTGTTATGAAAATAAAGGTTGGGCACAAGGGGTGGACCTGGCTGTAAAGTGTAAACCCAATTCATATGCAGAAAGGATTAATAAAAATTTATTGCTCGAGATTAAATAAATTTACATCAACTAACTGTATAGCTGTTAGACATGACACAAGGAATCAGCTCACTTGTCTGCCTTTTGTGTAAAGGAGAAACTTTGTGATGATCTGGCTAAGGATTCATCATCAAAAGGTTGGGACCTTGGGACACTGACAACACTTCATCTTGGAAGAAGAAAAGTAAACAGTAGAGAGCAAGATATGAATATATGTCTAATCTGAAAAAGAAATGGTAGCATATCAACAACAGGCAGCTGTGAAATATATTGATACCAATTGTGGCAGGGAATTTTGATATGGCACTACAAACATTATAGTGGTATTATTTGTTTCCACCATAATGAAAAGACTGAAGCCATTCTGCTTCAGTTAAAGACCAGAACATCAAATCTGTCTGAAAATAACCTGCTGTTTGTGTAGAGTGATTCAAGGCTCCTTGTTTTAAGTAACAATGGACTGTGTGAAGCCCATTTGAGGGATGTGTTTGTCTTCTGTGCACAATTCCTTTCAAGCTGTGTAGAAGTTAGTCGGAACATAAAATTAGAAGATCCTTGTGCCATTTGCTCCTGCTATGAATTTCCACAAAGTTGCACTACTATTAGAGATGCTTGGGGTTGTGCAAAATTAGGAAAAGGAGGACAATATTCTGCCATTGATGGGCCTGAGGCATGGTTTCATTTTCTTGTAGCTTGTTTCCTGTCCATGAAATCAAGGTGAGATTGCTGAAGAAAAACTGCCACACCCTGCCTACAGCTGACTGTCACATTCATGTCCATTATTCACCCCAAATGATACATTTTAGTGTGTAAGGAGAAGAATTGACAACTTTCTCCAAAAGTTAAAGAGTTAAAGGTTTGATTAAGACTTTGGAGTGTGAAAACATTTTACAAAGGCTTATTATAAGCCTTGGTGTTGTTAAAGATATCTATTTTCTCCTATAGTATAATTACGGCAATAAGCATTCTACAATGACAGCCGGGGGTGGGGGTGGTGGTGGGTTGTAATTTCCTTGAGTCATTAATGATTAATTCTGGCCTTAAATTAGGCATTCATCTGACTGTCACTTAGAAGTTTTCCTATTTTCTTGGAGAACTCAATTGAAAAATTGTACTGTCATGGCCATACGGTGGAGTTTGGAGCCCAGATATTCTTTGCCAGAAATATTTTTTTCGACTTTGACATATTGGTGTAGCTAGATTGACATCATCAGTCATCAATCAGTGGGTAATTTGCGAAAAAAAGGTTATCAGCGTTTTACTATGACAGTTGGGGGTGGTGGCGGCGGGCTTTAATTTCTGTGAATTGTTAACAATTAGTTCCAATCTTATATTTGACGTCCATTAGAAGTTTTTCTCTTTTTCTTGGAGAACTCAATTGAAAAATCATATTGCCTTGGCCATATGGCAGAAAGTTTTTTTTCCGAGCCTGACATATTGGTGTAGCTAGATTGAGATGATTAGTCGCCAGTCAGTGGGAAATTTCTGAAGAATGGAATAAAATTATTTATAATTGTGATGTGCAGAGAATCCAAGATAAGGGCCTTGAGATTGACATCTCTTGGTGTTTTTCAGATAGATACATTTAAGATATCTGTATTACTTTTATCTAGTGGAGACCTTATGTTGGAATGTCACAAATCAAGGTTAAAAAACCATGTATTATCATAATAAAGCTTGGGCACAAGGGGTGGAACTGGTTTTAAAGTGTAAACCAATTCATATGCAGAAAGGATTAATAAAAATTCATTGCTCGAGATTAAATGAATTTACATCAACTAACTGTAAAGCTGGTAGATGCGACACAAGGGATCCCGACAAGCTCACTTGTGTGCCTTTTGTGTAAAGGAGAAACTTTGTGATGATCTGGTTCAGGAATAAATCACAGAGGTTCATCAAAAGTCTGGGACTGTGGGACACTATAAACACCTAATTTTAGAAGAAGAAAAATAAACAGTACAACTAAGATATGAACATATGACTAATCACAAAAAGAAATGATAACATATCAACAACAGGCTGCTGTGAAATAGATCGATACCAAGTTACCAACTGTGGCAGGGAATTTGTGAAATAGATCCATTTGACTGCCACTTAGAATTTCATTTTTTTTGCTCGGAGAATTTAATTGAAAAATCATAAATGTTGGCCATTTAGTGGAGTTTGGAGCTCTTTTTTAATTCTTGGATATTTTTATTGGAGCCTGACACAGTAGTGCAGCCATATTGAGGCCACTTGTCACCATTCAATGGGAAATTAATAGAGAATGTTGGAGCTATTAATCAATATGATATGTGAAAAATCCAAGATAAGTGCCTTGGGATTGATATCTCTCTGCATTTTTCAGATATATTTATTTAAGATATGTGTACTAGTTATGACGGGAGGCATCCTACAATGGCAGTTGGGGGTTAAGTGGTGGATTTTAATGTCTGTGATTCATTAACAATTAACGACTGACATTAAATTTGATGTACATTTGATTGTGACCGGAAATTTTAACCTTAAATTTGACATCCATTTGATCATCACTTAGAAGTTCCTTTTATTTCCTCGGAGAAATCAATTGAAAAATTATAATATCGTGGCCATAAGGTGGAGTTGGAGCCCTTTTTTAGATTGCTGGAAATATTTTTTGGAGCTCGACACAATGGTACAACTATATTGAGGACTTTTGTCACCATTCAATGGTAAATTTGTAGAGAATGTAATGCAGCTATTAATCTATGTTGTATCTGAAAAATCCAATATGAGTGCCTTGAGATTGATATCTCGATGTTTTTCAAATATATGTATTTAAGATAGGTGTACTAGTTAAAAAATATTAATGATTAAAAGAAAAATTATATGTGAAAAACAAACCAAAACAAAAAAAATTATATTATTTTGGAAACAAATGCATTATACAAAAATAGATCAAAATAAAAGTAAATATAGAGAATGGAGAAAGCTAGGAAGCTGACCAATGCTTGACAACATCTTAATGGTGTCGTAATGAGTTTGGAGAATTTAAAATTCATATGACCAGCAAGATTTTCCACATTAAGGAGTCTTGCGCTAATTTAAAATGCACAATAAACAATCAAATCAACACCATAATAAACACCACACAAAAAGAATGAATGTGAATCTTCGAATTTACCTAATAATAATCATGGGTGCTCCCCTTGTGATGATTCAAGCCAAAATTTAAAGGGAACATGAAGTACACAATATGAATTTATTGCTCGATGACATTAAACTCAAAATACTTATAGTAGTCAAGATGAACAATAAGTTTGACATATGCAAACAAATACATGGTTAAATGAACATCATTGTGCCTTGTCAGTGAATATTATTGTCCCTATACATGCACATAAAACAAATTGAAGATCGACATCCCTAAGCTATGTAAAACACAATTGAAGATCGACATCCCTAAGCTATGTCACAAGGTAGGCCGAACTTAATCCAAAAGTTTGAACTTCACGAACTTTATCCTTGTTGAACATGAATTTGAACTTTATCCATTATATGTACATGGAAAACTTTTGACATGCTTTTGCATTATTTTATAAATATGTGTGCATGTATACATATACCATTTGAAAGTAGAGGATGGAAAGCTCCCTTCACTCTGTCCCCATATTTAATCTTTTTTTTTTTAGAAAATAAAAATGATAAGAAAATTATTTTGTTCAAACGTTAAAAGCGTTTCTTTTTGTTTACCCATTGGCAAACTTGAACCGAACTTTATCCTTATCAAATATGAAAATACGAACCCTATCTCGAATCTTGTGGCTTAGTCCCTAAGTATAGTGGTGAAGACCCTTGTGAAGTGTTGATTGGTCAAGCTAGAAGACACATCATTTTTATTTGAACACACATATAAAGATTGAAAGTAGAGGATGAAAAGCTCTTTCCACCTTCTCTCGACATATTTAAGCATTTTTTAGAGAAAATAAATATGAGAAATAAATTATTTTGTTCAAATTTAAAAGCATTTTTTGTTTATACATTGGGAACTTGAACCAAACTAACCAAACTTTATCCTCGTCAAACATGAACTCAAACTCGAACCTTGTGGCTTAGTCCCTAAGTATAATGGTAAAGATTTTGAGAAGCTATTGATTGGTCTAGCTAAAAGACACAATATTTCTATCTCGATCACATATATTGAAGAATCATTCATTTATTATAAGCACTTTAATTATTTTATTAGTGATAAAATAATAAAGTAAAAAATCACTTTATTTTTATTTTATTCCCAAGGAAGAAAAAAACCATATGGGAAGCAAAAAAGGGGAAATAAAATATTAAATTAAAAGTAATTCCTTCCAAAGTGGGGTGAACCATTTGGGCCTCTTGTGTTGAGTTTGTGCCCCTTCCAAGTGGAGCATAAAAGGGTTGGGCTCTTGCCACACTTGGGAGAGGACATCTTTTTGGCTATTTTGATATCAATTGCTTGGTTTTGGGCTGATTGCTCTTCCATTTCTACATTAAAGGACGAAAACCCTTTGATGTATTTGCATTAGAGGACGAAAACCCTCTCTTGCCAAGGTTGAAGAACGAAAACTCTTCATCCTTTGTGAAGATCCTCCATTTCAGGAGTTTCTATTGGCTTCAAGAGAATTTCAGATTTCCAGCAGTGTTTGAAGACCACATATATTGCAGATTTGTGGCATTTCCAGCTAGGGTTTGAAGATAAGGGTGTTGTGGCTGATTTCTACCATCATTTCCAGCTTGTTTTAGGATAACAACCCCTTTGTGGGTGAAGTTTGATCATCCTAGGGCACGACTTGTTCCGGATCTGATCACTATCAGCCTTGCCATAATTTTGGAGGCCATTTTCAGCTTGGTTTCAGTTGATTTGGGCTTGGAAAACCTTCTTTCCAGCCATTTTTGTAAGTTGTACTTCTGCAGATTTTTAATAAATTTCCAGCTCTTATTTTGGGTCAAAAATTGATATTTTTGGTATTCATTGCATTCATAATTAATTATTGGCTAAATTTTTGGCATAAGATTTGGATTAAGTTTAGATCAGATTTGAGGTTTTAATCTCTCCATAATCAGTTGCCATATCTAGGGTTTATTTCAGATGTGCATAAAATATACATTTTTATAATTAAGTTTTCTTCATTTCCAGCGATGGCTACAATAAATCAGAATTTTCAAGTGTTCCTTTTGGGGTTAGAAAATATCTTCCATTGGGGACATTACAGTGGTATCAGAGCGGTGATCCTTGCCAGCCTGTGAAAGAAATCAGATCTTGATGCACAAGGAAAAATCAGCTCAGGTTTATCAAAGAAGAAATCAACTCCAAGGAAAGAAACCATGGAAGATCTAGAGCAAAGAGCTCCTCCTACAGATGACATGAGTTTTCATGCAAGAAGTAATTACAAGGAGTCAAAGGGAGTTGCAGCAGGCTATCCTCTCAAAGGAAAGCTTTTCAGATTGCAACATGTTTGAGGGAATCTCAAAGGGAAATGTGTGATGCATTGACAAGATCTATCATGGACTTGGCTAAGGCTCTACATGGACACAATATATCAAATCAAACCAAGGAGCAACAATAATGGTGAAGGAAGCTCTTCTGGTCAAGCAAAGACCTCCATTAAACCTCCCTCTCAAATATTCAAAGCCAAATTCCTTCAAAGAGAAGAACCTCCAATTGAGTTAGATCCACCAAGTGACATGGAAGACATAGAGGCATGGGGTGAAGAATATGCAGCCCTCAGTTTCAGTGAGAGATATGTTGTCCTTCGAGATTATTTTGCCAAGTGAAGAATAGTAAAGGCACAAGAAAGAATAGAAGAGTTCAACAGGAGCAGCCACGAAGAGACATACAACAAGAGGTTGGGAAAGGTAACTCTTCCTTCTTATGATGGATCGATAAGTGTTCAACAAGATCATGGTTACAGAAGTTAGATACATACTTGTCTTTGAATCCCATGTATGAGGAAGAAGCCCTCAAATTTGCCACTTTGCATTTGGAAGGGTAGCACATGAATGGTGGTACCATGGGTTGATCACACAAGGGCATGGATCTATCACAACCATTGAAGAATTCAGTCAATGTCTAACAGAAAGGTTTGATAGAATAGATCCAGAGATCCATTTTAGAGAGTTGGCTCAACTCAAACAAGAGGATTATTGGATAAATATATTTCTGAATTTTAGAGACTTGTAGTGATGGTTTCGGATGTAAGTGAACAAAGGCTTGTGGTGTTGTTCATTGAAGGCCTAATGCGGAACCACTTAGAGGCCTAGTGAAGGCTTTCAGCCCTCCCTCTCTACAAGGAGCTATCAAAAAATCTTTGGATCTTGAAACTTCAGTCCCAAAAAAAAATCTGCCTTTTGGACAGCCTAGGACTGTACCTTATGGACAGCAAAGGACTGCACCTTTGGGCAGCCAAAGGGGTCATTTGGACAGCCAAGACCTACTTCAAATAGTGAGCAAAGAGCACCAAATTTTGGGCAGCAAGGTAAGTCAAGGTAAATCTGATACAAAAGAAGTGGCTGAAAAACAAGGAAATAGAGGCAAAAATGAGCTAAGAAGGAAAAAATTATGCTTCAGCATGTAAGGATCCATGGACACCCAACCATCATTGCCTTGGCAAAGGGGCAGCCCATTACATTGAGGTAGTTTCAGATGAAGAAGAAGAAGAAGAAGAAGAGAGTGCTGATCCGGAAGAAGTTGAAGAGCAAGCAAAGGAAGAGAGAAGTGGTTCCCACGGATGGCACACTAGCTACTTTATCCGGAGCACCTAGATACTATGCATTTCGAGTTAGAGGTGTCCTTCATGGACAAAGAATCACCATATTGATAGATAGTGGAGCTACCCATAACTTCATTGATGAAAGCTTGGTTACTAGGATGGGATTGAAGATGGAAGACTTCCAAGGGTTCAATGTGACCGTAGCGGATGGATACTCACTCTCATGCACAAGAAGATCCCACAACTTGAGCTCACTTTAGGAGACATAAGGTAAGAGATGATTTTTATGTCATTGGCATTGGTGAGACGGATGTAGTACTTGGTGTACAATGGCTGCAATCTTTGGGTGAATTCACTCAAAACTATCAAACTATGGAGTTGAAATTCAAGGTGCAAGACAAGGAAGTTGTTCTACAAGGTATGAGGAATGGTGCTCCCCAAGTTGTGACAGCCAAGAGTATGGAAAGATCTTTCAAAAGAGGGCAGATTGCATGGGCTGCACATTGTTTGGTAAGAAATACATCCTCTTTTTCATCACAACAGTCCTATCATGTTGATATTCAGCCTATTTTGGATAAGCATGCTAAGGTGTTCAATGATTTACCTCATGGGCTGCCACCGGATAGAGGATTTCAGCATATTATTGAGTTAGAACCGGGTCCACTCCGGTAATATCTTCTCCTTACCGCCATCCAAGGGCCTTCAAGGAAGAAATAGAAAGTAATCAAGGAGTTGTTAGAAATGGGTCTCATAAGGCCAAGTTCTAGTCCTTTCGCTTCTTTGGTTGTTCTTGTGAAGAAGAAGGATGGGACCTTGAGGATGTGTGTTGATTACAGGTTGTTGAACAAGAAGACAATAAAAAATAGGTACCCCATACCAAGGATTGATGAGTTACTTGATGAGTTGCATGGAGCAGTGTTCTTTTCCAAGATTGATCTAAGATCCGGTATCATCAAATCCGGGTAAGAGAAGAGGATGTCCACAAGACAACCTTTAGGTGTCATTTTGGTCATTTTGAATTCCTAGTAATGCCTTTTGGGTTAACCAATGCCCCCACTACATTTCAATCATGTATGAATCATGTTTTTAGGGAGCATTTGAGGAAATTTGTGTTGGTATTCTTTGATGACATTCTGATTTATAGTAAATCATGGGAAGAGCACTTGAAGCATTTGGATATGGTGCTAAACATTTTGGAACAACAATCTCTTTTGCCAAATTATCAAAATGTGAGTTTGGAATGGAGGAAATTTTGTACCTTGGACATGTCATCAATGCTCAAGGAGTACAAGTGGATCAACAAAAGATCCAAGCCATCTTGGATTGGCCTCCTCCCACCACATTGACTCAACTAAGGGGATTCTTGGGTCTTTGTAGCTACTACGGAGGTTTGTGAAAGGATTTTCACAACTTTCAGCCCCTTGACAAATTTAACAAAGCATGGAGCTTTCAGCTGGTCACCTTCAACCCAACTAGCATTTGACAAGCTCAAAAAGGTAATGAGTTCATGCCCGGTACTTGTGTTCCAGATTTTCAATTCCTTTTGTTGTTGAATGTGATGCATCCGGAGATGGTATTGGGGCTGTTTTGATGCAAAATAAGCATCCAATTGCATTTGAGAGTAGAAAACTCAAAGATGTTGAGCGTAGGTACTCCATTTATGACAAGGAAATGTTGGCAATCATGCATGCCTTGGTGAAGTTCCGGCAATACTTAGTTTGTGGCAGATTTGTGGTGAAGACGGATCACAATAGTTTGAGGTATTTCTCAACCAAACTGATTTGAATGAAAGACAACAAAATGGGTAAGCAAAATTCAAGCTTTTGACTTTGATATTGAGTTTGTTAAAGGGAAAAATAACATAGTAGCTGATGCATTGTCAAGGAAACCATATTGTTGTTCTATGACAGAAATTACAGCAGATTGGAGGGCTGTTATAACAATTGAATATGCAAAAATCAGTTTGCTAGTGCTGTCCTAGAAGGGGAAATCGAAGATGAAAGGTACAAGGTGGTTGATGGCATCATACTCTACAAAAATAGAGTCTATTTGATTCCGAATCCAAGGTAAAACATAAGATTTTGGAGGCTATGCATGACTCTCCTTTGGCTGGTCATCCGGGTACTTCAAAACATACAAACAAATTAGGGAGAAATTTGTTTGGAAAGGGCTCAAAGGAGAAGTTCTTCAACACATCCGGAGAATGCCTCACATGCCAACAAAGTAAAGGGGAACATGAATTTCCAGCAGGTCTTTTGCAGCCTTTGCCTATCCCAAATAAAAATGGGAGAGTATTTCTATGGATTTCATTACCGGACTTCCCACGGTTCAAGGTAAGAGTGTTATTTATGTTGTGGTGGATAGACTCACTAAGTATGCACATTTTTTCCTCTTCCCACTAAGTTTGATGGACCACTAGTGGCTGGGATTTTTTTAAGGAAGTTTTCAGACTTCATGGGCTGCCAAAGAACATTGTGAGTGAGGACAATAGAAGGTTTATGAGTTCCTTTTGGCAAGAACTCTTTCATCTTTCAGGCACAAAGTTGACTCCTAGCACAAGCTACCATCCCCAAACGGATGGGCAAACTGAAATTGTCAACAAGTGGATAGAAGGGTACCTAAGGAGTTTTGTAACAGACAAGCAATCAACTTGGATCAAGTGGTTATATTTGGGGAGTTTTGTTACAATACTTCCTATCACATGTCTATTGGTATGTCACCTTTCAAAGCCTTGTATGGTTATGATGCTTTTTCTTTTGTTGATATTGTTATTCGGATAGTAGAGTTCCAGGAGCTAAAGATTTGGTACAACAAAGCCAAGATATCATGAAGGCACTCAAAGATAACCTACTACATGCACAAAATCAACAAAAATTGTATGCAGATCAGCATAGAGTTGAGAGGACATTTGAGGTAGGAGATATGGTTTTTTGAGGCTGCAGCCCTATAGACAATCCTCCCTCAAAAAGGGAATGGAGCTGAAAAGTTAAAACCAAGGTTTTATGGTCCCTACAAAGTCATAAGGAAGGTGGAAAGTTGCTTATGAACTAGAGCTACCGGCACAAAGTAAAATTCACAATGTCTTTCATGTTTCATGCCTCAAAAGGCATTAGGCCAGCACATCACTCCTATTGAGCTGCCCCCTCTTGATGATGAGGGCAAATTGGTTTAGAACCGAGAAGCCATAATGGAATGTTCGTGAAAAGAAGTTGAGGAACAAGATCATAAGGGAATATTTGGTTCGTTGGAAAGGTTTACCCCTTGAGGATGCTACGTGGGAAGGTGCAGAAATTTTGGAGCATCCAAGTTTGCAATTGCTTGAGGGCAAGCAATTTGGGGAAGGGAGGATTGTAATATCCCCTTCTCAAAAATAACAGGTCGAAGACCCTTAGCCTATTCTTTGTTTCCCGATGGCTAAGGGGTAGAAAATAAGGGAAACTAATCCTAATAAATTAATTTTAGTGCATAGTATTTTTATTATAAGCACTTAAGAAAGAGTAGAGGAACATAAGACAATAAATAGAAGAATTGTAGCTTTTATTGCTTGATGTAGAAGTGGTAATCTCAAGAACATACATTCAATCAACAATTGCCAACCCTTTGGAATGGAGAGGCCATTCCAATTTATACCATCACAAATATCTCTTCGTCTACGCCTCCCCCCCCACACACACACGACTTTTCTCTTACCCTTCCAACTTGTGACCTTTCATATTCCTAGGAAAGAAAAGTGAGTCCTTTTTATTAATTAAAGGGAACTCATTACAATGTTTGACTATAGGTCACATTTAAATGAATAAGACAAAAGTGAAAAGTCTCTTCTTAATGGAGAATTAGAACGTGAGAGGAGGAGTTGACTGATTTGATGAAGAGAAACTTTGCCTGATGGAGAATTTGCTGATTCATGATCCCGAGGGAGACTTTCCGGAATGGGCTCTTGTCTTTTGAATTCTCTACTGAACTGAGCTGCTGTAGGTGCCACCTTATCTGCTTCTAGAATGCAAATGCAGCTCAACACTTTGATCCATGTCTAGGGAACATCATTGATATTCTTGCACTGACTGAGCCATCTTTTGTGATCTCTTGCAATGTCAGAATAAATACAATGTACTGACTGAGCCATCTTTGTGATCTCTTGCAATGATCTCTGATGTTGGCAAGGGACTCTAAGGTATGACAACACAATGCTAGAATAAATAAAATAAAATTTTGCATGACAACACAATTCTAGAATAAATAAAATTTGGCGTGTAACTAGTTCCAATATTGAATATATTCAGCAGGTTGGAAGTGTATTGAAACCAGTGCCAGCTCCAATGTAAATTGGAATGCCACAACATCAAGGAGCAGCAATAAAAATAGCACCCAAGACTAAAATCCAATGCCAATGTTGCAAATAAGAGGCTGATCTTCCAATTTTCAATGCTATGCCACAATTCCAAATGCCAGAAAAAGACAATGCTGCAAATAGCAAGAAGCCATCTGTAGAGAGGCAGCTGCCGGGAAAATACCAAAACCTGTGTAGACGGCTGCATTTTCAATGCCTATGCTGCAACAAGATGATGCCAACGCTTCGTGGAGAGGACTGAACAATCAATGCACAGTTCCAATGCTCAAAATATAAATAAAAGACAATCCACAGCAGTGCTGTATGACCTGAACTGGGGCCAAAATAAAAAAATTCAAAGCTTTTCAGCTGAGCAATGGCTGCTGGAAGCAAGCTTTGATACTATATTGAAGTGAACAACACTCCCTAACCGATAGGATCACTCCAGCACCACCATTACCACAGCGACACAACCATTGCACTCAGAGATTACAGTGCTCACACACAACAAGACATATTGAACAGAAAAGTAGTCTCTGTATATTGCTCTGTTGTTACAAATACAAGCAGGAGTGTCAAATATATAGTTGGGAATAGATTGTTCTATGCAACAAGAAGTTGCATGGACAACCAGAATTATAATTTGTGCACTCACAAATATTTTTCGTGCACAATAGGTATTTAACTCCAACCACCAAAACACTGACAAAGTCACTCCCTACTTTAGCTTAACCCCTTTGTGAGTGTGAACACGGCTCAACACTAGGCTGGTTCAGAATTGTCCCAAACCACAATCCAGTGTGAACACACAATCCAACAAAACATTCGCTCAATCATCTTGACCTCTTTTGCAATCAAGAGATGGTCTTCCTCTTCTCCTTGGTCAAACAAGGGATCTCCAAAAACGACTAGTGTAGCCATCACATCTCTACAAATAGAAAATCTTCTTCCTCTGCATCTGCATCAGGTGTGCTACTTGCACGTTTAGCTTCTGCGAGAGCTTCCTTAATCAACTGCAAGGTTTGTTTGTTTCGGTGTCCTTGTTCTTCATCATCCTTGCAATGGGCGACATTATATATGCACACATCATCTGCTCTTTTTGCCTCTACAATAGCGTACACCACAATCCCTGGTGCACACATCTAACCCATTGTTGCACTTGCACCTCTTGCAAGCCTATGGAGGTTGTCCACTTCCTCAATTGTCTTGTTCTCTACCCACTTTGTAAGATGGAAAACTACTTCTCAATCCCAAAGTTGTGCCTTGCTTTGATACCATATGATGCAACTACGGTTAGGGGTCCTAATGAAAGGATACTTTATACCATATTGCATTCAAAATAACATAGCCGAAATAAATGATGACAACCATATCTCTATTCATTAACACGAAATTACACAAACATGAGACTGATCACCAAAAATACAGTCATACACACACATTGCCAACCTGGGTGGCTTATTACAACACTCACAAACACACACTTCTTTGCAGGCTTACAAACACATCAACACTGCAGTGTTGCCCAGACGATTCAATCCCTTTCAGACATGTGCACAAATCTCTGCATGTAGTAATACTTGCAACTAGACTCTAGACGCTAAGTCCTTACTGGAATCGGATGCCCCTTCTCAAGTGTAGTGATGTGTTTATATAACACACATTCATCTACTTATAATAGTTTCCTCAACTACATTTGGCCCATATACATATTAATTGTGTTGCAATCTTGAAATGTTGATAAGGCTGAAAGAACCCATATCATAGTTGAACTCGAAAACACAAATCGGCCCGAGGAACATAATTTGAAAGTAGGTGAATCATCTTAGGCTCCCATTTGTGATCTCGAGGCTTTCAATTAGATGATTCCGCTATATATTCTATCTCGGAGCCTTGCGCTATTTTGTAGTAAGAGTACACACCCTTGTTTTAAGAACTTCCCGCACAAAGTAGTCCAATGATTTCGGGGTTTGACATGTGGATGCATAGTATCAAGATAAGTCTCCCCCTCTAACATAAGCCTCTGAAATGCCCGTACACTATCTGTGCCATGTTTTGGTTTTATGCTAAGGCATATAAGCTTTTGCCATCCCTAAAAATGTTTATGCATAATCCAGAGGTGCCGCAATGCATGTTGTGCGTCCACTACTTGATATTGGCTTGCTCCAACTTCTCAAGAATTAGTGTTAAATATTATCCAAATTAAACACACTAAACAAAGTAATGGAGCTCGAAATTTTAACACAATAATAATCCTTCACTCACATTTATTCGGGATATATTATCCATGTGTGAGATTACAATATATAGAGTTTGATCTCCTTGATTTTAGGAGTCAATATTCATCCCTCATATTTCTCAACCCCTTCCTAGAATCTCTCAAATCTATCCCAAGGATATCTCTCTAATCCCTTTATTATCTCACACACCAAAATAGCTACGTGAGTTATTCTCACAACTCACCCAAACACCAATACTAACTATTAAAACTATATTATTAATATGAGTTCTACAAACTCATTATTAATAATATTACAATTTATTAATAATGTCACAATATATTTGTAACATTCACTCCCCTATTGTTAACATTATTAATTCCCAATATACACTCCCCTAATGTTGACATTATAGAAACAACAATCACACTTCCTTCTGCAGCTTGTCGCCCATGCGTGCTCATGATCTGGATGGTTTTGTAGGACAACCAACAACCTGCAAGGATGGTTTTCCAAGGACAGCCAACAACCTCAACAAATGATGGTTTTACAGGACAACCAACAACCTCAACAAGGATGGTTTTACAGGACAACCAACAACCTCAATATCATGATGCTGCTTTTCCTTGTGCTTTCGTCTGTCCACTATGTCTTTCCTTCAGGGAATATGTAGGAACCACTGCTCATTGAATACAAACTGAATAGGGAGAAATTTGAACATTGAGACCATGTTCCAGTTCCCCCTCAATGTGAAAATCTCACTTATTCAAACAAGAACTTTGAAATCATACTGCAAATCTGAAATAAAAGAAACCACACGTAAACACACACTGCCACCATAGCTTTGTGCGGCCCCATCGTTGGTGATTGACGAGAGGTCGCTGATTGACCTCCAGCCTTCGTCCTCCAAATGTGATGCTACTTAGTTAGCAAATGTAAATTTTAATCTCATTACATAATTGTCCTGGGTGTCGGATTCAACCGATAATGCACCCCTCACTATAGACGTCGCGTACAAGCGAAAATGCGTCCAAGTTTTGAAAAGTGAGACACTTTTTTTTGAAAATATTTACATATATATTAACAAATTGACTCATACGGTATTTACATGACATTTATTCATTTTGACTACATACTACTACTATTGATCAATCTAATAGACCTTGCTATCGACAAATCTTAATGGACTAAAACAATAAATTAAAACAAACAATGAAATCTGGAAAAAATCACTTTTATTACAAAGTGGTTTCACCGTATGGAGGAGTGTGCATGAGCCTGCAATGGATCAATAGATTGGCATGTTCATCTCATATGTCAAAGACAGCTGATGAATTACCATGATGCATAGGAGAAGAAAAATACAAAACTTCACAATGCTACAAGGTTGTATCCAATGAAAGCTTCTCTAATAGATCAAACGCTCAGGAATAGATCTAAATCACACACAACACAAATAAAATGGTTCTTCTGCAGTAAAAGCTAATTAGATAATTAATTGTTTCAAACGATTCCCAAAGATTATGTTCAGATCATACTGAAAAAGCTGTAGACGTGGCTCCAACGTGGATCTCGCTTTAGACGTCAGATTTGTTTTCACGTTTTCTTTTAAAATAGAAATTGGGTTATCCTGAAATTTTAACTGTAGAATAATAAAGTACGTATCTTCAAACCCAATAAATCTTGCAAAATTATGAATCTGGGTTTTCACGAAACAATCAATTCATCCTGGTCATTTTGTAGCAATACTCAGATCTGCGGCGCCAATTCTGACTAGTTCCACTGTAAATCACAATCTTTGATCAATCAATTTCAATCATGCATTACTTCCAATATATACTCTACGCTTCTACCCAAAATACTTCCCTTGATTTTTATGGATCATGGTTTCCAATGCGAAGCTCCTCTTATCACATGCAGATCTACGGTTTAAAACAATATTTAAATAACTGTGAGCTGAAATAAAAACAAAACTAAAGAACTCATAAATGGGGTGATCATGGATAGTAATGGACCTGTCCCACACAACTTCAGAATTCCATTAACACTGCTCTGATGCCACTGTTAAATATTACCCAGATTAAACACACTAAACAAAGTAATAGGGCTCAGAAATTTTAACACAATAATAATCCTTCACTCACATTCATTCGGGATATATTATCCATTTATGAGATTACAACACATAGAGTTTGATCTCCTTGATTCTAGGAGTCAATATTCATCCCTCATATCTCTCAACCCCTTCCTAGAATCTCTCAAATCTATCCCAATGATATCTCTTTAATCCCTTTATTATCTCACACACCAAAATAGCTACGTGAGTTATTCTCACAACTCACCCAAATACTAATACTAACTATTAAAACTATATTATTAATATGAGTTCTACAAACTCATTAATAATATTACAATTTATTAATAATGTCACAATATATTTGTAACAATTATTTGACTAGTTAAGTACCACAGACCTATTTGGAGCATTTTGAGTCTTGACAATGCCGCACACAAATATTTAAGAACACGAACATAGGTGCCCTTAACAAATAGGCAAAGAAAACATAGCATATGCATGTTGCACTATACTATGCAAAACACTTTGCGTGTAAATCAAAACTAGGCATTGCTCAACTTAGCTATTGTCCATTCTAACATATTTTTGGTTGATGCAAGTTTGCATGTGAACCTAGATGCTCCTGTACCAGGGAGTCTACCCCGAGAATCTTGAGTTTGAGCAGACTCTCCTGGCGACAGACTTACTGAATCTGTGATATTGAGGCTGCAGCCTGGCTGTGGCTACCTCAGACTCGTATTTGTGAGTCCTTGTGCAAAGTCGGCAAGTCTCATGGCATTGAGCAAAACAAGTGGAATGGCCGGTACCTAAGAATATTTCCAAGTCAAAAAGGCTTCCTAGTTTTGACTGGTTATCATCAACGCTTTATCAAGAATTATGCCCCTGTAGCAGCACATCTAGTAGATTTATTGAAGAAAGAATTGTTCATGTGGACAGTGGAGGGAAAGCAAAGCTTTGAGAAACCATAGAAGGCATTGTCATCAAGAACAATGCTTGCCACGACAGATTTTAACAAGCTGTTTGTCATTGAGTGTGATGCTTGATGCTCAGGGATTGGAGCAATGACTATGCTAGATGTTCATATTATAGCCTTTGAGAGTTGCAATCTCAAGCCAAAGGAGACAGTAATTTACATACGACAAAGAGATAGATTACCATTATGCATGCTTTGGCTACGTGGAAGCAATACTCATTGGGTATAACTGACCACAATAGTCTTGAATATCTACTCGAACAGAAAGCCTTGTTCATTTAACAAAAAAGTGGATTCAAACATTTGACTTCAAATTCTGCATAAGAAAGGAAAAAATAACTCTGTTACAGATGTACTCTTGCAAGGATGAAGAAAACACAGTATGTTCAATTTTGGTTACCCCGCTAGAATGGATTAAGGACATGATACATCAAAGACGATGATTGTAAAAAGATCATTGACCACAAAAATATTCGAAAAATGATATATTGTGGTTCAAGGTATGCATTTACTTGCTGCAAACTTCATAGATTAAGATGTAAGTGTTGAAGGAGAACTATAAATAGACCCTATTTCAATGTATGGCAGTCTTTCCATCGTAAAGGAATGAGGACTCGTATAAATAAGTAACCCACATAATGTGATGCCAATGAACAAAGAGTGAGTCAGTATCATATCCAGTCTTACCAAAACCATTTCACTTTTGCAGCCAGAAATGGAAATAGATTTTTATGAACTTTATTGATGGCTTACCTTTTTGGAAGGCAAAAAAAGAATTCTGGTCGTGCTAGATTGCCTAACTAAATACACACACTTCATGGAAATGAAGAAACCATGCGATACATTAGACACAGTGATTTTTTTTGTCAAAATGTTTACAAGTGCATGAATTTCTTAAAGTAATAGTATGGTACTTCATTGTGTAGGACAAGTGTGATATCAATAACGTCTGTACCTGAATACATCATCTATGCCTAGTGATAAACCTGTGTTTCATGCAGGAAAATAAATTTTAAAAATTCATGCACAAGCTTTTAAGTTTTGTGTGTTAGCCAAAATTCAATTTCAGTCCTGGTGGAGTGGGTCTACTTTAGTTATCAATCGTGACAAGGAGGAAGTACAATTAAATTCATAACAAGATGGAACAATTTAAAAGAAATGATAGGAAGAAACAATACAAAATTATTTGACAGTTCACTGATTGAGTGATTGTGCTATACCATTTTTTGAAAGTACTTTTATTTTTAAGATATCTGTCTGGCTAAAGGTGAAGATCACAACATTGAAAATGCTGTTTTGGCGTGACTTATTCTTCTCTGTACTGCCTTTTCTTTCTGCCCCTGCAACAGTATGACTTATTTCTGTAGATTCTCTGAAATATTGAGTATTTTTAATCTAGGTAACTAATTTTAAACAAATTTTAATCTCAAACATGTATTATTGATTTAAATATTTATTAAATGTTATTTATCCATGTTAATTCTCATTTTAAGACGTCTCTTCTAAAACTTGTATTCACATGCTAATCTAAATGTAGGTGCATAACTGCATTTCCAGAAGAATATAAATCATTGGTACCTAAGTTGCTCGTGGAGACAATGTCTACAATTTCCACAAGCTTTATTGCTCGTATTGATGTTGCAATGGGGGAAGCCTCATCTGGAATGAGGACTTCAACAGGAGGTTCTGATACAAAACATTGCATCTTATAATCATTTTCTACATGTTCAGATTGGACGCTTTTTAAATTCTTTATTTCACTATGAAATCCTTCTTATATGTTCTAGGCAGAGATTTCCTTTACCGATGATTTTAGTGTTATGGTCAAATAAAAGTATATTGAAGCCCTTTAGGGCATATTCATTTTCTGAGATTAGTTGTGGTTGATGCTGTGATGACATCTGTAATTGCTGCCAATATTATAATTAAGAATGAAAACAAATCTTCAACTAGGTGCTGATACAAAACATTGCAACTTATAATTAGTTTTTATTGTTCAGATTGGAGGTTTATTTAGTTCTACTTAGAACCATGAAATTGTATACATTCTAGACAGATAGATACCCTGTTATTGATGTTTGGACTGGATGTTTTTAAAATTCTTTATCAAACCATGTAATCCTTCTTATACGTTCTAGACAGATAGATTCTTTTTAATGACGATTTTAGTCTTATGGTCAAATTAAAGTATGTTGAAGCCCTTTATGGCATGTTCTGTGTTTAGTTATGGTTAATTCCACAACGAGATCTGTAATTGTTGCCAACGTTATAATTAAGAATGAAGAAAACCCTTCAACTAGGTGCTGATACAAACATTGCAATTTATAATTAATTTCTTCTGTTCAGATTGGAGTTTTATTTAATTCTTCTTGGAACCACAAAATCCTATACGTGCTAGACAGACAGATACGCCCTTATTGATGATTTTGGTTTGATAGTCAAAATGGATCTATGTTGAAGCCCTTTAGGGCATATTCTGAAGTTAGCTGTGGTTAATGCTCTGATGAAATTTGTGATTGTTGTCAATGTTGGAATACGAACAGAAAAAGAGGAAGATGGAATGTGATCAGTGGCTTTTTTGGTCCCGGATTTTATTATAGGGCAGTAATTATTTGATAAAGTAGCTTCACCCTATAAATGATGTGTCAATACTACTGTTCACAAGGCAAATATTAAAGTTAGTAAACTACTTTTAAAATAACACGTTTAGAGTATTTTGTGCTCTAAATGGTATGGTTAAAATCATTTTATCACTTTTTCAATACGGTTGGGGGTACAAGAAATCACTTATTTAACAAATGCTAGAATGCTGGTTTAAATTTTAATAATAAGATGATTTGGCCCATTATTTTTATATAACGTTGCTCATTGTGACAAGCTTTGACCAATAACATCATGGTTTGATGGCTGAATAATGTGATGACACTTTATTGATATAATTGTTTCAAATATATAGAACAAGATTGTCATCTAAGTTGACATTCATGCCCAAATGATGGTAAGTATCATGTGATAAGCTATGTTTCTCTGAGTTTCTAGGATGGCAAATTTTTTTCCTGCATTTTGGGGATGGCAGATGGACGACCACGGTTGTCCATCTGCCATCCCTGAAATGCAGGAAACTTCTCAATACAATTACAAACAAATTTTGTAAAAACATATTTTTTTATAGCTTTTCTAATGTATAAATAAGCTGTAACCATGCCAATCCCCAAATGCAGGAATATTCTAAATAAAAATACAAGAAAATTCAGGAAAAATATTTTATAGCTTTTCCATTGTATATATGAACTGTAAAAATCATTAAGCATTCTCAAGAGCCGAATTTCATATTTATTATATTGTCAATTATCACGAAAATAACCATTCGAAATGACCTCCTGTTTGCATTTGTAATTTTACAAACATGTCTTCATTCTGTTTTTTTAAACTGATGACATGGGGGACATTAGGATGTCCTTGGGATGTTTCAGCAGATTGGGGATGCCCTTTGATGCCCCGGGGCTCCAGGTCGTCCACAACTCCCCTCCCACAACACATAATAGATATAACTCTTTTTTTTATCTAATTCTTTGAGATTTTCACAGGTAAACATTGTTGAAATATATTTGGATTGCACTGTGTTTACATTATTTTAATTTCCGAGGTTTCTAGTCTACTTCTAGACTTCTCCTCAGGGACAAAAGAATAAGAATGTGTAAAGGAAAGCAGATTATGAATATTAATCAAATAAGAGTTAATCCAAGGAGAGTCGGCTAAAAAAGTAAAGGTAATAAGACAAACATGAGTAATTAAAATAATAAAGTTTTACAGAGGGCTAAGAGGGGCAAAAAAATACAATTTTTTTTTGATTGATAAAGTGGGTTGAAGGGACCTGTTCCCTTTACAAAGCAGGGTCTAAAAACCCCTAAAAAGAATACTTAACATAGCTGGGCCTATACCCCCAGATTATTAAAGTTCAAGCCTACGAAACTAGAGCTTACCCAGATAACCGAATAAAGACTATTTCCCATCCTAGGACGGGAAATAGTCTTCAATATTACCCATTTGACCTTTCTTATTTTTCCTATTCTTTACCTCTTGCCACTTGCCATTTATTGCTGAATTTGTAAGCATAAGATCTCCTGGACTCGCTAATGCCATCCGATTCTTCGCGATTCCAGATCCGAATCCGATTTTGTAGGAGAAAGCCCCCTTTTCGTTCCGCTAACCACAATAATCCCCTGAGATTCCTGAACTGTATCCATCTTTCTTTTTCCACGCTTTCCTTTGCCTTATTCTTGGTACTGGAATTGCATGGATCCTCCTTAAATGTCGCAACATCCACTAAATCTGGATCCAAATATCCCCATCCTTTGGTCGAGGCTGAGCCACTCTTCTTAGCTGGTTGCTTATTCAGAGGACATGAAACTTGCAAATGACCAGGGTTTCTGCAGATTCTACACCGGAAAGCCGTGTTTTCGTAGTCCAAAGGTTGTGAATGCTGGAAATTTCCAAATTTTAAATTAATTCGATCTGGCAGCCCTTTGCTCAAATCGACTTCCACACACATACGAGCGAAGGAGCACAAGCCCGCATGAGATCTGTCCAGATCTTCTTTAATAAACCTACCCAAGACATTTCTGATATCTTCCAATGCATACCAAAGGTGCAGAGGAAGGTTGGGAAGTCTCACCCAAACCGGCGTTTTAGAGATCGAAATATTGTTTGGATAAAATTCAGGAACCATGGAGTCAAAAAGACTAGTGTTACCCCAGAACCACGGTCCATCTGACAAGCAACGCTGATAATCCTCCGTTTCCTTAAAATGAACCACAAAAAAACCTCTGGAACAAAGGAAAATTTCACACTTGTTTGTCCAATTTTGAAAAATCCACTGGTATAAATTTGTAGAGGAAGGCCATAGGCCATTGAAGCGACCAATTATGGCATCCCGTGATAGATTTTGATAATATTCCTCCACCTCTAGACGATCAATGACCAGCGATGGGATATCTTCGGCGAGATCGACTGAATATGCTTGATTTCCTGGAATATTGCCCTCAGTTTTACCAAGAGCATCTTTGAATGAGACCCTAGGTTGGAAGCTCCGGTTGCCTTGATCGCCTCTCCCTGCTTTTCCTTTGGCCGCTCCACTAAACCCCCGGACGTACAGCCAGCTGCCGTCTTAAAATTCTCCTTGCAAGAATGAAGGTTAGGGCACAGGTTTCGCCCTACCCCAGAAGCTGACGAGCCATCCATGGGAGCTCGATTCCCTCCAGCATCTCCGCCACCATGCCTCGCAGACTCCCCAACTGTCCTCTCCTCTCGACTGGACCGATTCGCAGAACTGGTCAGCTTCGCATATTTGCTGGTGTTCGCATAATCTAAGCCACTGAAAAACTAAAAAAAAAAATGAAAAATGATTAATGCTTATTCTTAAGCTTTTGAAGATGGGCTTCTCAGTGTTGCTAATGAACCCTTTGTTATCTCTATTCAGGTTGTTATCATGATGCAGGCTTTTGATGGCCTTTGGTAGGAGTTTTTGAAATAATGATCCTCAAAAGCCAAAGCCTTCGCTTTATAAGTACAAATGGAATGTTTAGTTGCTAGAGAGTCTTCAGCCAAGGCCGACCGATGAATATTATCAAATTGAATATCTCTTTGTGCTCTTTAATCCTTGTTATTATAGATCTTCCTGTTTCACCTATGTAAGGTTTTCCACATGAACAATTAATCATGTACACCCCGCTATTTAGTTTTGGTTCAAGCTTATCTTTTGAGGATCTAAGATTGTTTTTAATTTTAAGGATATTGGAATTTAAGAATGATGTTTTAACCCCTTTTTGCTTGAAATTCTTGAAATCTTAAAAGTCGTGCTTTTAATATAAGGTAAGTAAACTTTCTGATTATTATCATTTTGATTAATCCCTTTTAAGTTTTCATTGAGGTTCCTTTTTAGCATTATGGGCAGCTTTGTTAATTTGCTTATTTGTAACCATTTTTCCTCAACATGTTAGTGAGGCAATTTATTTCTTGATCCAGATGATCTTCATCGGATATCTTGATGGCTCTGGTAGCAAGGGTTTTGAGAACACTAGATTTAGCTGAGCAAGGTCGACAAAGGTTCTGTGCAACATACAAGTCAAATTCAACTAAACTATCATTGTTTTGGTCTCTCCACATCAACTCTGCCACTCCATTACACCTACCTCATTCTCCATTTTTCTCGTCAACTCTATTCAAATCTGCACAGTTGTATATTCAGTAAATAGCCATCATGCCACGGTGAAATGATACCCATATATGCATTTGTATTTGGGCAAATAACCATCACGTCAGAGTGAAATGATGCTTGGCATCATAGCATGTGTCTTCTTAAGGCTAGGTCTAACCCTAATCAGGGCCACATTTCCCATATGCAAGCAATGGTACATCCTCCTGTCCTTGACTTGCGCCCACTAAAAGGCCACTGAAGAATTGACATATTATTTGCGGATACTAGCAGGTCTGCATCATACTTTTGTACATAAGGTCCAGAAGCGAACCATATGGACAGATACCAACAGATATGGACTAGAAGCAACACAGGGCCACAAAGTGGATCTAAGCTGGTCACCAATGTTAATGACTCGTTGGTTGTGGTGACTGCAAATATCCACCAATCTCTGTTGGCAAGAATTTAAAATTCAAAATACAGAGAGGGATGTTGGCTCTTCCCTCCTCTTACTTGGTGCTTTCAAGCTTCATGCAGCCTTAGAGTCGTGCTGTTAATGGAAAACCAACAAACTCTCAAGAATCCACATAGAGAATGCTTGCTCTGCTTTCTCACATCCATGCCTAACACATGACTCTTTCTATGCTCAGTTGGGTTACTTAGGCAGTTAGGCTCGGGCAGGTTCCCTCCCATGCATAAGCCCAACCAGAATGAAGTTTTCTTAGTATATAGTTCTTGTAAAAACCTTTTCCTTGTTCTCGGTAGTATCTTGACCAGCTGTCTCCAAGTTTCCTTTTGTTTCACTATATTTCAGCACATCCCTGATGGCTACTTAAATTAACTACATTTTAATATGCTTAATATTCTATCAATTAAAGAAAAAATTAAAATGAATGGAGCTTTGCTAAGCTTTGTTCAGTCTCCTCACATACAAAATACAGATGCTCTTGGCAGAGCCCCACACCTTGTTTTGCTGGAACTGAATTCCAGGCAGTAGGAACTGTTATAAAGTCCATGAACAACAACACTGCCCAAATGGCAAGTTACTAGAAGCTGGTTGTGCCATGTGACCAGTTGATTCGCTTCATGGATGAGGGAAAACTAGAAGTACCCATATGCGGTATATCCCAAATGTGACCTGTGTGCCCTTGATCCTGAACGTGTGTTTGTTGAAAGAGCTCAAGAAATGCCTCCTCCAACTTGGTTAGCACAAAGGCATGCTTAATGAAAAATGCAGGAGATGGTGGCTTCTCCTGGTTCATGTGCTGCTTGCGTGACCTACTAAAAAGACTTTCCAAATGGCATCCTTACTCTGTCCATGCTCATGGATCACATGATGATGTAACTATCTAATTCTCACGCTCTCTTTTTGGTTATGATTTCTTGCAGAAATGGTACAGGATTTGATTTCTCTTTAGTTTTATTTAAATTGTGTAGTTTCGACTGGCAGCCACTTGGGATGTCTAGTAGGTTTTGGTCCCTTTTTTTGGCCTTGGTTCTTCGATTGCATGGCTTGAGCCTCATTACAACTTTTCCGATCCATTATTGGGTCTAAAAGAATATGCATTCAGATCCTGGTCATATGTAAGTTCTTGTGAGCATTTTATATGCTAGCAGTATACCTATATGTGCCCGGGTTGCATGAATAGGAGATCCAAGATATGAAAGGGCTTGTTAGTATAACCATGATGATTCTTGGTTTAGTGTTTTCAGAATTCTTTCGCCTGTTGATTGCAGTTCCAAGTATATGCTCTATGTGATGGCCTAATTAATATATAACTGTCATATTTTTACAATGAATGTAATGGTATTGCATTCTTGATGGTATACACGATGTAGCTAGGTAAACTGCACGAATTTTCATGGTGCATGTCAGATAAACCTGAAGTGTGCGACACATTGTAACATGAAAGTTCACATCGCTGCACTTAACATTTTATGCTGTTTTTGTTCAAAATACAATTATGGATGGGGAAATTCTATTGCAGGAATGGCGTTCTTATGTCATAATCTGTCCTTCTGATTCTTCTATGTGCATTTTTAGGATTTGTATTGCATTCATCTTGATGTTGTACATGGTGTAGTTAAGTGAAACTGTATACATTTTCATGGTGTACATGGTCTAGCTGAGCTAAAGTGCATTGCCATGTAAACCTGAAGTGTGCAATGCAATGTAACATGAAAGTTCACATCACTTCACTTCGCATTTCATGTTGTTTTTTTCTGAAATACAAGGATGGATGGGGAAATCTCATTGCAAGAATGTTTTTCTCATGCCATAATCTATCCTTCTGATTTCTCTATGTGCATTTTTACAATTTGCTTTTAAGCTTATTTTTTTGATAGCTGCGGTCCCTTTTCAAATAAAGAATGCATGTCAGTGCAATCAACAGAAGTATGCATCTTTAAAGGAAGCAAGATGTCATTTATTTGTAATGTATTGACTAAAACTACTTATGGTCGTTGTCCAAGTCAGTTCACCCGCATCACTTGGAATAGAGGAAGGATGTCCTCTTGAAGAGACATCTTCAAAGATAAAAGTTCATTTCTTGATTATATTTACATGGTATTATCTGTTAGAAACTAGAATGGCATTGATGTTGATTTTCATGTTGATTTTCAGGTTTATCGGACATATCATTTGGAGAGACTTTAAGAAGCAATAAGATTAAAACTAAGCATATGGAGAGATTAATTGAGCTGCATAATATGACTGGAGCGTTTGCAAGAAATATCCATCACTTGTTTGCTGTTGCTGATATGGCAGTTCTGGCAAATACTTTAAGGGCCATTTATTCTCCATATGAAAGTTACAAACAGAGGTATAATCCTGGTATGCTGAAAGTTCAGAAAACACGATGCTTGGTTTAAACCTTATGCACTATTTATGATAGTCAATAATGTTATGATATTATGACCTTGGAATTAAATTTGAAAGAACTATCTTGGCAAAAATGAAAATAAATCAATTATCATTTGAAATATGTACTTTAATTATTTTACTTTTAAGTCTATATGCAAGCACCATGTTCCAACTTCCAATCGTATAGTCGCTTTTAGGTACCTGCCAATGTTCACTGAGGAGGAGGTCGAGCTGAATTGTCCATTGGGACATTTCACAGCAATTCTTCAATATAGTTCAGTGATGTTAAACAAATGGGTTGTCATACACACATGGATTTCCCAGTGTTTGTGGCTGATTCGGCATTGTGATAATTGTGATTGGAGTTGTTGGCAAAATGATAACGGTCATTTAGCCATGTTAAAAATTTAAAACTTTGCTAACAGTATTAGTTGAAGAAATAATAACCAATGACACTACTAAATATTGCAGATGCAAAAACTCATTTGACACTAACGGATATTATTCATAAAGACATTTCTAAAATGTCATTAGTTACAAGCGAATGGAGCTGAATAAAAGCTTATCGACCATACATCCACACGGGCCTTTCACATGGTATAACTATCCACACCTAAATCAGTGTTGGGATCTAGTACTATCAACCCATGTTGGGATGGGGGAAATGCCCATCCCACATTTCCAAAAGGGCAGGAAAGGAGGGGACGTCTCCGGGACGTCCCTGAATATCAGGGGATGTTTCAGGGACGTCCCCCTTATTTCAGGACATCTGTTTTTGTTTTTTTTTTTGAAAATTAATTTTTTTGTTCTCTTTTAAAAACTGATTTTTAAATTGTATTCTTGTAGTAGAAGATTGTTTTTGGAAGCCACCCATCTCTATTCGAAGAAAGATGTATAAATCTAATTAAAATTCAGCCCTCGCCTTCATTCTCTTCTCCGCTTTCCTTCCCCCCTCTGACTCATTATCCCCGTCTGTGGGGGTTTTGTTTTCTTGGGGGTTTTTCTTGTTCTTCTCTTTTTCTCTCTTCTGTTCTCGGGAACTCGTTTTGAGTCTTCCCCACTTGCACTTTGTATATTGTTTGGACTGCAGTCCCATTGACCTACTTCTGTGGTCATTCGTTGGACATTAATATATTTATCTTATCTTATCTTATCTAGAAGCTCCAATATCTTAAAAAGTCTGTATGTATGGTTCTATATGAAGAGAAAGGTTGTGTAGATAATAAAAGCAGTAAGACATAGATCAAAATGTTTACCGGTTAACCATAACCCGACTGTATTGTATTACAAAGACATATTAAGAATCAAGAGTGATATATGATTACAGAAATTTTCGAGCACAAATGCACATGGTGGACTGTCACAGACTGCTATTCATAATTTTTTAATATTTATAATTTTATATATTATTTTAATAGCCACCCCCGCTGTCCTGAAATTTTGGATTTTTTTGCCGACACAGAAACTCCGTCCCTGCCTCCCGCCATCCTAGAGTCTTAGGTAACACTGAAAAATTGTAACTTACATGTCCTTATAGGTGATAATAGCTCCATGACCATTTGTAATTGGTCAATGGCTGAAGTTTGAAGTATTACAACCAACGGCTAAAACTGATATCATGAATCTCTACGTTCCCAGGAACATCAACAAAAATGAAATGTAAAACACAGATTTCAAGAAACCTTTGGGAATGAAACAACGTACAAACATTTGTATAATATATATATATATATAAATAAAAATGCATAATACTCATTTTTAGTCCATAAAAGTTAAAACACTAAAAATATAGTATTCATGAAAGTTCAAAACATTCAACATGCTTAAAATTTCACATGTTCATGAATTGAGTGACATATTATGTGTTATAAGCTTAGGTTAACTTTAAAGACAAAATGTAGTGTATTTATATAGGTTTAACGTAGTGTGTTCTAGAAGTTTAGGGTTTTTGTTTTAATATTTTAGCTTTTATTTTTATTGTTTTTGCTGTTTTGAAGACCCGTGCTGCTGAATTGCCCCTATGAAAACATGCTGTTTTGTACCTGCAAATTGTACCAAGTATGTTTCTAGATAGAAATGTGTAATAACCCTTTTGAGGGTTTTATCAAATATTCTATATGCAGATCTAAAATGAAAATTGCAGCAGACTGAAATATAAAATCAGCGACTTATACTTGCTCAAAAAATGCCAAAAAACCACCACAAACACCACCAATCAATTCGCCAATATTTTTATATGATATATGGAATTTTTAGAAGCCAAAATATCCAAGAAACACTGAAGAACACACTGCTGGAAATGAAATATTCACTGAAATTGCAGCCACAAATTAATTATGAAATATGGGTCTAGAGACCCTCTAAATTCATGCAACTCAAGATTCCGGCCTTTAAAAATAGTGCAAATCAGATTACAAACTCAGAATTATCAAATTCTTCACCAATGTCTTCAAACCCTACCCTAGGTAGGTCACACTACCCAAAATAAATACAATAACAGCTGGAAATGTCAAGTGAATCCTCCAATAAGCTCTTCTCTTCAATGCCAAAGGATGATGAAGGGTTTTCGTCCTTCACCTAAGCCACATGAAGGGTTTTTCATCCTTCAATGAGGCCTCACAAGAGGGTTTTCATCCTCAAGTGGATGACCAAGGAGCAACTAGCTCTCTTTGCCGGGATATAATAAAATGCGCCAAGACTTAATTAGACAAGGCAACCTATATAGAACAAAAGAACACTAAAGAAAACATTATAATATTAGATAAAATATATTATAAAGTGCTCAAGGGTCTTCTCCTTCATTTCTTCTTCTTTGCCATGGAGAAGGGATGGCAAGAAGACCAATTTCCAGCTCTTAGGTGGGAAAAAGGGACATTACAAAATGGCAGGGGGTAGATGTTGCCTTGCAATGTAGATATTATGATGGTAAATGGCCAAAGATGGTGATTACTTATGGATTTAATTGTATGAACACAATCTAACAAGGCATATGTTGAACTAAATGCCTTGAAACTAGGTAACAACCTAATTTGTCATTGGTCAATGACTAAAGTTTGAAGGTATAACTACAACCAACGACTAACGCTAATATTATGATTGTAAATGGTGGAAGATGGTGATTACTCACAATTATGGATTTAATTGTACAATCACAATATAGCAAGGTGTAATGCCCCTTTTGGGCTCAGATTTGAGGAATTTGGATTTCCCCCAAAACTCTAATGGAACATTGCTGGAAATGATGACAACCATAATTAGAAAACCTGATTTTTATGACAGCAGTTTGATTTTATGTAAAAATTAGGGCAGCGACCTGTTTTAGGTCCACAAAACCCCAAGTGACCTAGGTGAAATTCAGATTTTAGTATTTCCCACACACAAATCTTTAGAAATACATCAACAACATGAAACCTTTGATGAAATTATGCAAAATAAATGCTTCAACAATAAAATACAGACTGCTAGAATTAATTATTGCTCAAAAACAGCTGAAACTTCAAAAATTCATATCTTTAGAAATACTTGGAGATAAAATGCAAATGATAGCTCAAAATGACCACAAAAATGGAAGCTATCAAACAAAATTAGAATCGGATTTTTCCAACTACCAAAACCCACTCGAAAAGTGATTTAAAAACTCCAAATGGGTCAAATTCTGAATTAATGTGACAGCCCTATAAAAGTGTGCCCTAGTTTGGAATTTGTGCTTAACATTTCTAGAGTTCAATTTTAACTCACTTGTGACTTTGGATAAGATACCAATGATGAGGGTTTTCATCTCCATGTTGTGACTATTGAGGGTTTTTATCCCAATAGTATCCAATGAGGGTTTTTCGTTCAAAGGCTGAAAATGAGAGTTCAATGATCCAATTTCCAAAGATAAGCTAAAACCGAGATGATCAAACATTCCGGCCTCTCTCTAACCGCCGATCATATCCCTTTCTTTCCTTTTTAACATTTACTTTCCCCTTTTAGTTCTCCTTTTGGGTCGCTCCACTTGGGCATTTAAAAATAATTAATTAAATGCACTTTTCCCTCTTTTAATAATTTAATTAAAGTGCCAATATTTAGTTTATTGAAAATAATGAAAATAGGCTAAGGGTCTTCTTTCTTGCTTTAGTATTTAAAAATACATTTTATTTTTAATAATAATAATATTAAGTTGCCCATAAATAGAGAGTTATTTGGGCTCAACTTAAAAATATTATTAAGTATTTCTAATTTAAAAAGGGGGACATTACCCAAGGCATATGGTAACTACCTAATCCCCTTTAACCGTGGCCATTTTATATATTCGTATTAGTGGTAGAGTGGCAGCAAAACATTTTGTTTTCATTGGTCAATGAGGGTTACTCACCTTTCTTAATCGTAAAGCAAACCATCAACAACCAAGAGTGCGAGGCATAGACACTCTATACCTTTCAAATTGATATCAGGAATAACAAAATAATTTTTGCCTTTGCCCATCTCATGTAGCCATAAATACACCACATGTAAAATCTTCACAATTATTTTGGTAATGTTCATTTCTTTGTCTCCTAAAGCTCCAAGTATGGCACAACTTGGGAGGATGCTTTGACAAATATTGGCAATTATGACTTTACGATTGCTTATTTCATCTACATAAAAATTTCCAAGCCTTCACCAACAAGCCCATTTTGTGCAATATCCAACAAAGATTGCAGTCCAATAAACCAAGAACATTGACTGCACAACCCTGTAGTCATCACACTTCAAGAGATCGCATTTGGTGTGTTGTCCCCTCAAAATTCCCCTCTTTTGAAAGTTGAAAAATTTGAAAATTTTGAGTTAGCACCCTTCAGTAATGTTTTAGTGAAGAGGAAATTTGAAGAGATAGTGAAAATGCCGTTTCTTGGGGTCATTTTAAGTAACTTGCGGGTCTATCGGACATTTTTGTCCTCATGTCCCAAGTTCCTCTGGGCTTCATGTTCACCGATTCCCGCATCGGCCAATCGGGTCTTCTTATCCCATATGTCCCAAGTTCCGGCAGACCTTTTGTTCGCCGATCGGCAATTTCCCTGCAAGTTCTTGTCCTTTCGGCTTCTTCGCACTTTTTCGACCCATTTGTCCCAAGTTCGCCCGGCTTCCTATTCCCGATTTCTGCATCGTCCGCATCGGCCGAATCGGTCCTCGCATCCTTAGCATTTCTATGTCCCTCGGACCTCTGTCTTTGCTTTTGGCCAAAGCATCGCCAAATCGGCTTTGCGTCCCCACATGTCCCAATGTCCCATGGACCGTCCGGGCCAGTTTTTACGCTTTTCCTGCATAACACCTTTTTGAGTCGGTGCAAGGGGTATTTAATGTGCATTTATGATCTTCTCTCTCCTAAACGGCTATTTAAAGGGACCACCATCTATGCATTTGTCACATTGCTTGCTTGTTATTTCTTGCTCGCATTCTTGCAATTGAGTCATTTTCCTGTATCCCTTTGTGTTTTTATCGCAAATCTGTTCTTTGAAGGCCGTTCTTCGTGCACTGCAAAAATGAAGATCAAGTTTCAAGGCATGAGCATTTGTCACCTCTGGAGACCTCTAGTGCCTAATATCGGGGATAGTGAAGTTTGGCACTTAGATTTTGATGATTTATGGGGTAGGTTAACGTGTGACAACCCTGCTCCCATGGCCCAAATGATCAATGACAGTGGAATCGTGTATGCTTGCTGGTTTTCCCATCTCTGTGTAGTGTGCCGACACCGTGCTCACCTGTGGAGCTCATTTCAACCCAGATACCAAGGAAGTTGTTAATGTGCATGGAGAATTGATTGCAAAATGGATGCTGCCGCCATCGCCACTTGCCCTACGCATTCCTGAGACAAAAGACTCCATTGTTCTCACTCTTGCTCAAGCTCAGGCTCTGTTTGATAAGGACAACAAGAAATACAAGGCACGAGTGGCTAAGTCATGGCTGAAGTGTCCTAAGAAGGGAGCGTCCTGACTCTCCAAAGCATTGTACAAGGTTGATTTCAATGAAGAATTATCGATTTCATCATCTTGCTCGCCTGTATTATGGGGATGCCCTCTACCAACAACTTCCATTTTGGATGTGTCCTTTCATAAGCATCATCTGTGAGGGTAAACAAAACCTAAACTGGGTTGAGATCATCTGTATGAACCTGACTGAACAATTGACAAATGTTCAACAAACTAAGAAGTTCTACATGACTTCTTATCTCATGTACACCTCTGGCAAAGATCTCTTGGGAGTGGTTTGGCTTCACTTACATTGAGGGCAAGAAGGATGAGCCCATATACACATATTGCCCTCAATTTACCCTCAAGGACAACAATCATAATTTCAGAAGGGTGAATGATGCTTTCACCATGTACATTGTGAGACTTTTGGAGGGTGACACTGCTAGGAGATTTTTTGATGAGGCTATGGCTCTGATAGCCAAGTATGGGGCTTTCTTCATCTAGTTCAGAAAGTTCTCATACATCGATTGGCTTGTTTTGAAAGTACACCTCACAAGCTTCCCATGTTTTGTAATGATAAAATGGCTCTGGTTGGGGTGTGCAGGCAGCGGGATGGAAAACTCCATAGAACTGCAGAGATAAAGAAGATCACAGGACTTCATTTCCCTATCTCCTTGGGGAATTATACATGCAAGACAACCCTAGATGCCCAAAATATAGAAAGGGTTATTACTCCTCTTACTGTTCATTTCTTCAGGTCCAGGACTTGTTTTGATCTGAAGAAATTCATCGATCAGAATCTCAGAATAACCTATTATCATCGTCCTTGATTGTTGCTTTCATTAAAGTCCTAATTTGACAACCAACAATTTTTGGCGACTCACTGGGATTCGTTTTAACGAATTCCAGTTTCAAAGAACAATTTCTTGATCATTTCTAATCTGCGACTCTAAGATTTACTCGCGGAAGAAGGGCTCTTGGAATTGAAGATTCACAATTTCAACTCCTGGAGCAGCAAGGCTTTCCCCTTCCTTCAACAAGGAGAGATAGAAGGACTCGTTCTGCAAGCACACCACCTGTTGAGGACAAAGCTTCTGGGAGTGGTGTCCCTCAAGAGCAACCCAACCCTAATCTTCGTGCTTTGGTTCTTGTTGGTGTTTCAGTTCCACTTCAAGCAATTTTTCCAAGGATGGCAGTTCCATTACCTTGGGGCCAACGAGTTGGGCCTCTTGCCCTTCCTCAACCTTTGCATGAGTTACCTAGGGGTAACAGAAATAACTTTCCCAAGTTCGAATGGCAAGGTACATCTTGATGAACACATCATTCATAGTTGCATGTGGAGTCCTTGGAGTTGAACACGAGGATGTCTCTGTGAGGCTTTTTGTGGAGACTTTGCAGGACAATGCAATAGATTGGTTTTATCATCTCCCCGATTTGGGGGGATATCACCAATTGGACTACCATGAGAACTAGATTTGAGAATTGTTTCAAACCTGTTGAAGATGTGCATGCTTTGCTAGCCTAGATTTCTCAAATCAAGAAAGAACCACAGGAGCCCATGAGAGAATTTGTGGCCAAGTTTAATAAGCTGATTAACAAGATCCCACAAGACACCCGACCTGTGGATCAAATTCAAAAATGTTTCTTCCTAAACGCTCAATTGCCTGAAGTAAGCTATGTACTGAGAAGAGCCAATCTTGCAACTTTGGATGCTGATCAGAGATTAGCCGTCAGTGTTGAAGATGACCTGATCATGTCTGGTAAATTGAAAAGAGATCCTTCCAAATCTAAAGCTTCTTCTTCCTCTTCCTCTACCCCTGAGCTAATGCAAATCAATTAGTATAGAAGCTTGCTAATGACCTCATTGCCATCAAGAAACAATTGGCTCAACATGCTCCTTATCAAGATGTTCCAAGGAGAAATTTTCAGCCTAGAAACCGTTTGCCTTCTTCTCAGACAAGGTTGGCAATTGAAGGACCACCCATCAAGGTCCCTGTTAATGCAACTTGTGAGGTTGAAGAACCTGATGACGAAGAAGTTAATGAAGATTTTGAAGAACCTGAAGAAGAGGTTGATGAAGAATTGGAAGAACTCGATGGGTCTCGAGTTAATTTCCTCACCACTGAGGGTGTTGATGAGGAAGATGATTATGATGAAGTAGTAGCAGAGATGAACAGTGAGTCATATGTTGTTATGACTCGGGAGTAGACAAATAAGAAAGAAAAAGTGATGCAGCCCGCTAAGAAGTCCAAGGAGCATCCCACGACTATTCCAGTAATTGCAAGAAGAGGATCTCCTATTCCCACTGCATCCACGCAAAAGGTGAGTTCTACTAATTCTTCTTCTTCTACTCCTGCTTCTAAAACTTCTTTTCTCCAGTTCCCAAACCTGATAAGCCTAGGATTCCTAGTGATGATAGCCCATCCACCTCTAGATCTTTTGATATCATTGATCATCTCAAGAAAACAAAAATCTAGATTTCTGAAGCTGAGTTTTATCAGACTCATCCAAAAGCCTTTGCCAAAATGGTCCACTTTGTCAATTCCCATTCCAAAACTTCACCCAACACTTCTAAAGGTATTTTTCCCACTCCCTCCTCCACATCCCAATCAAATCTTGTGGCTGCAGTCACCTCACCAAATGTGAAAATTGAACCATTCTATGTAACCCTCCTCATAGCTGGCCATAAACTCAGCAACTGTGTCATAGACTCAGGAGTGTCGGATAATGTCATGCCTGCCAAAGTGGCTCATGCTTTGGGTCTTACTCTCACATGCACTTATGGGTCTTACTCTCACATGCACTTATGGGTCTTGCTATTCCATGGAGAGTAAGGAGGTGCCTTTGGTCGGAAGAATTAAGGATGCACAAGTAGCTTTTGTTGCTTTACCAGAGAAGAAGGTTTTAGCTACTATTTTGGTAGCTGATATCCCTCCTTCATATGGTATGTTGTTGAGTAGAAATTTTTGTAAGGATGTGGGAGGAGAAATTCAAATGGATTGGTCACATGCTCTTATACCAATTAATGGAAAGATGAAGAAGTCTGCTGCCCGAGAAACAATCTGAATATATTGTGTAAAAGACAGATGATCCCAAGGCACAAATACTTTATGAAGATATTGGGCATGGCAACTACATGATCATGTTTCAGGATGAGGTGGAACGTCCTAAAGTAGTACCCCATGATCCTAATAGCATTTGGAATTTGGAATTTGGAATTTGACGGAAGTTGTTCTTCAGCTGGTTCTGGGGCTTGGTGTGGTATTGATATCTCCAGAAGGGAAGATTCATCCTTTCTCCTTTAAGCTGCAGTTTGAAAATACAAATAACACAACAGAATATGAGGCTCTCATCCTTGGACTGAACGCAAAAAAAGAAAGAGGTGTGAAGAACCTCCTGGCTCGTGGAGATGCGGAACTAGTTGTCAAGCAAGTCAGAGATCTTTTCCAAGTAAAGAATAGAAGGTTAAAGCACTATAGGAATCTGGTCTGGGATTCTATTGAATTCTTTGATGCTTTCTCTATTGAAGCAGTGCCAAGGGAGAAGAACACTAGGGCTGACTCCTAGCTTGTTTCAGGGATCTCTGCTGATACCTCATCTGATTTTTCTCAAGACAAATTCACCATTGAAATGATCCATAGACCAAGCATACCGGATAATGCAAACAACTGGCAAGTTTTCAATGATGATCAACATTTGCTCTCTTTCCTGGAACTTAAGGATAACTTTGATCAATTGTATTTTGAGGGAAGTGGCAATATGCCTCGAGAAAGTGTCTCTTCCAATGAGGAAGGTGTCCAAGAGGAGATGGATCAAGAGGGATGCATCAAACTTAAAGGCAACAAGATCCCTAAAGGACTAGTGAGCTTGGAGGAATTGTTTGATAAACATGACAGATATGTCAAGTCCAAAGCTTCCAAAGGACCTCAACAATCTGTTGAATATGAAAAGATTAACATTGGGAACTCTGCTGAACCCAAAATGGTGAATATTGGAAAGTGTTGTACCCACGAGGAGAAGAAGAAGGTGGTGGATCTTTTGAAGAAGTACGTTGATGTCCTTGCTTATTCTTACGATGATCTGAAGGCTTTTCAGCCAAAAGAAATGCAACATTTCATTCCCCTCAAACCTAGGATTAAGCCTTTCAAGCAAAAAGCAAAGACAATACAATCCAAAGATTGCTGACACCATTTTCCAAGAGATACAGAAGTTGTTGAAGGCCAAGATTATCTTTCCCATTCATCATTCAACATGGATTGCTAATATTGTGTCTCATTAGAAGAAAAATGGTGAGATTCGATCTGTGTTGATTTCAAGAATCTGAATCAAGCTTCTTTGAAGGATAACTACCCCTACCCATGATGGACCAGGTGTTGTAAGTTGTTACGGGTGCAGAGATGTTGTCCATGCTGGACGGTTTCTCGGGATATAACCAAGTAGAAGTTAACACTGTAGATCAACACAAGACTGCCTTTACCACTCCTTGGGGTACTTTTGCCTACAAGAGGATGCCCTTTGGTCTCATTAATGCTGGTGCCACCTTTCAGAGAGCTATGGATTTGGCCTTTGGGAGTCTGAAAGGAAAATGTATTGTTGTGTATCTAGATGATTTGACTGTGTTTTCCAAATCTAGAGCAGATCACTTTCAGCATCTAGAAATCGGTCCTCTTGAAATGCAGAGAGCATGGAGTCTCTCTGAATCCCAAGAAATTTGTATTTTGTGTCACGGAGGGAAAGTTATTGGGACATGTTGTCTCCAAAGATGGAATCAAGATTGATCCTGAACGAGTACAAGCTATTCAATAGATTCCTCTTCCCACAAGTAAAAAGGGAGTGCACTCCTTTGGTAAGATCAACTTCCTGAGAAGATTCATCCTTGATTTTGCAGAGCTGACTTTGAACATTTCCCAAATGATGAAGGGAAAGCAGATGTTTGGTTGGTCCTCTGAAGGAAAAGAAGCATTTGAAGGCATTAAGAAAGCCATTGCTAAGACTCCTATCTTAGCATGTCCAGATTTTAGCAAAGATTTTATTATCTATTGCTTGCCATGATAGTAGTACCTTGGCCGTGTTGACTCGAAAGATCTTTGATCATGAGCTCCCAATTGCATTCATGAGTTATATTCTGAAAACTCATGAGTTGAAGTATACTATGATGGAGAAACATGCTTTCGCAGTAGTTAAAGTTGTTAAGCAGTTTCAATTTTACATTCTTAACTCTCACTTTGTTGTGCTTGTGCCCGATACGACTATTAAGTCTATTCTTACACAAAGCAAGAGTTTGGAACCAAGAGAGGAAATTGGGTAGCAAAGGTTCAGGAGTATGATCTTGACATCAGACCAACAAAACTAGTTTGGGGTAAAGGCCTGTGTGAACTCATTGCCGAGGGAGCTAGTCATGAAACACCTCAGGATGAAGTTGATATCCCTATTGTTCTGTTCCTTAGCTCAACAGATGAATGGTATGCTGATATTGCTCACTTTCTCACCTATGGTGAATGTCCATCTCACTTAACTGCCAAGGAGAAGAGAGCCATCAAGCTAAGGTCAACACAATACGTGTTATGGGAAAATGCTTTGTTCAAACGGGAGTGGATGGAAGATTCTTGAAGTGTGTTGACAAAGTGCAACAAAAGAAGCTGTTCTCAGCCTTCCATGACCAAGCCTGTGGGGGTCATTTCTCATCTGCCATTACTGCTCACAAAATTCTTCATGCAGGGTACTATTGGCCTACTTTGTTTAAGGATGCATCAAGGTGGGTCGACAAATGTGAAGCTTGTCAAACCTTTGTGGGAAGACCAAAGTTGGCTGCTTTGCCACTTAAGCCAGTTGTGATTGAAGAACCCTTTCAACAGTGGGGTTTGGATTTTATTGGAACACTTAACCCATCTTCAAGTGCAGGACATACTCATGTGTTGACAGCCACAAATTATTTCACTAAGTGGGTAGAAGCCATCCTAGTTAAAAGTACTACTTCAGAGGTAGTATGTAATTTCATCAAAGAAAACATCTTGATAAGGTTTGGAGTACCAAACAAGATCGTGACTGATAATGCTTCAAATTTTTCTTCTGCTGAGATGATGGATTTCTACTATGGGTATGGTATTTCCCTCGCTCATTCTTTAGATTACTATCCTCAAGGGAATGGACAAGTAGAATCAACAAACAAAAATTTGGTGACCATTGTAAGAAAACTTGTCAATGAATCTCGAGAAACTGGCACAAGAAACTCTATGATGCTCTCTGGGCAGATAGGATTACACCCAAAAGAGCAATTGGGATGTCCCCTTTTCAAGTGGTGTATGGTGTGGAAGCCCAACTACTAGTGATAGTGGAACTACTAGCTTTGCATTTGATGAAAGCTATTGAGGACACCATAGTTTCAGTGATTCTTTGGATAAGAGGATCATGTATCTCCATAAGCTAGATGAAGACAAGCTGCATGTTTTTGATAGGATCTTTGCACATCAACAGAAGGTTAAATCTTTATTTGACAAGAAAACTAGATCCAGAGAGTTCAAGGTTGGAGACATTGTTTTTGCTATGGGACAAAAGACATGAACCTCGTGGAAGCCATGGTAAGTTTGACTCTCTTTGGCTTGGTCCTTTCAGAATTAGGCACTTTGTTGGTGAAAATTCTTTCTATCTTGATTACATGGATGGATCTTCTCTCCCACTTCCTTATAGTGGGCAGTACTTGAAATTGTTCAAATCCTAGGTGAATAGGAAGTCCTTTGTATATTATGTACAGTGTGTGTTTGCTTTCCCTTGCCTTTGTTTTGTTGTTTGCCTTTCCTTGTTTTTGTGTGTTGCCTTCTGTATTGTTTTTCCTTTGACTCTTTTTGCCCAATGGATAAGGCATTGGTCTTCTTCCCTAGAGTTTTTCTTGATTCTTGTCTTGCCTTGTTCTGTGATCTAGTCAAGTCATCCCCAGAAAGAGCCAGTTTGTTGTCCCCTCAAAATTCCCCTCTTTTGAAAGTTGAAAAATTTGAAAATTTTGAGTTGGCACCCTTCAGTAATGTTTTAGTGAAGAGGAAATTTGAAGAGATAGTGAAAATGCCATTTCTTGGGGTCATTTTAAGTAACTTGGGTCTGTCGGACATTTTTGTCCCTCATGTCCCAAGTTCCTCTGGGCTTCATGTTCACCGATTCCCCACATCACCCGCATCGGCTGAATCGGGTCTTCTTGTCCCATATGTCCCAAGTTCAGCAGACCTTTTGTTCGCCGATCGGCCGATTTTCCCGCAAGTTCTTGTCTGTCGGCTTCTTGCGCTTTTTCGGCCCATTTGTCCCAAGTTCACCCGGCTTCTGTTCCCCGATTCCCCGCATCGGCCGAATCGGGTCTCTCGCATCCTTCGTGTTTCTGTGTCCCTGGACCTCCCGTGCTCTTTTGGCCCGCATTGGCCGAATCGGCTTTTTGCGTCCCACATGTCCCAATGCCCCATGGACCGTCGGGCAGCTTTTCTCCACTTTTCTGCATAACACCTTTTTGAGTCGGTGCAAGGGTATTTAATGCGCATTTATGATCTTCTCTCTCCTAAACGACTATTTAAAGGGACCACCGTCTATGCATTTGTCACATTGCTTGCTTGTTATTTCTTGCCCACATTCTTGCAATTGAGTCATTTTTCTTGTATCCCTTTACATTTTTATCGCGAATTTGTTCTTTGAAGGCTGTTCCTTTGTGCATTGCAAAAATGAAGATCAAGTTTCAAGGGCACGAGCATTTGTCACCTCTGGAGACCTTTGTGCCTAATATCGGGGATAGTGAAGTTCGACACTTAGATTTTGATGATTTCTGGGGTAGGTTAACGTGCGACAACCCTGCTCCCATGGCCCAAATGATCAATGACAGTGGAATCGCGTATGCTGCTGGTTTTCCCATCTCTGTGCAGTGTGCCGACACCGTGCTCGCTTGTGGAGCTCATTTCAACCTAGATACCAAGGAAGTTGTTAATGTGCATGGAGAATTGATTACAAAACTGGATGTTTGCCGCCATCATCGCCACTGCCCTACGCATTCCTGAGACAAAAGACTCCATTGTTCTCACTCTTGCTCAAGCTCAAGCTCTGTTTGATAAGGACAATGAGAAATACAAGGCACGAGTGGTTATCCTGACTCTCCAAAGCATTGTACAAGGTTGATTTCAATGAAGAATTATCGATTTCATCATCTTGCTTGCCCGTATTATGGGGATGCCCTCTACCAATGACTTCCATTTTTGGATGTGTCCTTTCATAAGCATCATCTGTGAGGGTAAACAAAACATAAACTGGGCTGAGATCATCTGTATGAACTTGATTGAACAATTGACAAATGTTCAACAAACTAAGAAGTTCTACATGACTTCTTATCTCATGTACACCCTGGCAGCATCTCGGGAGTGGTTTGGCTTCACTTACATTGAGGGCAAGAAGGATGAGCCCATATACACATATTGCCCTCAATTTACCCTCAAGGACAGCAATCATAATTTCAGAAGGGTGAATGATGCTTTCACCATGTACATTGTGAGACTTTTGGAGGGTGACACTGCTAGGAGATTTTTGATGAGGCTATGGCTCTGATAGCCAAGTATGGGGCTTTCTTCATCTAGTTCAAGAAAGTTCTCATACATCAGATTGGCTTGTTTTGAAAGTACACCTCTCAAGCTTCCCATGTTCTATAATGATAAAATGGCTCGGTTGAGGTGTGCAGCAGCTGGACAAACTCCATAGAACCTGCAGACAAGAAGATTACAGGTCTTCATTTCCCTATCTCCTTGGGGAATTATACATGCAAGACAGCCCTAGATGCCCAAAATATAGAAAGGGCTATTACTCCTCTTATTGTTCATTTCTTTAGGTCCAGGACTTGTTTTGATCTGAAGAAATTCATTGATCAAAATCTCAGAATAACCTATTATCATCGTCCTTACTGTTGTTTTCATTAAAGTCCTAATTTGACAACCAACATGGTGTTAACATTTTGTCAAACAATTTGTATGTCCTATGTACCCTGTTGCAAAGCTTCCAATTTGGTACACACCGAGAGGATGCTAACAAAGGTTGCTAAGCCTCTCCTTAAATCTGGCCATGTCATTTGTTTAAAAATCTCCAATCTCTCTTCTGCACCTGCCTATTAATTTGGGCTAAGTTATCGAAATGCTATCCCTAGGACGCTTGGTACGGGTACCAAACGTACCCAGTACGGGTATGACCTAGATACCTGCCTGGAAATGGACAGGGTATGGCCGGGCAGTTCCTGGGACGGCTGGGTATGTTTGCAGATGTACCCAGCCGTACCTGGACCTGCCCAGCTGTACCCTGGCCATTTCAGGGTGTTTCCAGGCCTATAACAGTTTTTAAAAAATATTTTTAATTAGTTTTTTCTACTTAAAATTTAATATATCATTACAGCAGAAATTACAGTTTTTACAGCAGCATTATTCTACAGAAGGTACCAAATTCAAGCCATAAAAATAAGGACAAAAATAGCATGTATGAGATAAATGTAATAAACACCTCGACTAGATGTGGTAGGGATGATGCTTGTGCCAAGGTTCAATGAAATTATGAGTAGTTTGTTGTGGTTATTTAGCTTGTTTTGTTTTTCATATGCATAATATGTGGTTAATTCCTATTTAGTAGGCTGAAATTTATATTTTTTAATATTTATATATATTTTGTATGGCTGTATCCAATGCCATATCCGGGCCAATTTTTTTGCCTTATCCGCTTATTGGATACTTTGACCTGCACCCTTATCCAAAATATATCAACAACTTAGAATTTTGGTTAAAAATCTCCAAGGATTTTTCAGAAAGCACGATCTATGGATATCCAGTTTATTGCAGTCAATGAGACCATAAACTGTTGATGCAATTCTTAATCTAGGGTTAATAGCATTCGATTTTGAACAACATGCATTGGACGATCTTTCTTAACACATTGGAAGTTCTGGATTGCAGATTTATGGACGAGTACAAGAACTTGTGAAGTTTCTAATTTTAATTTAATATTTAGGTTTTCCCACTCTAACATGTTGGTGCATTGGAATTTTGAAGCAGATCTTGAATTGCAAAACAATATTTCTTAGGTGCCCTTGCATCAAAGAATTGCCACAAAAACCTTAAAATATTAAAGCATTAATCACTCATTTGGCATCATCATGCAAAAAGTTGCATCCATAGGAATGCTATTGCTGCTGCAAACTTCTGATGGGATCTCTTCTACAATCTTCAACATTATTTTGTTGTAGGATTCAGTGCCCACAGCTTCTTTGAGACAACATTATCCTTGGTCATGATTCTACCCTTTGGATCATATAAATTTCAATGCGAGAATTACTTACACATCAGGGCCTCAGAAATCAAATTCTAGTTGATAGTTATGGGTGATTTACCTTAAGGTTACAAGGTAAATATTACTTACAGTGTGGTGAGTTTACCGTTTGGTTAATACGGTTATAGGTTAGTAGGTTAGTTTGTTATACCCATGACTATTACCAGGTGATTTGTTTTTGTGACTTCCTGTTTAATAGGAAGATGGTTTGGCTATCTTGATGGCTATATAATAGCCAATGTTGTCCCGTTTAATATACAAAATAATAGAGAGTTGGCTGTGTTAAAATTGAACAATTCTGATCCAAATTAACATTTGGTATCAGAGCGAGGTTCTAGGAAGTGCAATATGATGCATTGAGAGTTGAAGGGCATATCCAAATTTATGGCTGCCCCCAGTGATGTTAGTGATTTAGACTTAGAATTCAGTCTGTAGCTTTTTGAAGATTAAGATTTGTTTTCCTTAGATCTCGACTTCTGTGAACCTTTTCTGATTCAACCCCGTGCTTGTCTTCAAAGAGCGAGAAAACACAGACAGTCTCAGTTGACAAAGATCGATATCACCAAAAGAAATATGTTGTCATTTCTCTCCAGGCTGTCCAACATCTGTTAACATCTGTTGCTAATGCACCTGTCATTCAATGCACGTCTTGTCTCATATCATATCCCTGCATTGATCATATCTTCTGGTTCGTGCTTCTATGTATTATAGCAGAGTTGTTGGATCTACAGTTTGAGAAAAATTAGTGCTACATTCTGTCATATGCCATGTAAAAGTTTCAATTCTAAATATCAGGCTTTTAGTCTCTCTCGTAATGCGGCCGCGTTGGAAATGCAGGTAATTTTGTCTTGAATTCTGTAGGCAGATTGTGTGGATTTATTTTATTTTTTGTTTCCGAGGGGCAGGATGATACTGCCATGGCTTGGAAAGTCATCTGCGAAGAAGATCAGTAGTGGCAGTAAGAGTAAGAATAATAAGAGCTGTAGGGAAAGCAATGTTTTCAATGCGTTCCATTTCAGGAGATCATTGAAGGTGGATTCAGGTGTAGATAGGGCTGGAAAAGAGGGATCAAATTGATTAGAAAGAGACTCGGATTACGAGTTCACCAAGGCTCAAGTTAGATCTAGTTTGACTCACAATATTACCACCCCGCCTTTCATTCAAATTCATTTTGAATTTAAGGGATATCTCTTTGCATTAATTCAAATCTACTCAGGATGACATCATGTGGTGGCTCAAAATCAACTAGACTCAGCGCTGCATTGGTGTAATGCGTTTGAATTTGCCTCGACTTTATTTACATGAGAACATTTGCAAGCTCGACTCAGATATATTCAGCTTCAAATCAGCTTCAAATAGAGACTTGGTTTCATTTCTATCATTACGGTGGATTTCACATTGGATACCAACCTTGTGTGCCAAGAGATTGCCAATTTGCAGGATGACAACAAAGGTTCTGGATCAACTTAGCAAGTCAAAAGAAACCGTGTTGCTTGAAGCAGAGAGAAAAGTACATATCTTACAAATCGCATTGAGTCCTCCCAAGCTCGCTGTAAATCAAGTCGATCTGGTATATGCTCAATTTAAATAATTGTCAATGATTATGAGTTTAGTTTGTTAGTTGTTTTGTCGGTCTTAGGAATTAGAAGTATGGTCAATTACATATTTAGTTATGTTAATAATCATTTATAGCTATTAGTTTAATAATGGTGGGATGATCATTGTTAAACAATGTTAGCGTTTATAGGTAGTGTATTAAAATAAAGTCATATACGTGGTGTCAAGTCCATGTGGGTCACATTATAAAGTTATAGTACTAGTGTTATAATTGTCTAGTCATCATTATAATAGTCACTATATTGTGTAAAGTCAATATTTTGTGTTTTCACCGTTGTCATCAAAAGTTTTGTAAAGAGTAATCACTATTGTCAAAAGTGTGACATCATGGTATTTTTTCAGTATAATGTTAAAATAGTTGTCAAATTTGTAAACATAAAAAAATTGCTTTACGGATGCATTTTCGGTGTAACCCGACTTCTTGTACAATAAACAATTTCACATTGTGGGGGAATAATAAACAATGTGGAAATCATTTTGAGCATCATAATCACATTTCGCTGAGGTAGCAATGTCAACATCCTCTCGTCGGTCACTACTAACGACGGGGCTGCATTCAGCATTGGTGCGTGTTTGTCGGTGTGTGTTTTACTTTCAATTGTGCTATGGTGTGTTTCTCTTTTAAAGCACCCGTATTTGTTCGTGTTCGATTGTGTGTGTAGTGTGTTCCTATGTTTAGATTGGTAATAAGTAAGCAATGATTCCTATATACTTAATGTAATAACATAGTGAAGAACAAAAAGCACAAGTGAAATGCAACATCATGATTCTTGAAGAGGTTGAACAGTTAGATGTGTTCTGTTCATACCTAGGTTTGTGGTAAACCTTTGTAAAACCATTGAAGGCTAGTGTAGATGGTTCTTGCTTGAGTTCCCACACTGAGTAGGTCAGATATGTTCCCTACAATGATTGGTTGATAAGCAGATGGTTCCCGTGACGTGTTCTCACCCTAGATTGGCTATATATGTTCTGACGGTGTATGGTTAATAAGTTGATGTGTTCCTTCTTCTACCTTCAATTCGAGTTGTGTGCCAAGATCATGAGCAAACAAAGGCGACAAGCTGCAGAAAGAAGTGTGAATGTTTTTCTACCATGTAAACACTAAGGGGGAATGTTAGGAATTTAGTATTTACATAGTTATTACTTACGGTGTGGTGAGTTTACAATATGGTTAATATGGTTATAGGTTAGTAGGTTAGTTTGTTATGACTATGACTATTACCGGGTGATTTGTTTTTGTGACTTCCTATTTAATAGGAAGATGGTTTAGCTATCTTGATGGCTATATAATAGCCAATGTATTGTCCCGTTTAATATACAAAATAATAGAGAGTTGGCTGTGTTAAAATTGAGCAATTCTGATCCAAATTAACAACTTCCAAGTCAAAAATACCTATGATACCTTTCTTCCGTTTTGGAAATGATCTAATGAACCTTAGGAAAGAAATTTTGAACTTGAGCAAGGACAGGCAAAAATACACACATCACATCATGTTGTTCTCCCTCTAAGATTCATTACCTGCATATGGCTGACTACTTAAAATCTCACTTCTAGACTCAAAATGGAGGAGTAGTTGCTTGGGATGTGTGGACATGACCGAAATTTTATGAGGCTTGGAAGCTAAACCAGTCAACAAGTTGGAACTCTTTCCAATGAAATTTTTGTAATAAAGTCTCTTGATTAAGTGAGAATAAAAGCAGGGTTATTGGAAGGGACGCATGCCTTTCATGGTGTCAAAGGAACTGTTGAACTTTAATCACAATATTGCTAGAAAGCATTGCTTTATATTTAACATTTGACAATGCTTATATTGTCAAAATTTGGAGGCATTTTCTTTCTGTTAGCATGAATTGAGAGGGTGCTCCTTGTTTGTCAATTGGAAATGAAGATGCTGCAAAATTGTCAACTTCACCGAGCTTCATAAATCTACTTTAGTCTTATTCAACTAGACATATTGCATTGGATGCTTGTTTTAGGGCTGATTGCAAAGTGGCTAACATCAAGTCTCTGATGAGTATGATGAAGATGGTGCAGTTGGAGTAATCTATAGACTTTTCAAGCCAAAGAAATTATCTCGATAACCACTTCAACGGCAATGCATGTAATGGAGACCCAGCTTTTGTCATTATTTTCTCAATGATATACATCATAATAGGCTGGTAATATAATAATATAATATATTTGAGTTTGATGCTCACTTCTCAGATTTTTGACTCATACATCAAGAATAAATTTTCCTCCTTTATCATTTAGCTCTGTTAATGGTTTGTGAAAGGATGTTGTTTAGACCTAAGAAAGACTAATAGCAAATTTAATGTGGGAATCCTATAGTATGTTTGGTCATTTTTGTTGTATTATGGAATCATTTTGTTGTTTGACTGTTTTTGTAGAAGTCAAAGGAGATGGTGATGGGTGGCAATGACAGCCCCGATCACCCTAGCTTTGATACCACTTTGTTAAAGCATTATACCATTCAAAACAATAACAACATGATGAAATCATACACAATAAACCATAAATTTATAGATTGTGCAACATGTGTCATGTAAGATTGTGATATGTCCTGTCATATGTTTATAGACTATAATCAATATCAATGTTAGAAGTTAACCATAGGTATTAACATGTTACTAAGTTCCTAGAGAATAGGGATTTCCTGTAAAATAGGATGTAGTGGAATTGAATACCTTGTTTATGTAAACAAGAAAAAAAAAACATCTGTTTTGATTCCATTTTTTTTGAAAAGATTTCTTCCGGTTCAGGACTTGAGAAATCTCAAACAAACACACAAGTTTATAACTTGATAGTCCACAACCGTGAAATTTCATTTCATAGTTTTGGGCATCTCCAAGTTGCTGCTAGATGGATTATTAATGGTCACAAAGGGAACATATATTTCCTCTTCATTTGTGTACGAAGAGACTTGTTGATATATAACTTGGTTTTCCTTTGTTATGGAAATTTATATGCCATGTAAAAGTAGACAATGTAATATTCAAACACCATGAAATTTATGTATGCTAGTAGTTACAGGCTTCTAGTTTTCATGTCTATTCAATACTCTTCTCTTGAAATTGCTTGGAGACGAATAAACGAAATATCATGTTTTCATTATATGCATCCACTCTATTGAGCAATCTTTATCCTTGTTTGTTGCTTTGTATATGGAAGCTGAGAACAAAGATTTCTTTGTTGTTTCTAGGAAGATTTATGAATAATTAGTTCTTATGCTTGTGCAATGCAGGTACGGGATTTGGAACTTACCATCCTTTCAGCCGAGATTTCAAATCTTGATTTGCGAGGGGCTGTTCCCAGCGGTGTGGGTGCTCAAGGAGTTGAACTTAGTGAAACAGTAAGGAGGATGGAAGAATCTGTTCCACAAGTTATAGTTTTACTCAAGCATCTGTTGAGAGGTGCATAAGCTTTACTGGAGGTTCTGAGGCAGAGGCACTTATTCGTACATTGGATGATACAATGCTTCAGTATCTAGCAATGTTGCATGAAACATTGAAGTCATTGCGATCTGTATGTGGGGTTGATCAATCAGCCCATGGTGATCTAATTGGTCCCAAAAAGAAACTGGGTCTGACAAAAGGGAAGTACATGGCGTAAACTTATTAGACATGGTTTCAGATGAAGAGGAATGGTCAATAGTACAAGGAGCATTACAGATGCTTACTGTTGCTGATAGTCTAAGTAGCCGTTCATCTGTTTTTGAAGCTTCCTGCGTGCCTCTTTGGCAAGACTAAACACCACCCTGCAGATTTCAAATGTTCTTGCAAACCTTGGTCAAACCCGAATTTTTGGTGCAGATGTTAATGGGAGTGATGAACTCTCCAAAGCAGTTGCAGCTACGTTTGATATGGCAGCTTTACGCTTAATTGATGCACCTGAAAAAGCCAGAAGGCTTTTCAATCTACTGGAGCAGGTATGAGCCACTATTGAGAAAATGTTAAGCATTTGTATGCACTTTTGAACTAACTTCATTATAGCGCATCTATGAAAGTATTGCCACTGCCAGTATGCATTTTAATTTTTGGAGTTAATGCCGACTGTTAAATGAAGTCAGTCAGCAGTGTGGATAGAAATGTATGGAAAAAGTTGTCCTCTTTGTTTTTTTTTAATATGCCATTATTTGCCACATATAACATAGTTCCTTTTTTGTGGGTCTCATTTGAAAGATTACTTTGGCCTGATTTAGCTCAGAAAATCTGCTTAAATGCTATATCCTGACCTTAATTTTTCTATTTTTCATGATTTGTCAACACCTTTTTCTGATCCCATTTATGCGTTTGTAAGTTGGGCGCATTTCCTGCTATGGGAAACACACCCATTGCCTGTTTATTGGACAGTAGATTTATAAGGAAACACACCTTACATTAAACTAGCAGATATCCATACAAACTTTGGTCTGATAAATTTCATTCAAACGTTTTACTTCCAATGCTTTTTCTTACATGGTAGTCTAATTGAGTTCATCGCCTTCCCTTCATATCCTCCAGTCCCTATTGGCACTTTGCCTCCCTCACTTCAATCTACTTCCTTGCAGCACCCATCGAACACTTCAAAGCTTCTCCCTATGATCCCATGATACCAATACAAGGTTTGGGCACAGGTGAGTAATATTAGATGATGGGCTTTTGGTATGCTATGAACATACAGATCTGATTGTTCCAATATATAAAGTTTCAAAGTATTATTATACCAATAGGCATCCTGCAATGGCAGCCTAGGGGTGTAGTGGTGCCTGTAATATCCATTAGTTGCTAACAATTAATATACGATCCTAAATTTGATGTCCATTTGATCATCACTGAGATGTTTCTTTCTTTTGCTTAGAGAAATCAATTGAAAGAATCATAATACCTTGACCATACGGTGGACTTAGAGTCCTCTTTTTTTCTTGGAATTTTTTTCTGAGACTGACATAGTGGTGTGGGTTTAGGCCATTACAAGTCAGTGGGAAATTCGTGGAGAAGGTAATGGAATTATTATTGAATTTGATATGCGAGAAATCCAAGATAAGGGCTTTGAGATTGATATCTCTTGGTGTTTTTCAGATAGATGTATTTAAGATATCTGCACTAGTTCTATTACAGATAAAGAACTTCTGAGTATTTAAGATATCTGTACTAGTTCTATTGCAGATAAAGCACTTTTGAGTCTTGATATAGATAGTTAATTCAATGACATCTAACATTGTTCATTCTTCCTATTCTCATTTTACATTTTAGTAACATCCAACTGTTACTATTTTACATTTTGGTGTCATTACACTAGCATTTCTTGTACAATATTGAATGCTGATTTTATTTCGAGTGCCCATAACATCCAACTTTTCTCAGCTACTGTTTGAATATTATTCTTAATTATTAGATACCTTGTAACCTAGACTAGGCTGCAATGATACTGTTTTTATGCAGGCAAAGGATCCACGATTTCATGCTCTTCCACATACATCTCAAAGGGTTGGAGCTTTCTCGGATGCTGTAAATGAACTCGTGTATGAGGTCTTAATACTGAAAATTCGCTATAGGCTGAAGGACGTATCTAGAATGGCAATCTGGACATTGGTTGAAGAAGACAATGCTTTTTCTTTACCCAGTTTTAGTGCCTATCCGCAACCATATATTACTAGCATTGGTGAATATCTTCTTACTTTACCTCAACAACTGGAGCCTCTAGCATTGGGTGGTGGAACAACTTTATTGAATACCCATGCTGATGCAAGCACTGACGAAGCTCAATTTTTGCAACTGAGTGGATGTTTAAGGTAAATTCAGGGCGTTCTTGTGTCTAAAATTGATGGTTAACCATGCAGGAAGCTTTTAAGTGGTTTATTTTATTTCGCTCCTTGCTAATTTAAATTATGCTGCAACTTATGATAGGTTGCTGAAGGGGCTACAACACTGTACATTGAGCAGTTGCGAGGTATTCAGTCGATAAGTGATCGTGGTGCACAACAGCTATCAGCAGATATTGAATATCTTTGCAATGTGCTATCTGCTCTTTCCAAGCCAACCCCTCCAGTTTTGGCCACTTTTCATAACTGCCTTGCTACTTCTCGGAACAGCTTCGGGAACTTGTAAAATCAGATACTTTAGGACAACTCGACATGCCGACTGCTCGGCTTGTCTGTAAAATGCGTCATGTAGTATTGGATTAAGGTTAACCTTTTGACTGGGTCCTCTTGTTCATTGCATGAGCTGACAATTGTAAATGAGTAACCAGAAAATGAATGGAAATATAGCAGATTTTCTTTATTTCCTCAGGTAAGAGGAAGTTTGGAACCCTAAGATGTGCCATCATAGGCGACATCTGCCTAGCAAGGTGCTTATTAGCTGGTGTCTTGTGGTTGAATGAATAGCTGGTTGCATTTGGTATTCAAGCGAGGTGATCATACTTTGCTATATCCTAAAATGATAAGATTCATTCGTTTGTTACCAGTGTGACAGATCAAAAGCTATTGCTTATGCATGTATGCATTTTTGTTCTGTAGGCACGGAAATAAATAAAATGTAGTATCTTGTTTTCCACTGGAAGCAACAGCATATACTGGTTCAGATTCTGTCTTTTTTTAAAATTAATTAGAATATCCTTTGACCAAGTTATAGTTTTTGTAAGTGTACATTAGGAATTAGTTACATACAATTTATGTTTCATACCACCTTTTGTAGAAGCAAACAACTAACGATGAGTAATATCCATTAAAGAAACATCATAATATGTAGATTGGTTACCTTTGTTCTTACTACTATGTAAATATCTCTAAAGGCAAGACGACCTTCAAAGCTCTCTAGGATGTTCAAACACGGACATCATACGAGTTCAATTGTATTTAAAGAAGACTAATTATTGACAAGATTCAAGTTTTGAGACTACGTCCTCAACAAACTTATAATCCCTGGGATCATTTGCAACATAGACAAATCAGAAGGATATGGCATATGAAATACATTCATGGAATGGAAAACCCCCCATCTTTGTATTTCAAACAAAAATGACATGAAATCCAAGGTGAAGTGGTGTAAACTTTCATGTTACATTTCATTGCACACTTCAGGTTCACATGTTGATGCACTTAGGCTCAACTAGACCATGGACACCATCAAAATACATGTAATTTAAGCTAAGTATGCCATGTATACCATCAAAATGCATGCAGTTTTAACTTATCCACGCCATGTATACCATCAAGATGAACGCAATAACATTGCATGCATTATCCTTTACAGATGTGCAAGCATAATGCCGGTTTTATATTAACTAGGTTGTCACAAAGCATGTATGCAATCAACAGACTAAAGAATTATGAAAACATTGAATGATGTGTCATTCATCATGAGTTATACTCTCAAGCCCTTTCATATCTCCTATTGATGTGCCTAAACACATATATGTATTATTAATAGCGTATTAAATGCTCACAAGAGCTTCATATAATCAGGACGTGAATAGTTTGGACAAACTTGTAAGGAGGTTGAAACCACACAAACGAAGAACGAGGTATGATCAACAAAATGATAAAAAATCTACTAGACATCCCACCAACCGAAACTACACAATTTAGATAAAAATTAAAGAGAAATAAACCCTATACCTTTTCTGCAAGAAATCATAATCATGAAAGAAAGTGGGCGAATTGGATATATGTTTCTCATGTTATCTATGTGCATGGATGAAGTAAGGAAAGCCATCTGGAAAGTCATTTTTCCTAGGTTGCACAAGTAGTAGATGAACTAGGAGTAGCCACTAATGTTGCACGTCTTGATAAGAAAAAATGTCTTTGTGTTAATGGTGTTGGAGGCGGTAGTTCTTGAGCTCTTTCAACTAACAAAGGTTCAAGATAAGGACTAAGAGGTCGCATTTGGGATCCCGTAGATGGGTATCTTGACTTTGTCCCCAATCCATGAAGCAAATCAACAGGGCACACACCACAACCAACTTCTTAGTCACTAAAAAAATTGGGCAATGTGGTTGATCATGGACTTAATGGATATTGGTGTTGGAGGAATTTTTGAGCTCTTTCAGCTAACATACGTTTGGGATTAAGGACATGTTGCATTTGGGATACCACAGACGGGAACTTCCGATTTGTCCCTCATCCATGAAACAAATCAATTCGTCACACACCATAACCAACTTCTTAGTCACTCACCATTTGGGCAATGCGGTTCATGGACTTCACGGCTAGCAATTCCTTCCATTAGGGATTCGGTTCCAACAAAACATGGTGTGTAGGCTTCGCTAAGGGCCATATTTTGTGCGAGGGAATTGAACAAAGCCCAACAAAGCTTAATTTATGTTTTCTTAATTAAAAAATTGTAGTTGTATTAGAATGTTCATTTTTTTAACAGCCATCAAAGATGCGTTGAGATACAGTGAAACAAAAAGAAAGTAGATTAAGACTTATTGACAACAAGGAAAATATTTTTACAAGAGCTACATACTATTAAATCTACATATTTGTTGAGTTGTGCATGGGAAGGAGCCCGACTAAGCTTGATTGGCTAAGTAATCCAATTGGTTATAGAAAAAGTTGTTTGTCACCCATGGACATGAGAACGTAGAGCAAGCATTCTCTGTGGGTTTTGGAAAGTTGGTTTTTCATTAATAGTGCGAGCCTAAGGTTGCATGAAGCTTGAAAGCTCCAATTAAGAGGAGGAACTTGCATCCCTTTTATCTATAATTTTCCAACATGGAATGGAAAGCATTTGTTGTCACCACAAGTAGTATTAACACCAATGACGACCAACTTAGATCAGCATTGTGGTATTACGTGTGTGTTGGTTTTGGTCCTCATGGACAAAATTGTGATGTGGACTTGTTGAGCTCTGCAGATAATAATGACAATTCTCAAGTGGCCTTTTGATGGGGCGTGTCAAGGATGCAGATGTATGATATGACGAGCAACAAACTTGCATATGGAAAATACAACCACGATTAGGGTTAGATCTAGTCTTAAGAAGCCATACACTATGATCACGTGCATCATTTCATTGTTACACAATGATTATTTGCTCACACATAGATGCATAGATGTAAATAGATCACCCTTGCAAGTGAGAATTTGGCACTTGATCAATTTGAGAGAAAAAGGAGAATGAGGTAGGTGTAATGGAATGACAGAGCTGAAATGGAGACCAAAATGTTGAGAGTTAAATTGAATTTGTCTCGCACGCTTTGCACACTCACTTTGTTAAATCTTGTTAAGCTAAATTAGATAACAAATGTGATGCGATGGGGGACAACTTGAAATCTAATTGTGTGATATAATTAATTGCCCAACAATTAAAATGCGGAAAGACCCATGTAAGGTGAAACTTAGTGCGATAATAGTGATTATGATCATGGTGGGAAAGGAGTGTGTGGGGGATTAATGTCTTATAATTCAATAAGAATTTAGAAAGATTGATAGACCGACATAGAGGAACTCACCCTCAAAGTTTTGAATAAAAGTCGTAAGAGGAAAAGTTCATGGGTCCTAGATATGTTCAAGATCGAACCTATATAGGATTTTCAAACTTGTCATTAACCCAAAAGAAATGACAGAGGATTAGAGACATAATGTAGGGATCCCTTGAAAATCAAAATAACAAAAGAATGTGAAGTTATTTATGAGATGAGCAAGATGAAGTAAGAGATTAGAAAGAGAGGGACATGCCAATAATTGTTAATTTAAACTAATAGACAATATGCACAAAACACACCAAAAGACAATGTTAAAACAACATTGGGACCATCTTTGGGTATCTAAAGAATGCCACCTTTTAATCTTGTATTGAAAAATGCTAGATTAAAAAGAACAAGAAATGCAAACCTAAAACTTGATAGGATGCGTGTATTGTTGAAAAACTACTTTTCTCCCATGTGTTAAAACTTGTATTTTCTTGAATTGAAGCCATGCCAATGCCATGTGTATTTGTGTGTACACAATATTTGCTACCTCTTGAAATGTGCACCAACTTAAAGTGGAGATAAAATGCTATGGGTCCCAAATGACCCCTTCCCATGGAGATTTTTTTGAATAATAGTTTCGAAGATTGTTGGCCTATTTCGTCTCCTCGACGACCAAAGAGTGAACACAAGGGTGACTTAAGTCACAATAAATTATTATAAAGTGCCTATAAAAAATAAAATAAAATTATTAAGCACTTATAATTAATTTATTTGGCTTAATAGAAATAAATTAATCCCTATAGAAAATACGACTTGCCTTGAGGGGCAAATATCATTGTAAAAGGGGTTAATTATATTTTTATTCTTCCTAGGGAAATGGTGACTTGCCTTAGGGAAAAAAATGAAACTTAGAGAGAACAAAAAGGCCATATTAATTTTGTATTCCTCCTATGGAAAATGCAACTAGGCCTAGAGTGGAATCTTGCATAGAGAAAAGCTCTACAAGTTGATTGGTGGCCTTGAAGGTTGTTTTGGGTCTCTTCTTCCCTTAAAAGGAGAAGTAGACTTGCTTGAGAGGCATTCCATATTCACTTGATAATTTCTGAATTTTGCATTTGAAGCCTTGAGCTTTTGCAGAAATATTCTAAGGACGAAAACCCTTAGAAATTGCTCTAGAGGACGAAAACCCTCTTGGAGTATTGTGAGGGATCTCTATTCAAGGGATTCTATGGTGCTTCAAAGATTTATTTCCAGCAGTTATGAAGGGATTTTGCAGATCTTTGTATAGAGGAATTGAAGAATAAAATTGCAGTAGTGTTATCCTATTTTTCTCTAGTGGAGCGACCCATCTTTTGGCTAATTTGAGTTGTTTTGGTGACATCCCAGGTCTGAATTTATTTGCCAACTATTGTACTGAATTTTTGGGATCAAAATAAATTATTTTCAGTATTTTTGGAGGGTTTTACAGGGTTGTTTCAGTCCTCCTTAATCTGCAGCATTTTGAACTATATTTCCAGTCTGTTTATGCTCCTAAAAATCAGATTTCATCCATTAATAGACTGTTAAAATTATGAGATCTGTTTTTAGCAAGAATATATAGATTTGGTTGTTTTGTGTGGATTTCATCATCAAACCTAGTCGCCATGTCTGATAACTACTTGCAGCAGTCAAACTGAGTTCTGTAGGATCTCATACAACATCCTAAGGTCTGATTTGAGTCATTAAAAATCTGCATTTCATCTTTGGGAGAAAGGGTTATCAAATATTGCTTGTTGGTAGGAGTTTTTTTTATAAAACCCTAGTCGTATTTTCCTCTAAAAATTAGGTCTGCATAAATAAGTCATGAGATATATGTTTTAAATCACTCTTTTAGCAAGGGAGTGGCCTGAAATCCATTGAGGGAAAGGATTGTCCCATTTGGGGACATTACAAAGGTGCAACAAATTAAAGTGGAGATAAAAATACTACGGGTCCCAAATGATCCCTTCCCATGGAGATTTTTTTTGTCTTAGCCATGCTTGCTTCTTGGCCATAGAAACATGCTAGGGTTCCATAAAAATGCACATAATTGGACCCTCAAAGTGACCCACCAAGGGCCATACTATGCTTAGCCAAAAAGATAAGCCAAAATGTCACCAACTATAGAAAATGGTATTGGGTGCTTCATTGCAGATGAAGGGATCCAATTGAAGTGCCATAATTGGGATGTGACAGTTGAAAATGCCATAAACTTGAGAGTCTAGATGTAAGACATTGAAAACTTGACTGACATAGAATTGCAATGCTATAATATTAAATGTTGAGAACTTGATTATCACAAACTTTGAAATGTTGTAAAATTGAACTTGATTCGTGATTCCTCTAAAGACTTGTCTCTTTAGACATACATGAATAACATGAGTATAAGAGTCTTGGATTTGAACCATCAAACAACATGTGTAACTAACTTTCAAAATTTTTGCAACTTTTGAATTTTTAACTTTCCAAAGACTTCTCTGTTTGGATTTGCATACTTCAAACTTGTATATAGTGTAAAACGTCTCTTAAATATGCCCCCATTTTGAGGGGCACGAGTTACCTTGTATATCACCCATCTAAAAAAAAGGATTTCATGTACCACGTGGAAAATATGAATACCAATTGCCATCTCATTAGAAAAACATAGTTTATTGGAATAAATGCCATTACATTGTAATTTTATCCTTTGTGGGAACACGCCAACCTTGTAGGTGTGTGTTGCATAACATTCAAGTCATGCAATAGTGCGAGTGAGGAGTTTGAATAGTCGACAAACATGAATCCATTGTTGAACATTAAATCTTTGCCCATCGTCGAAACCTAAATCTATCCTGACCCCTATTAGCGATGATGGCAAAAATATCGGTGGGACGAACCAGTGTTCTGGCCATGGCGGTGGCCGCAGAGTCCGTGGGACGACAAGCTCAAATGTTGGAGAAGGCTCCTCCTACTTCGTGGTGTTGGAGACGTTGCCTCCCTTGTTTTACCATATGTGAGTGATGACTCCTCTCCTGTCTCCCATACTACACTTGGCGATGGTGCTAGTCTGGATCTGTCTAAGGTAGGCAAGACATCAACTTTAGTTGTCGAGGTGAAGACCCAGTTGATGGATGCATCTTGGATTGCATCCCTTGTTGTAGTCGACTTGGGTGACCTTTCTCTGGGTCGTAAATCTTTTGTTGAGGTTATAGTGACCAAAACAACGAGGGCTAAACCACTCGCCTCAACTTTGTCCATACCATCGGTTCTCTTTAAAGATAAAGTTTTGGAGGAGATTTTAGAAACAAAAGAATAATATGCGAGCATGGGTCCGATCTGCAAATTCAATGGCTTCTGCTATAGCCTCCTGACCCTTCATGCCTAGATCTCTGAGTTTTGGCGACCCTTTATGGTGGGTAAGACTTTTATCTAATCATGTGCAAGGGTTTTTTTGTAGTGAATTTTGAGCTCAGTAGTGATAGTGAGATCATCCTTAACAAGGTTTGGGTTTTTAGTGGCCACTACACGACCATGCAACCTTGGTTCCCGTCTTTCACTCTTAGCACATAATATTATTCTACAAGATTAGTGTGGGTTAGATTGCCACATCTTCCTTTTCAATTTTGGTCAAAATCAAGCCTCATAGCTATTGGGTCAGTTCTGGGAAATATCTTGTTGATTGACAATGCTATTGAGCTCATGTCCCATCCTACTTATGCCGATCCTCGGTGGAAATGGATACCTCTATGGCCCTTATGGACAACACTGTTCTTAAGGTCCAAGATAGATCTTGGTCTCAATCAGTTGACTATGAAGGTCTTCCCTTTATATGTCGTAGACATTTTGATTGGGGACACCTAGCTTTAGACTTGCAAACCATGAAACGTAAACGGTGGACATGATGTCCCGGTGGGAGGATGCTTTCCCTCAACACCTAGGTGTGAAAGGTGAGAAATTTTTACTTGAGGTGTAAGAACTAGTGGAGGAGGAAATCAAGACAAAGATAGATCCTTTGAAGGATCACGAGCAAGAAGAAAAGCCTAGTCTAGTCGGGGCGAGCAACCCACTAAAAGTTATGGAGCCAACCATTCGGGAGAAATTATGAACACAACTATTATAGACCCAACTAATCAAGGTGATACCTGGGTAAGTCCACCAAGTTGGGGGGCCAAAAGGGGGTCTTAAGTGGACACATTTTTATGAAAAATAAAAAACTTCAACTTGTACGAGTTTTTCGAAATAATTACACTCAAAATTGGAAGATGTTGTAGAAATATGAATCGTAGCATTTTGAGTCTCGTTTCTAAGCTACTAAATTTTATTCAAAACAGAGATAAGTTTAAGTGGGTCAAACAACTAAAATACCGACAGTGCTCTTGTTTTTGTTAAAAACATAATAGAGCGACTTTCGTGCGCTCACCATTTTTGAGCACCATTGAGTATTTTTGAAAACCCTTTTGTAGAAAGATAGCTAGGAGCATCTAGTTTGTGTTTTTTTAAATTTTTTTAACGATTATTTTTTTATTTATGATTTTTCTAGTACATAAATTTTATGTTTTGAAAAATAATGGAGCTCCGATCGTGCCCCCACCTAACTACCTAAAAAATATAGAAAATTAGATTTTTGTTTTTTGAATATGTATAGAATTATGCCTAGTTTGTGCTAGTATAATTTTTTTCAATTTTGATGACCCAAACAAAAGATACATGATGAAAGATAGACATATTTAAACTTCAAAAAATAGCTATAAAAAGGCATAGTTAGAAAATAAATAATATGGAAACCTTATATTAGTTAGAAAATTTGAAAAATTATATTTTTAGAAATAAGAAACTTTTCTCTACGTCATGGTATAATTTTTTTAAATGGATCGATTGTTTTATTTTGATTTATCATAGAGGAAGTGACATTTTTACATTTTCTTGCAAAAAAACACTATTTCTTTGTGTTTGTGCAGGTCCATGCCTTAGGGTTGGGGATCCAAACTAGATCCCAAGCCTTGAGGCATGTGCTGGAAAAGGTAAAAAGCATAATGCGTACGCGCTTATGCTTTGTTTATATATTGTGGCCCCCAACGTCCCTTTTATATATAGTAGACATAACGCATACGCGTTATGCTTTGGTAAATCCCAAACCTAAGAATTTAAAACGCGATCGCATTATAATAGAATGCGTACACATTTTTCTTTTTTTCGGGTTTTTGTTCACTTTTTGGCCCCCAACTTCGTGCACTTACCCACCTACCCCATTATATGATTGAATTTTTTTATCCCAGTTACCTAGATGAGGAGGCTATGGACTAGACAATAGTGGATAAGAAGAAAAAGGCCAATCAAATAGGTTACCCAAACAATAAAAGATGCATCTTCACTCTAAAAAAATGGGGTGAGTGTGGCGACTAACCGTGAGAATTCCTGCTTTGCCTAGTAGTAGACTTTTCATTGCTCATGCGATTCTATGTTTCACATATATTGAAGGATCCACTGTTAGAAGGATGGATCTTGACCCAAAGTACATAGGTCGTTGTATGACTGTTGGGGTTGGGATTTAAATGTTTTATCTTTCAGATGTAAAAATTTGGGGGAGCCTTTCAAAACCTCACTTATTTACCTAATAAAAAACACTCAAGCCATAGGGATATGTTATATTGAAATAAAATGACATCTATTGGGCGATATTACTTTGGTATAGAAATGTGCTTTTGAAAATGTGACTTCTACCTTGTCGAAATGCCTTCTTGATAGTTTTGTATTATTTGTTAAATATAGGCTTTATAGGTAGACATGCCCCATCATGTATTAGGAACTTTTGTCATAATGTATGATAGAGGGGGGAGGTATGCTCTCACATATTTTTGTATTATGTATTTAAAATGTCATGCACTTAAATGCGTCTTGGATAACTTGTAATTGCGTTATCATAAGTAGAGACCTTGTATTTGTAAATATGTGTTTAAAAACAACTAGAAACCCATTCCTTGGAAAATGTGTCAAGTAGTATTACTGAAGTTGTATGCTTTGGATTTCATCACATGTGGATATTGAATTGATCTAACATGATACTAAGATGTCCATGAGACATGCACTTGTTAAGGGGAATGTAAGTAATAAACCTTTATGTATTTGAATGTCTTTGAATATAGCTTCTTTCCTAATTACTCTTAGGTGATTACATCATTGCTCCCAAGTTGAGGCAAGCTTTACTTGGAATGTATTCCGTAATAGAGGTCCTTTACAACTATATATGATGTTTCTTGAGATGAAAACGTAAATGGAAATAGAATTGCCGAAGGCAATGATCGTATGTAATTATTTATGGTATTGTTGCTAGTGTTAGGCTAGATTTAGTAATTGATAGGTGTTTACACAAGATCGTATATAGTGTAAATAACATCATGAATTGTGTCCATTTCACATCTTTTAAAACAAATATTTGATACTTTGGTTTTCGATGCAAACCCGACGTTAATGTGCGTGACACAAATTTTGCACCACATGCGCCACAAAAAAATTGCCTCACATTTCTTTTTTCCATTTAAAACTAAATTATGTTACATATAATAAGAAATTAGGGTTTATGGCAAATCCATTTTGCTCTTGAATCACACTTTGCATTTTTATGGAGAAAATATATTGCTGAAATTCAGATTGAAAAGTGGAGGGCTATTTTTTTTAGACAATAAGGTGAGAAATTTATTGTTTTGACATGATTTCTTAAAGAAAATATTCTTCCAAAGATTACAAATTTGTTCTTCCAAGCTCTTTTTCTAGATTGTGCATAAAATTTTAAGGTTATTAGATTCTTTGTATACAAAATGAGTTCCTTGGGTTCATGATGTATGAAATTGGTGTTCTTTTGGAAAATATGTAGACAATAAAAATGTTAGGCACTTAGACTTGCATGCATATCTCATTATAACCAAACAATACTTGCAAATCATGAAGATAGGGTTTGGTGTTCTCCCATTCTTGAAAACTATTGTTTAAATTTTCTCTTATTTTCACATTTGCATTTAATATTAAATTATGGTGCATCCATTTTTTTTATTATTATAAAATCACACAATACAAAATTAAAGCATCTTTAACTACATAATTAGAAATAAGGGTTTGTAGAAAACTCAATTTTCTCTTGTTATCACACTTTGCATTTTTGCCTAAACCTATAATTGTTTAAACAAGTGGTTTACTATTTTGTAGATATATGTCATCATCCAATAGGTATACATCATCCCCTATACAAAATGTCTACTTTGGTAGATCTAAGTTCTTCATTTGTATTGAGATATACTTCCCTATAACACAATTTTTCATCAATGAGTATAGATGTTATATGAGTTGGTAAGTAATTGTAATTTTGCATAGAAATTTTTAATTTTATGTTAATATAAGTTATTTTATTTTAATTTTAATTTATGTTAATATAAGTTATTTTATTTTAATTTTATGTATAGGGAGAGTCATCACAATCTCATGGTCGAGGTAGGGGTCAAAATAGAAGAAGTAGAAGAGGAGGGGGCGTATTGGCTGAGTGATTATGGAGCCACACAATTCTTTCTTTGAGGTAAATTTAATTTTTATATGTTGAATTCAAATGAAACCATCATAATATTGATGCATTCTATATGGATATTGCACTAATATTAAGTTAATATGTAAACATTTGAGACTAAAAATTCAAATAGTGACTTTGATGTTGAATGGAGTTCAACCAAAGAAAAATCAAAGTACATCTTCCCATTGTGTCATCCCATTATGATGATGAAATGCATCCTAACAACATCACAAGGGATCATAAATCTCTTTAAAAATACTTTACTCAAAGGAAATGATGGTGTTGGGAAAAACAAACACATTTTCTTGGACTTTTGATGAAGATGTTCTAATGGAAGAGGGCATTGGGATTCAAAACATGGTTCACCATTTATTTGATCATGATCATGATGATCATGATCATCATGATCATGAGGATGATGATGAATAATAAGATGATGATGATGAAGAGTAAGATCAGAAAAGAGAGGATGATTTTGAAATTTTCTCAAACTCCTCTATTTAAGCAAGGAGAGTCTAGAAACATCATTGTTGAGTGCTATATTGGTATTGATGGACTTGAAAGAAAGGTTTGGTTAGTCAAAACATCAATGTGTGAATGCTTTATTGAGGTTAGATAACAATTTCATAACTATATTTTACATTTGATATATATTTCATATGTTTTACATTATTTTTTATTTTCCTTTTTTTTTTTTTATTATAGTCTTGTTAAAAAAGTAGTTTGTTTCCTCAAAAGAACACACTTCCCTCCTCATATAGAGAGACAAAAAAATATCATCAAATTTAGGGTTTTCTATGTCAACTATGATGCATGCACAAATGATTGCATTCTATTTAGGAAGGAATATGAGAATGAGGTTAGTTGTCCCAATTGTGGGGCACCACAATTTCAACAAGGAGTGAGAGGGCTCACCATTCCAAATAAGGTATTGAGACATTTTCCAATAATTCCTAGGCTCAAATTTTTTTGTTGCAAGTCACTTGTAGAAGTTAATGTCATGGCATCATAAGAATAGAAAATGATGGAGTTTGGTGTGTTCCTTCTTATTCAAATGCAATGAGGCACATTGAGTAGTTGTGGCCTTGAAAAATTTAGAAAGAGGTCACATAGTGTATGGTTTGGTTTGAAATGGATGGTGTTAACCCCTTTTCTAGTATGTCAACTAGCTACTTTTGTGTGGCTAGTACTATTGATAAACTATAATATTCCTCCATGGTTGATGATTCATAAGGAGCATTTAATGTTGTCATTATTGGTACCTAGTAAGCACCAAGTAAAAAATATGGATGTGTACCTAACCCTTAATTGATGAGTTACAAGCATTATGGGATGGATTCTAATGTATGACCTTTCAAAACCCATTGGTCAGAGGAAGTTCACATGTTATGGTATCTTATGCTAGACTATTCATGATTTTCTTGGGATGGTTGTTTGTTTAGGTATTTATCATATGTTAAAATTTAGAAATAAATGATCATATGTATATTTGTGTGTGTGTTTTTGCATTATACACTGAGTTTTTGATTGTCACTTCTATATATGTAGTCTCTCAACAAAAGGAAAATATGCTTGTCCAAGGTGCGGTGATCAACTATGTGGAAGGTCATCCAAAGATCTCAAAAAAATTGTATATAGAAGGCCATCAAAGGTTCTTGTCGATGGAGCATGAGTACCATGTTAAAAATAAAAATAAGTTTGATGGAAAACCTTACAAAATAAAACAAGTATCATATTAGAGATGGATGTGAACCTCAAAACTTATGTCACCTAGGGATTGGTATAAATCCTTCACACAAGCATGCATAATATCAAATGTGGATATTCCTCCATATTGGTGGAGAGATCGGGTATGTATGGTTGTCTAAAATTAGCCACAAGTTGAAATGCCTATAGGAATGAAGAAACTATCTATATTCTATAGTCCTCCATATATTGGGAGAATTTATTAGTTGGGAATCTTTGGATCCAATGCATATATTTAAAAATGTAGTGGTTTCTATATGGAATCACATCTCTAGAAAGAGAAAGACACTCCAAGTTCTAGAGTTGATATGAAAGTCAATGGACAAAAAATGTCTAAAAAGGAAGAAGGGCTCCATGGATATTATGTAAAGAGAAAGTCAATTTGGTGAATCAAACAATGTGAGAGATTCACACACCGAATGGCTATGGGTCCTCCATGAAACATGCATTTACCACTGATGGGCACATCACAAGGCCTAAAAACACATGATTGGCATAACATTTTGAAGGTAATTCATGCAATTTTTTTGTCTTAAATTATGCAACATATTTTCTCTTCATATTTAACCTTTATAACTTATTTTTACAACATATATTTCCCTTGGCTTTAAGGGGGTCATTTTTAATCTTCCACTGACCTACTAAATGCAATATATCAACTTTTAAAAATTTTTTGAGGTAATATGATTTTTGTTTTCAACTACAACTCATCCATTTGTATGAAAAATTATTATATTGACAAACATGACTACCATTGTTTGTAAAATAGGTGGTTGTCTTCAAAAGAGATATCAAAAGAAGGATTGAGTAGGAGAAAGAAAATATTACTAGATATTGTTTGCAAATTGGAAAAGGAACTTCCTACCTCTTTCATGGATTCTCAAACTCATCTATTAGTGCATTTGGTCGATGATCTTCAAATGGAAGGTGTAGTTAACACATGAATGGATGTTTTGGCTAGAGAGGTACATGAAGACCCTAAAGGGATTTATAAAATAATTAAACATCTAGAGGGATCTATGGTTGAAGGATACATTATTCAGGAAAATTTTTTTCTACATGTCAAAATATCTTGGGAGGAATTTCCACAAAATACCACACATTTGGGATGTTGAACATGGAAATGAAAATTAGAGGAGAACCTTCTTGAGCAAGAAAATTTGAAAACTTGGTATGTATTGAAATTCATATCAAACATATATGATGTATTTTGTGTGTGTGTGTAGCCATTAATTATTTATTTACATGTTTGATTTTCAGGGCCTATTGAAAAAGATGCCATTGAGAATTTCATGTTATTCAATACTTCGAGATGGTTGTGTGGCTTCAAAAATATGAAGAAGAAAAGACTAGCCATGAGAGCGAAGGATTGATTGGAGATGGAAACATCCATGCAAACCACTCCCACCAATCTACAAATACATTTTCAGAACCAACCTAATCTTGAATGGATGAGTTCATATTTAGAAAATCTTCATGCCATCAATCAAGGGAAATGACACAAGAAGCATTGGACATAGTGTGAGGATGTGAAGAATTGGTTAGTTGTTGCAACACTTTTTTTCATACATAAGTGTTTTATATTTTTTATAAATATATTAATACTATCTTAAATGATTTGACATAATGAAGGTGAGTAAACATTCAAAATGTGGTTCGAAGGAAAATATTTCCATGTGGAAAATATTGACAAGAGAAGGGTCACTTGTTGTTGAGTTGTTTGTTCCTTTTGAGTAGGCCAACCGAGCTAGTGCCAATGACAGAATTTGGTCAAGGGAAATTGGATTATGTTGGAAAATATAAAGAAATAATAAAAATTGATTATAGAAGTTTTGAAGTTATCATATTTAGGTGTACTTGGTACCCTTCTATTGATAACATATTTTTTTAGAGTGGACAATGAAAGTGGCTTCTACTTAGTTGAATTTTCTAGAGCATTACCTGAGGGGAAAGAGCCATATGTGTTACCTCAACATTGTGATCAAGTATTAATTTGTATAATTTTTCTTATGTACGTATTCTCCTTTTTCATGCACACAATTTCTATATGTAGGTCTCCTTTTTTCATGAATTAATTTTTTTTTAACTATGTTTATATAGGTCTTATTCTATCTTGAATATATAGAGAGAGGTAATTGGTAGTTTGTATTACATTGTGAGCCAAGGATGAGACATGTTGTTGATGAAAATAGTGTTGTAACATGAACATCATGGAACAAATGATGTTGTTAATAGAAGATGATGAACATGACTCTAGTGATGATGATGACCTTGTCAATAATGAAGAAGATCATCATATTGATCAAGCCGATGATCAAGGTGAAGTTGATTTTGAAGAAGATGATGATGATGAAAGTGATGGTGATGAACTTCATGAAACTACAAATAATGAAGATGATGATGAAATGAATATCCCAATAGGTAGATATTTGGACAATGAATGGAATATTCCCATAGCTACATATATAGAGAGGAAGAAGAAGGGAACATTAGTTATGACTACAAATCCAAGTCATGTAACCAATGAGGAGTTGGTAAAATACAAGAAGATGAAAATGAATAGTTGAAATATTCATAAGCCTATTTCTTGTGCTATTTCATTAATTCCAAATTTTGTCTTGTGTTATCAATGTCTCATTACATATTTTTTTTTTTCTTTGTTGAGATAGAATATATTTTCTATTTATGGAATTTGAATTCAACTCAATTAATTTGTAAATGTAATTGACTTTTTAAAGTCTACCCAATTTGGCATATCACTAATTTGGTATATATGAAGTGAGATGTGGATGATTTCTTATTTTGATCAACGTCAAATAGGCAATAATTTGGTGTATGAAACTTACCCTATTAGCATATTTAAGTGGCAACTGAGCTAGCCCGCTTGTCATGAATACATGCATGCTTTGAAAAAGAATAAGGAATTTTGTTCTAGGAGTTGAATTTGATGGTTGACATTGTCTGCCAAGGAATTTTTGTATGATTGTCATCCTATTAACATTGTTATTCAAAACCATTTTAATGTTTTGTCTAAAGCATTTTAATGTTCTTAGTAAACATAACAACATTTTAAAATTATCAACATAAAAAAACCTTTGAAAGATTTTAAAATAATAGAGGAAATCCCCTCTAACTCCCCAAGTCCCCAAAAAAATTTGAGACCTCCTACACGTCGGCAAAATATAGGAGACGTTTTCTCGCATACCATTATAACATATATAATACATTATACTTATATAATACAATAATATATAATATAATGAACATCGGAACATATAGTATAATATACACATATATAATATTTTATAAATGTAATACTTATATATAATAATAAATAACATACATACATACATACATACATACATACATACATACATACATACATACATACATACATACATACATACATACATACATACATACATACATATATATATATATATATATATATATATATATATATATATAGTTATGTATATGTATATATAAATATAAATAACACACACACACATATGTATATATATTTATTATGTATGTATTTAATAATTATATATAACTAGCAATCGCATGTGCACAATGCAATGTGAACGCTGAATGGTATATGTTATTTGATTTAGAGGGATAGTTATTAGTTTTGTAGTTGATGTTGATAAGTGGCGTGATTGATTTTTAAGTGTAGGAATATAGATGAAGCATTACATTTAAAGCTTTTATCTCTACATTTGAAATTTGTTACAAATTCGTACATATACATTTGTAAATCTTATATCATGAGTGGTAGCGTTTTGCAAACTATTTTATTTGAACTAAACATGAATACATGAAAACTTCCGTACATTTGCAGATTTTATATCATGAGTGGTAGTCTTTTGTGGCCAAGTATTTTGGCACTAAACATGAATACATTTATACATTTGATATTGCTTTGGATACAAGAAGTTTGAGTAAGGTAGTAGTGGAGGTGCTATCAAAGTAGAGGCTAGTATTTACGATGGGTTGATTTTGTTGAGTGATATTAGTCTCGAATGCTTTGGTTAATGATGAATTGACTTGGGAAGTCTATATGGAGTAGCCATGTGGATATGCAAAAGAGAGCAGAAAGCATCTAATGTGCTTGCCTCAAAGAGGTGTTGTATAGATTGAAGTGTGCTCCCATAACCTGGTATGCTATGATTGATGACTATTTCTTGTAGAATGGGTTTCAAAAGTCTTCAAAAATTCCAATCATAAAATTTATGTTAAAAAATGATGATAAACAATAGGCCTTGTCGAGGCCAAATGCGAGACTCAAGCGAGTCTTGACACGAGACTCGCTGAGTCTGCCAAATTTTCCCCAAGCATTTGCACAATGTTTCATAAAGTTTGTGGATGCGAAATTGAGGGCATGTATTTCTGGATGCCTAGAGAATTTCTTCCTTGAGTTTTAATTCAAGGAAGAATAGAGCAACAACAACCACTTTTTCAGCTCACAACCCAAGGAAATACATTCATAAAAACTTGATCAAATTTAAAGCCAAATGCAATACACCACAATGGTTGTTCACAGATTGAATATGAAGCATCCTTGCAATCAGAATCTTGTAGATCATGGTGGCTCTCAGGAAGCAGTGGGGACTTGTTGTCACTCTTTTTAGATGCTGCAAGAGTGTCTGAAGTCATCAATTATGTTGTGATGGATGTCCGCACCTGTTCTAAAGCTCCCATTTTGGCATAGGATGGGAGGATGCTGACAAAGGTTGTGGAGTATGGAGTTTTAGTTGACAATTGCATTTACTTCAAATCTTCAACAACCTTTTCAAAAAGCCCATTTTGTACATATCCTGCAATCATCGCATTCCATGAGACCACATCTCTTTGACACATTTTGTCGAACACTTCATGTGCATCGTGTATGCTTCCACATTTCTTCACTTGATGCGGTGACATATCGCTAGGGAGATACATGGTGTCTAGGTATTTTTCATAACTTGGAAATTAGGATGCATTTGAATTAAATCATACAAAGAAATTTGAGAACTTTTAGGATCCATGAAAGAAGAAACAAAAGGATCCAAGAGTATTCAAACACGGGTTCACCAAAATGATTTAAGCAAATATTGAAATAATAAATGCTAAATCTAAACATGTACTAGTGCAGTAGATAAATATGCAATAAAGTACATATTTGACCCAAGCAAGATAAGCTAGAAGATATGAAGCAAACTATAATATTAACGTGGATAATAGATAGCATAAACATGGTCATTAAAAGTTACCAATTACAGTTTTTGTCGTCTTCACTCGCTGGTTTGGTACTTCTTTATGTTTATATTTCATGTTTTAATAAAAACACATACATTAAAGAGAGAAAGATACACTCAGAATTACAAACCTTCGCATTCATACATACAATTAGTGAATGCATCTGCAATGCCATTTCAATAATTTTCAGAGCACACAGGCATATGATGAGATAGAAATAAGAGGCCATGCAAACGAAGTTGAAAACACAATTTACACAACAAAAAGAATCCTGATGTCACAGTCAAATAGTCTCAAGCACACATCAGGAGGCCTGGTCTGATAGGGTTTGACCCTTCACAGGAAAAAAAACATTGAGATTCAGACAAATGTTTTAATTAAAAATGATAGTCTTATGTATATATGGGCTAGCAGGAAATAGGGATCATATACATGAGTCTTAACTTGTAATAAAATCCCTCCTTTAACTAAGGACTGGATATATTTTCATCCCAGTCACTGATTTTGGGGTCTCACACCTAAATCCTTAATAGGGCCTCAAAAATGTTAACTTAGGAATGTATTTGATGTAGCTATTTCGTCCAATAATGATCATTGAAAGGACACACTCTTTGGGTGCTAAATATTTTAATGAAACATCCCCCTTTTTTGCTGGCATTTTGGTTATTCGCTGCTATTACAACTATTTTCAGAGTACACAAGCTTATGGTGGGTCAGAAATAAGAATTGATGCATATGGCTGGAACAGGGGAAGAACAAGTGTCTTCATTGAAACATGGTCATCTTATTTATCCAAAGATCAACAAATCTTCCTTTCAAGTATATGCAAGGCCTAAAATCAAAACTGAAGTGGGAATTCTCTAGTTTACATTGGAAGTTGAACAAATTCTTCCACAAAAATAATCTTTAATTTCCAAACTTCAAAGAGAACACTATTTTTTTGATATAATGCTTGAATATCATAGCACAAAATCAAATAGATAAAAATAGTGACATTGAGATTGCATCTCAACTTGTGAGAATGGTGGCATGCCATCCAGACTGCATTAGGAAGATTCTTACTGGATTATAGGAATACTAATACAAATCTCAGAAAAGAGACTAAATATTATAGGAATACAAAACAAAGTTAAAATCTTATTGAAATCTATTCATGGTTTTTGTATGAAATTTTGGAGAGGTGTGTACCTGATAAAATCTATCCATATTTCTTCAAACAAATCCAAAATTACAGTCCTATCCTAGAGTCACCAATGAGTTCATAATTAAAATGAAATTACCTATAAAAATTCACGTCAGATCCAACCAGGCACAATGCAGTACATGCAAAGATGGCATATTTTTGTGCTATAATGTTCATATAAATTTGTTTGGATAGTGTTGCTGCCATGAATTTCCGAACTGGAAACTCAAAAGAAAAGTAACAGTGAGAACGAAAATTTAAAAGGACATAGGATTGTGAAAAATGGATGGCTTTCTATTTTACTTTCTGAGTTTGTTTAATTGGACTTTTGGCCACAATTGGCACAGTTACGGTCAAGGTAGAACTTCTTAATTGAACAAAAACTGTCAATCCCCCAACCTTTCCCTTGGAACCTATATACCTCTCCCACCCAAGGGTTGAACCAGCTGGCAGAAACGGCTGCTGGAAGCACACTTTCTGTGTACTCTGGAGTTTGTTCCTCAAATAATTCCCAAGAAATGACTGTAACAACTTTTCCTTCATTACGGAGAGCAATTCCAGCTTTCTTAGCAATCTCAAGCTCTAAACTTGTACCACCCAAAAACACCATAGCCAGCTGAATTTGACAGGAATATTCATTATTAGTAAAAACAACCCCAAATTCTTACCGGGAACGCCTTCTCCCATCCTTCAGGCAATTTTCCACATATTAAAGTCTTGAAAATACAAACAATAGAATCAACCCCATTTTTGGTGGTTAAAATTTCTCAAAAAAAAAAAAGAAAACACATGTACTTATTTTTGGTGGTTTGGGGGTACGAGTACTTTTTAGGAAACCATTGTGCTATGGCAACTGGTGCGTTCAGCGTAAACATCATATATAGGCTGACCGTCAACCAACCAATGATACCCTTGAATTGTTTGCAAACATCAGAACATTCTTTTAATAACTACTCACAGTATTTCAACTATTAAAATTTCCATTTGAGTGTTGCATCGAAATCAACATTTTGTTTATTGGATAAAGAAGGCAATGAAAGTAAATTGAAAATCTCATGAAAATCAAGAGTTACAAAAGGCTATTTGAAGGTTGTAGCACAACTTTGAATCTTAGAAGGTATATACGCAAACATGGAGTACAAAAGTAACAAATATAGTACGCAAGTGTTCTTCATAAAACTTAGATATATTTCTGAATATATAAGTTCAAGGGTATACTTGTTTGCAAACATCATAACATTCTTTTAATAACACTCACATATTCCAACTATAAAAATTTCCATTTGAGTGTTGTATCGAAATCAACATTTTGTTTATTGGATAAAGAATGCAATGAAAGTAAATTGAAAAACTCATGAAAATCAAGAGTTACAAAAGGCTATTTGAAGGTTGTAGCACAACTTTGAACCGACGATGCAAATTAAAAAATTGAGTTCTTCCTCCCCGAGAAGATGGCTCAAACAGAAAATGCCCTCCAAAAATACCTAAACCAAGTAGAAGTCAGCACTTGAAATTCTTTTGAATGGATGAAAGCAACGGTAGATATAAAGTTGGATGGGATGGAATCACATTAATGAAATATAAATATACATAAAATGCAATCAGGCTCGGAATTGAAGAGCACAAGTTTTCTTTTCCTTTTTCAAGGACTCGATGGATGCTTACTTTTATCATAAAAAACAGGTAAAAGCCTTGTCAAATTTAATCATATTGGAAAAAAACGTCCAAACGGGCCAAGAGGCGTCAAATTTAGCATCACTTTGCGAAACGTCCTGAGGTCCTCTACCATAGGGGAACGCCTTCGGCGTAATAAGTGTGTGTGTGTAAAATATGGTGTGACACAAACACGACACGAATTTGTGTCACATTTGTGCCACATAGTAACCTAGAAACATAAAAATAAAAATTTGTCCGCCAAAACCATGCAAACACATTTAATTTATTTTTCTCTTGGAGAGTGATAGAAGAGAAACCTACAATGAGAGGAGGTCAAATAATAGTGAGAGGAGGAAATATCGAGAGAATTTTCTTAAAATTTGTGAGTAGAAGAGAATTACGACAGAGAGGCGGGTGGAAGAAGAGGGCAAAAAACTCCAATTTATTCTATGGACCCAATAACATCAAAGGAGGGAGAAGATGAAGAAGAATAATATGTTACACCTTTGAGTAGATGACCAATGGCACAAAATAAGCTAATTTTCCATTTAAACCATACATTTTTGCTATAATTGTAAAAATGCATTATACATAAAAACCTAGGGTTTTTCTGAAACCCTTGTCTAAGCTATTTACAAAATTCAAATTTGAAACCATTTTGCCACCAATAACTTATAAGATATGGAATCCTAATTGGTATTAGCTACCGAAAAGGTGCCATAGACAAAAATATATTTCCATAATTGTAGAAATCACCATAAATCCCTAAATTGTTAAATAATGTAACCAAAACATTGTAGGGATTTCCAATTTCTTAACTTTACCCATTCATTACACAACCAAAGTCACAAGTGTATCATAAGATTTTTCCACTCACTACAACCCTATCACTATCCTCAAATTCACTTAAATCAAGTTTCCCCACCCAAAACCAACCTTGATATCCCCTACAAGCTATAGTAATTTGATATTCCAAAATATAATGGGTCACTATAACAACTTGGCAATTCACTATAATGACTGGATCATTTGCTATGACATCCCTACTACATGCTCTCCTTTAACACACATGCCAATTAGACCAATTCACTATCCAAATTTACCATGCCCACATCATTATTCAAATCACACAATCATCCACCAATTTGTTTCTCCAAACTTATTATTTCAAACCACACTATCCTTTTAATTAGTCATTATAAACATGATTATAAATTTAAAAAACAAAAATAACTGAAGCATAGTGGATTGTTATAGTGACTAATTGCTTTCTACGATAACCCAAATAACCATACAATACTCACTCTTGATACAACATTATCATGCTACCACACTTGCTTTATAGGCTAACCACTCGCATCCCCCATATAGTGATCTTGGACTTCACTAACATAACACTTCACCCAAATTGACCTAATTTTCCCTATTTTGACAAAAAAATCAAACAAATTCATCTCAATTTCCTTAATTTCATGAAATTGACCTAATTTTCCTAAACAAACCAAATTTAGACTAATTAATTTAATTTGACATGAATTTATCTAATTTAATGTAATTGAATAGTCTAGCCTAAAGTTCCCCATTTTTTTATAATTCACACAATTTTCCATAATTTTACTTAAATTAATGTTTGAAAGTCCTAAAAGTGGTTCGAGGTGAAAGCAAAAATTGACCCAAAAGTCCCCATCATTTCAACCCATGCCATTCTTGCCAAATAATAAACATAAAAAAATGAACCTCCTATCATTAACAAAAATGAATTAATTAGGAAAAAGCATTCAAGTCATTGAAATAAAAAAATTCAAGTCACTATAAGAAAAATGATGTAATATATTAATTCACTTTTGAATTAATTAATATTGTGTAAATGTATAGTTTTAAATGTTTTAAAACCTTATAATCATATTAGAAGTGTTGTATATTTCCAATCTCATTGTTCTTATTTTGATTAGTAACAATGACACAAAATTATCATTCATTTGATTGACACATTTATGTGTGGAGTCTCTAACATTAATGCTTCAACATGACATGACATAGAGGAGGAGTTGGATGACCTAACACAATGGCCTTCCACATCTGCATGTCCATTAACCTCCATGCACCCACCATAGAGGTATTGGTTTACATTTTATTTTCTAATTAAAGAGTATTTTTTCATATTTACACATGTTAATCATACAAATTTATAATGACAGGTCTACTAGTATTTGAGAACGTCTTCATAGCAATGGTCATCCCTCAACATCCAGGGACCAACCACAAAGGTATGATTTTATAGTTTTTAAATACAATTTTATTTTATTTAATTGATTAAATTTACTATATTTTTAACTATTTATTGTCATTAAAAATAATAACACTTAATTATAAAATTTCTACTTCGTTTATAGGCATGGAGGATGATGAGGTCCATAGTACACGCCCTTCGGCTATAGTGAGAGATTCACCACCTCAAAGGTATACTCATTTTGTTTTGTTATCAAATTGATTTTATTTAATTCAATAATGATAACTTACATTTTTATTTTAGATACACTTTGGATGTAGGGCCTTGTTAGCTTACTTGAGCTAAAACAAGAAAATGAAGATGACAAAATACTCCCCCATTTAGTCTCAACAATATACTTCCCAATTCAGTAAGGGGGTATGAAAATGAGAAGGACATGCCAACCCCACCAACTTTAGATGATGAGATCCCCTCTCACCTTATCTGTAATAGGTATCGACACAAAGTGAGAGGGGCCTTGGAAATGACTTTGTACATAAATAACACTTTGGTGAAATACTACATGATGTTTGGGGGAAGTATGCATTTTAATATGTTTTTAATTTAAGTGTATTAATTAATTTTTTTAACTTATATTTTTACTAGTTTCTATTAATGTAAAATTATTTATTTTTTGTTTATTAATATTGAAAAATATATGATATTTCAAACCTTTTTAATTTTTGGGTTTCGGATACTTAAAAAAGAATTGTTGATCGAGTGTAATATATTCAAAACATATTGTCACGGAGAGTGAAATGAATTCCCATAAGAAACTCACAAGAGGCTAATTGAGTTAACTCAACACGAATTTGGGACTTCGCATTACAAAATAGGGTAAATAAAAAAATTATAGGACAAGGGTTTAAGATAATTAAGAGGCATATTAACCTTGGTTAAAATGGATCTTCCCGATCTTCTTCCCTAATGGATCTTCTCCGAACTTCATCCCCGATGACTCTTCTCTAAACTTCATCCCCAACGGATCTTTTTGAAACCATAGCCATTGGAGCAATGGGTGAGTTGATTCAAAGCTACGACTATCATGGTCGGGTCATGGGCATGTTTGGTTTGGATAGTGGTGGTCTCTCCTATGTCTCTACCGCGGCTGTTACTTGGTTTTGGCGCCCTTCCGCTAATGGTGCCCTAAGGATCCTTTGGCTCCTCTTCTCCCCAACATTGTTGATGGTAGCAGGGGACTATTTTCCCCTCTGTAGGGTCAGCAGGAAGCTTTCCTTTGCTACGAATTTGAATTATTCTTTTTCAAAACCCCTCTCTGCTACTAAAATCACTCCTTGGTATCCCTTGGGGATTTGACGTTAGAGGTTGAAGAATTTTTCTCCTCTGGGGTTTGATCTTCCGCTTTAATGGCCTTTGGCACTGGCTTCCGTTCTTCCATAGGTGGATCTCTATAAATTTGCATCCTCTCCTTTAAGGTAGAATTGATATTTACCCCTGTGCAAGGGGTTTTTTTATTATGGCTTTTTCTCTAGTGATGATAGGGACACCATCCTTTCTAAGATTTGGGAGCTACATAATCATCATTTGTTGATGAAACCATGGTTTTCGACTTTCAACCCTCTCACATCCACCTTCAATGTTAAGTCGGTCTGGATTCATCTTCCTCATCTCCCGTTGTAATTTTGGGGGGAGGAATTTTTGACTTCCATTGAAAATGCTTTGGGAAAGTTCTTATCTATCGACCCCAAAATGGAATAATACACTCATAATGCTTTTACTCGCATATTGGTGGATTTGGATACCTCACTTGATCTACCTACTTCTATTGACCTAAAAGTCCTAGACAGAGTTTGGTCACAACCCCTTGACTATGAAGGCTTTCCCTTTAGATGTAGGAAATGTTTTGACCTAGGACATCTTGCTTTAGATCGCCAGTTTGTAAAGCAAAAATTGAAAAAAGAAAAGGTTTCTTGGTGGAAGGATTCCCACCAAAACCTCTTATTTATTGATGAGGAACCTGAATCCTCAAAGCAGATGACTTGAAAAAAATTAGTGAAGAAAAGGATTAAAAGTCTTAATAACCATCCACTCCTACAATGAAGATTGTTCGGGATGTTGATAAGGTGTTTTTGTCTCCTTTAGGTGTCATTCTCGACTTCCCTATTACCAGTTTCAAGAATGAGGAACCCAATGATGGAATTTTGGCTTCCTCTGAGATTTGGCTTCCAACTCACTTAGATGAAAATGTGGATCCCAATAGGAGTGATGATTGGACAATCGTTAAAATAAAAAAATACTTTTCCTCTTTCTAAAATGTAACTATGATCCCAAGCGTGGAATACTTTGCTAGGTGATCTGTTCCAGTTTGCTGATGGAATCTTCTTGGGTGATCTGGTTACAATTGTAGCAGTGGTGCTGTAGTTTTTTTTTGTTCTTATCTACTTTGGTTCTTCTTGTGTGCCTTTAGGGCCTTTCACTTTGCTATTAGTGGCTTCCTTTCTGTTACGCCTCATTGATGTATCCAACCTTTAGGGATTTTTGTACAAGGATGTGGGTCCTTTCAAAACCCCCAAAATTTACCATTTTCTAAAAAATTAAGAGGCATATCAAGGTAGTTTTATTGTGTAAAAAAATTTAAAAAAATTCATACTCTTTTAGTAATTATTTTATATTTATACTATACAACTCAAATATGAAGGAAAAACTAATGTGGCGAGGAGAGTTCTTTGACCGCCCATGTAGAGTTGGAAGCTTGAAATGACCTCTATGACGAATGGCTCACGAGAGGAGAGTAATAGGGCTGGAGGTTAGTTAAATCAATTATATTAATTAAATATTTAACAAATATTATAATTAACGCATGAAAGAAAAGTAACCAACTATTAGGTTATGAAGTAAGAATCAGAAAAGGAGGACATGTGACCCATTGAATGAGACAACATAGTTTAGCGGAGTTAGTAAACAAATTTGTAAGTTCAATACGAGTTATTCTACAATTTTATTTCACAATAGAAAGTATGTTACATAAATTATTAATAATCATATTTTTTTCATTTCACTATTTTCAAGGGAAACCCGATATAATAGACTTGCAATAAAAGAGGTGTAAGCAACATTAATGGGTTGCGTGTTAATTAAACTCATCAATTGGGTCAATGAGAATGAATGTGTTGGTAATGCATGTTTAATTGGTTGTGAGTTACATAAATTTTAAATTGAAATAGTTGTAATTATTTTATCATTATATATTTATAGGTTGATAGACAAACAAAGTTGGAAGAGGAAGAAGGGGTGCAAATTCATCGAGAAGAGGAGGGGGACTAATATGAGGACAAAGAGGAGGACTAATGCTTAGGCACATATTGATTTGTTTTGTAATTAAAAAGGGAATTGGTATGTTTTTATAATTCCCAAATGTAATATACTATACGTTATTGTATAAACAAAATCACAATATAAATATTTTGTTTTCTGATTATGTGTAATACGTGTTTAGTGTGGATTTTATATGCGTACTATACTATGATATTTCTAAATTTTTAATAAACTCATTTTGTTTTATATTAGGAATCTTTAATACAATATATAATATTAAGAATCTTTAATACAATATACAGTATTAGGAATCTTTAATTCAATTTCAAATAATAAATTGACATCAAGCCAAATAAAAAATATATAAAAAACAATACTATATACTAATTTGTAAAATATACATATATTTATAAATACATTCAATTGATGTTTGCGTCATATTTGCTCCACATAACTAGCGATAAAAATTTGGTGCAAACTAGACACTAATGTGGCGTAAAATTGACTCAAAGTCAACACATTAAAAAATGCTAGTCACGTCAATATTGCGTCACAAGTTTTGACTCGAATTATTAGAAGAAAAATTTCCAAAAACCCTTAAAATGTTAGTTTTGATGCAAATTTGACCCAAATAGTGGCGCTATGTGAACACTTTGTAGTAGTGTTAGTTGGTGTTCCCCACGATTATGATGCTTTCAAGTGTATACGATGATGTGCATACGTATCGTGTCTATATGGTTGTGTCCTACCTTGGTTAGTATTGACAATGCCTCACATAGTGTGCCAAATCTAAATTATAAAAAGTAGGTGATATATCATAAATGTATCGGAACCTTAATAAAAGTGATTTATGGCATGATTGCATGGAAGATCATCATTTGTGCTTTCCAAAAAAGTAGATATTGAAAAAGATGTATATGGGAGATGTATCGGTAGATGAGCACCCTAACTTTGCACATGTAAAAGGGCCATGTAGGTACTTTCTTAGAATTTAAAAATTACACCATTGTGTAGCATATGATCCAAAGGTATTCCCGTTTTAGTTTAATGTGCTTGAATCAAATGGAAATGCATAATCAATATGTTTAGTACAAAAAAAGTAGGTGCACCAATAGTTGAGCATGGGTGACTAATAGATGAACATCTCACATGTCATGATATGATTGGCCCTTACAAATTAGTATTAGGTACTCTTTGCATATTTATTGGTAAAACTTTATTTTTATATTGAAGCATTCAATCACAAATTCATGCTCATCTTTTGGGACATGTTCACTAATTGGTGCCTCTCCCTAGTTTCTAAGACATTTCTAATTCCCTTTTAGATTATAATATATTTGAAACCCCAATTTGAGTGTGATTTTAAGGTATAAATAACATTGAATTTGTATTTTTAGAATTCATTTGCAATTAATTGATTTGTAATTTTTTCTTTAAGCTATCATAGTGCCTTTGACTTGACATGAGCGATTGCATACTTGGATTTATGAAAAAGAGTTTATGGCTCTAAGTATTTTGTAAAAACTTTGTATTTTTGATCTATTTTCAATACTTTTTCAAATGTCAAAATTTGATTTTCTTAGCATTTTTAGCCATATCGATTATTATTTTTGATTTTTGAAATTTTCCTAAACATTGCGAACCTATCCAATCTTTTAAAAACTATTCATTTTCTTATGAACTTGTTCAATGATAATGTCTTTTTCTATACAAATATTTTATCATTTCTATATAGTTTATCATTATTGATGTTATGTCTTAATTTATTTTGTCATATTTGATGCCATATATCAATTCTGATGTATTTTTACGAAATATGTTTATAATGGAGTGGTAAGATAATGTGACTTATGAAAAACATGCAAAAATTAGTGGTACTAATTTAATATAAATCAAATTAAATATAATTTCAGAGTAACTACTATAATGAATGATTTACAAATGCCAATATACATGTAAGACGTAAGCAATAAAACATGTACAATGTGAAACCCCGAGTAAGAAGGAGAGATAGAGGGACATATAAGATTTCAGTGATCCGGAAGTTGTCTAGGATGGGAAACTGCTAGAATAAAGTGATAACAACGTCTTTAGGAATGATTGGAAGTTCGAGATCTAGAAATGTGCCAGACAGGGGTGCCCATAGGAGGAAAAGAACATCTAGGTGCTAGCATCTATCCTAGGCACTAGTGTCCGTGTAGGTGCTTGGGATACGATCTTTGCTTTGAAGGAGGAGCTTCGCTACTAATATTTGTTTGTCACTCGATCTCGCTCTTTGATTTCGAATGTACATGTAACTTACAAAACAAATGGCTAGCCACACATACCCACAAACTGCATCAAACCTAAAAAGAAATATGTTAAATGGGGAGTCAGAATGAACCCGATGGTCACCCAAAGAGTGAACTTACGATCAAGCACTACACTACATCTGAGACTCCATGTAGTTATGTGTGAAATTGTGTGTAACGATGCCCAAGGATGCCCTTGTGCAAGATTCACATTAATAGCTGGTTAAATATATAATGTAACAAACGTATAGAATGTGTGGGATGGAATAAAATAAACTTCCCCCTCTTATGTTGCATATTCAAAAGTGATGCAACCCATGTCCATTGAGTGAGCGTGCTAGATGGATGCCTTGTGCCTTTGCATGCAAGCTTATGTGATGATAGATAATTCTTAGTGCTTAGTCCTTTATTTTGAAAACATAACAGTGTATTTATATGATTCCCTTATTTGAATTTTATAATTGAAAATTGAAAGGGTGACCCAAAGTAGTAAAAAGTAATCAATAAGAAAAAAAGGTCCAAAAAGATAAGAAAAAGGTAAAGAAGGACATGAACGCCAAGAGGGTAGGAGCTCCCGGCTTTAGTGTCTCAATTGGGCGCTAGTGTCTGAGGCCATAGAAAAATAAAACAATCAAATGCCGACAAGAGTGCAAGATGTATAAAGCCAATAAAAGTGCAAAAGACAAAGTAAAAGGCTAAAGGGAGTTGTCAATTACTAGTTTTCTTGCTTAGGAATCATGTAAATACTAGCATGCTTTTAGGACCTAGAAATGTACCCAAGTACATATATTTTGTGTCTACATTTTCCCCAATTTATGCTTTGTTGAGTGAATACTCGATAACATAAAGTAGATAAAATATGCATACCTTATGATCCTATAGAGAGTGTGGCGAATAACATGCCGAGTGGACAAGTGAAGTGTGAAGTGATTGCAAAGTGAAGTGTGGAGACTAGAAAAGGGAAGTGGACCCTAGGGGTGAAGCGTATGCATAACTTGTACCTATTTTTGTGCTTGTATTTGATGATGTAGGATACTTCTTATTGTGTATTAAGGAAAAACCTGCAAAATAAGAACACAAAAGTAGTCAAATTTCCATATATGAAAAATCAAAGTAACATGTGTATAAGTAAGTAAAAGTGTGAAAGTATGTAAAAGGAAAGTGTCCACCTGATGTATAAGAGTATAAGAGATGGAAAATTTGTCCTAATTTGCTCGAGTTTTTGTCAACTTTTTTGTTGATTGTAAGTTTTTTGTGTTATCTCACGCAAAGAGGGAGTTTTTTCGGTGATCTCAAACCAAGAGTGATTTTTTTAGGATATCTCATGTCAAGAGCGATTTTTTTGGGCAATCTCATGCCAAGAGAAAAGATGTTGTGGAGAGAGGTCTAGTTTTTCTCTCCATCCATGAATCTACCCAATAAGTACCACTATAGATGGTATGTCCCGATTTGTTCAAATTAGTTCCATTTTATTCCATTTGAACTCGATATTGGGAGATAGAATGCATTCTTTAATTGGAGGAAAATGCCTACTACTAGAGAACTCTGTCTTTGAAGTTTTATGAGGCCTATAATGTACTGATAAATTACTTATTTCTACCCCAAGGACATTAGTTCCTGGGGAGGACATAAGCTCCAAACACTATTGTCTCGAGTATGGGTGCTAGTGTTTGCTTTGTGTGTGAGGTCCAAGTTTAGTTCTAAACCATTCTCATTCTGTGTTCATGTGTTGATCTTTATTGTAGCTTTGAGCTGATGTAGGGGTGATTTTTTCAGAAAATGGATGTCCCCATTATTTGGGGTGCATGTGATGACTGTAGGAGAATGCAGTCCAAAGGAGAGGACCCTGATTTGGTCAAAACATGTATATATTAGTGAAAAGTTAAGTGTTATTAGTGAGAAGTAGTAAAGAATGTAAAAATAAAACATGTGGTATGTGGAGCATGAGAGTAGTAAAGGTATATGCCCCTAGGATCCTCAAAGTGGGACTAGTAAGAGATTCATTGTCGAACATCATACATTATGTGAGAAGTGTAATAGTTTTTTATTCACTTCCGAGACCAAGTGAACGTGCATGTGTATATAGAGATACTTGAAATACTAAGAACTTGTCTAGTAGAGTAAGCAAAGTGCAACATGTAAGTAGTATAAGTTAGTAAGAATAAATGCAACCAAGATATGCAAACGCTGTATGAGTATGATAGTGTGGTATACAAGATGTGAGGATGGAAGGAGTTACGTTGCCCCAAAGTGGATGTTCTTGAAATGAGGTTCATTTATAAATGCCCCATGAACAATCAAGAATGAACCATAGAACAAGAGTATGCCATTGGGAAATGATTGTGTCGTGTGAGATTAGATGATAGAAAATACATATCGTGAAGCAAAAAAAGTTAAGGGTGTATGATGTGAGGTTCATTAAAGAATTGAACTCTCAACAATTGAGTATGAACCATGGAACTAGAGTGCATCATCGGGTAATGAAACAAGAAAAATAAATGTTTAAGCGTAATAATGTTTAGGATGCATGACGTTGAGCGGATTCTTGAGCATTTTCCAAGAAGAGAGGCGAGATGATATACGCCATGTATGAGCTTCTCGGTTATTACATAAGGTCCGAGCCAATTGGATTTGAACTTGTCCTTTACTTGAGCGCCGACATTAGTATTTTTTTGATTTTATTTTAGAGTGAGATTTCGATATTAAATTCATGTGGGTGTACTTTATTATTATAAGCTCGTGAAATAATTTAGTTTCCAGCTATGGAATCAACTATAACATCTATGTGTAGTAAAGGGAAACTATCTTTGGGGAAAGCCTTGTTAAGATTGTGAAAGTCACAAGAACAACATAATTTTCCATCCAGTTTCATAACGGGGAAAATATTAGAAACCCATTCGAGGTTGTCCACAACATAGATGAAGCTGCATCGAATAGTCATTGTATCTCTTCTTTGACTAATAGAGAAACTTTAGGATGTTTTTTCTAATTTTTTTGAACCGGTTTGACTCTGAGGTTAAGGACTATATTATGGATGTTGACAGAGGATCGATACCTGACATATCACTATAGTCCCAAGTGAACACATCAGAGAAGTCATGAAGTACTTGTTTGATGTCATCCTACTCTAAAGGTGTAAGAGAAGTGGTTAAGAGAACAATGCGAGGGTTGTCCTAGGTACCAAGGTTGTATTGAATAGTCTCTTCATTTAAAAGTGTGTCCTCAATATAGGGATTAATAGGAATGGTATCAAGAGTATCAATATTTGCAATTGGAGGAGCAGACTTACCAAAGTAAGCAGTACCATAGTTAAGTACAAATGGAGAGCATTTTTATGATCATAAGGGGGGAGATGGTCATAAGTTCCCTTGTTCTAATAAAGCATTATTAGTGCACAATGTATCTAATGCATGCCAAGTGGAAGAAGCATAATCATTGATGAGCTCAGGATATAGTAGAGTGAGGTGATGAGTGTGGGAAACATTGCAAACTTTAGGGGGAGATGGGGCAGATAACCTATTGGCGAGAAAATTTTTGGGTGGAAAAATATGTGGGTTTCTTTCCAACGCTCTGGGAATTGAAGTCCCTCTACTTAAACGGTGCAACTTCCATGTTTGCATGCACGTGAAAAGGTGGATTTCTTTGGTGGCCTTTTGAATGAGGAATCCAATAGGGGCACTCCATTGACCCTACGAAAAAGCTAGCAATTTCTTACTAGAGAGGAATTTGTTTGTAAAGAGGGAAAGGGGAGTGAGAAATGATATAGGAGAACTAATGTTGCAGATAGAAATTCAAATTCCAGCACACACTAGTTAGAAATTTCAACACATGCACTTATGAGAAGAAACAAATTTACAAACAACAACAACACCGATTAGAATTTATGAACACAAAGTATCAATAAATCCCTCCATCAAAAAAGGCTACAAAATACTTCTTCTTATATTGATGCTTAAACAAAATTCATACATAGTGTGGGAATGGAGGAAAAATTGTGAGAGGGAAATGAAGAAAATGGCTATCTCCTTTGTTCTCTCTAAGTACAATGCACTCTTGTGTTTACAAAATCAATCACCAACCCTTTGAAATGGGAATGGATTTACAATTTATAGGAAGAGAAGACATTTCATATAACCCCCAATAACTCTTCGTATGTCTTGACATGACTTAAGACTCTTCACCTTCTTAAGAAAACATTAAGTCTCTTTTTATAACATAAAGGTGGCTTATTACATTAGTAACATAAAGACATACAAAAAGCAACCCCAATATAAAATCGAGAGAGAGAGAGAGAGAGAGAGAGAGAGAGAGAGAGAGAGAGAGAGAGAGAGAGAGAGAGAGAGAGAGAGAGAGAGAGAGAGAGAGAGAGAGAGAGAGAGAGAGAGAGAGAGAGAGAGAGAGAGAGAGAGAGAGAGAGAGAGAGAGAGAGAGAGAGAGAGAGAGAGAGAGAGAGAGAGAGAGAGAGAGAGAGAGAGAGAGAGAGAGAGAGAGAGAGAGAGAGAGAGAGAGAGAGAGAGAGAGAGAGAGAGAGAGAGAGAGAGAGAGAGAGAGAGAGAGAGAGAGAGAGAGAGAGAGAGAGAGAGAGAGAGAGAGAGAGAGAGAGAGAGAGAGAGAGAGAGAGAGAGAGAGAGAGAGAGAGAGAGAGAGAGAGAGAGAGAGAGAGAGAGAGAGAGAGAGAGAGAGAGAGAGAGAGAGAGAGAGAGAGAGTTCCGCTTCGAGGAATTCCATAAATCCTTATCGATGATCCGATGAAGCGCTCTGTTTGTAGTGAACTATGAATCTTTTAATGTCTCACACCATGAGAAAAATCCTGTTAGCACTGATGAATACATCATTGATCAAAGTGAATATTTCTCATTCTGATATACTATCATTCCTCTGTAGTAGTTGTTTATACAAGTGAAACCATAACAACTCGAAGGACTGAAATTTCATGATTCTTTGAACACCTTACTACACTGAAAAAGGATGACTTAATATTTTTAGTAAGTGTTAGATTTCAACCTTCATGACTCCAATCGGTGAAGTTGGTTTTCTCAATTTCCCCTATGTATACTGCTCCCTCTGAAAGCACTCTTTGAGATGAATTACTATTTTTAGTTAGTACCCCTATAGGGAACTTACTATTTTTAGTAAGTGGAAATTTTCCCCATTTGTTGCACAACTCAACCATTTTTATGTGATGAATTCCCTTATTCACTCTTGTGCACATTGCCTTTACCTCGACCACTTCTTGGGGTGACTTACTATTTTTAGTGTGAACCCATATAGGAAATTACTATTTTTAGTAAGTGGTCATTTTCCCTACTTTCTACTCTGAACACTCATTTTGACTTCTTGGTGACCTTTGGTGCACATTATCTTTATTGCAGTCACTTTTGATGAAGACTTACCAAAGATAACAAGCATGTGTAGAAAGCTTACTATTTTTGGAAAGTGGATTTCCAATGCTCGGTTTGCGACAGAACATATTTTTAGACTCGGCTCATTGTCACGGTCACGTCCTCCGAATTTCACTTGATTTCACCCACTAGAATGCTTGGAAATAAAATTTAAAATTTTTGTCTGGTAGTGGCTTTGAGCACAAAGTCTTGCATGGCGGCCATTAATGGAGCTTGAAATTTGTAGGTATAGTTTTTTAATCCAATTATGACAAAATCAACTCCGTTAAGATAAGTTTTTCATTTTGAGTATGTGTGAAAGTTTTTAGTTCGCTTTTATCGTTGGATTGATGAGAAGTCCGATAAATGTGAGCTAGGGCACAAGATGGAGTTTTTTTGGAACAAATGATTCAGGAACCATTCGACCTCTTGTTTATTACATCTTGCTCATATTGAAAAATGAGGAAGTTTGCAAAAGAATACATATCAATCTGAATTGTATTTTACAAGATATGAATATTTTTCGATTGGAAGACTTCATGGTTATCTAGCAAAAAATATTCATTTTCTCTTCATTCTTTGTTTCTTCAACTCTTTTAATCAATCCTTCCTCTAAAACCTATGTATTTTCATGGAGTGGAGGGTTTAGTGGCTATTACGGAGTTGGTTCAAAGCAGCATTGCACCTCCATGCAACACTTGTCACGATCTGAGCGAGTGAGGGGATAGGCTCCGATAAGCTCCTGGGGGCTGAACTGGTGATCCAGGAGGTTCTATGTGTGACCAGAGGGATTCTTGGGGCCGTGTGTATTTATCTTCCCCTATGTCCCATTTCTTAAGGGATGAAAGGGACACCAAATTGTGCTAGAATCTGGAGCCGACACGTGTCCTCATCCAAATTTGACTAATTGCAAAGAAGCTCGCCTTGAGGAAAGCTTGAAATAAAAATAAATTGAGCTCCTAATGGAATATTATGGAAAAATGTTAAATGAAATTGACTGAAAATTTCCATCCAATGGTGTGGGCCACATCTCTTTATTCCTCCATTTAAGCCCTGAAAAGTGGATTTTTGATCTAGCTCCCTAGCCGAGCATGGAAAAAACTAGATATAAACCTATTGCGCCAAAGTGTTGTGAAAAATATGACTTCACCATTTATTATATATTTGAATTCTATTTCCGATGATGTAACACCCTTGACAGTTGTTATTTTTCCTCCTTTGCATTCAAGTGTTGACATGTGATTTTCCTTATAAGGATATGTTCTTCTGATTATTGGAAATCATGCTTGATATGGATAAGTCTTTTCTACTCTTAAGATCCTTTGACTGAATTGGAATGGCTTCCTTGAATCCATTTTTCACTTCTGGTAGGTGATTTGCAATCTGTTTAAGAGTTGTAAACTTATCTATTTATTTGACTCATCCTTGGATCAATTTCAGTGATCCAAGGAATGTTTTAAATCTGCTCATTGAATGAATGGTAAAATTGACATTCCATGAGTTAAGATACACGTTGGACTGAACTTTTTTGTTGCAAGTTCTTTGATTTCTGTGTGAACGTACTTCCATTCAGTGGATTGTTTTGCTTGGGTCATTGGAGATCGATCATGATAGGTCATTCGACTGAAAATGGGAATGCAGCCTATTCACAACATAAGAGAGATCTAGGATCCTATAGAGGACTAACCTACGGGATCCTAAGCTAGGTAAAAAAATATATTTCTACCTAAGCTATGTCACTTGATAGAATTCTGATTCTAACCTAAGCTTGGTGCTAATGGAATTAGAAAGGTTACTAGGTATTAAATTAACCTAGATTCTAATACTACAAGGTATTATTTTAACCTAACCTAGTGTTTTAAACTATGGCACTTTGAATTATTTACCTATGAGGGTTTATCTAAACCTAATTACTAAGGCCTAAGGTGGGGTTAGTTGTTAGTGTTATATCCTAAGGTATAAATTTTAATTCTACCTAAGATCTAACCTAAGCAATCTAATCTATCCTAAACTAATGGATATGAATTGGGAACTTAAGTGGTCACATACACTTGGGTGACGGTTCCTAAGGCATTTATGTTATTGATAAGGATGGTGAATGCATACGGACTGCTAGCTTTGGCAGGGGTTAGTTGGCTTGGTGGAGGCTTAGGTGGTAGTATCACTAAAAATGGAAACTCATGTTAATTTGGACTTGGCATTCGCTAGACTTGGCAAAGATGGCAAGGAAGATTAGGCGGGAGATATGGAGTTAATGAAATTAATTTTTTTGGTTCACAAGCCCAAACCATCTTGGTAGGCATGCCAACGGATTTTTTGGGTTGTTTCATTTTGCATGTTCTCCAATTTTCATTCTGCATGCGCTCTAGTTTTTTGAACCAACAGATTAAACTGCACTTCATGGCTATTTTTGAGGTTTTGAATCTATTTTCGTTTCATGGAATGTATAAGAGGCATTGTGGAAGAAGTATCTAGTTGTTTGATCTTTTGTGGAGAAGAGGAGAAGAAGTGAGCTCGGCTGAGGTCTTCTTTGATTTGATAGAGACACTATCAGGCATGATAGGCTCTAACTGTTAAAATCTCTTGCTTTCCTCTAAGTGTTTTCATTAAAGCAACTCTGCTCTATTGAGTTTTGTGCATTGCATGCTCTATCTGGTTAATTGGTTGATGGGTTTAGTAAATCTTGCATTCTGGGTTTTAAATCCATGGTATATGTGATTCTGTTGGAAACTTATGTTGTATTATTTCTGCACAAAAGTTCTATGCATGCAAGAACAAAGTTGGTAACTCTATTAACTTTTTCAGTTGTTGGAAATTGTTGTTTGATTCGACCACTTTTGTTGACAATAAATTACTAGCTGAGTTTTTAAAGGAACTCTGAGTTCCATCTTGTATTTGTTGAGAATAGTGTTTTGAGAACTCAAGTGATTTGTGATCTCAAGCTAGTAAGGAACTCCAGTTCTTATTAAACTTGTATGCAAGTTTGAGCTTCTTAGAAACTTGTTTTGGTAGGAGAGAACTGTTGTAGAGATTCTCGGTTCTATGGTGCTTGCATTTTATTTCATAGTTAAATGGGACTGTGGATAAAACTGTATATGGCTTGGTTCTTGTATTTCATCTTGCGAAAACTTTGACTGTTGTTGAAACCCGCATCTAACTTGGAACCTATGTTTTATTATCTTGGATAAATTGGACTGTTGATGAAGTCTGCTTAAGGCATGGTGCTTGTGAACTATTGTCCTTATGACCATTTAAATGTTATTAGAGATTTGTTATGAACCCGAATTTCATGTTTTGTTGTCATCTGGTCTGAGCTCTGTTAAGAATCTTACATTCCGTATGAAACAGGTTTGATAGGATGTTAACTGGGAAGGGAAGCTCTTTTCTTATTCTGAACTATTTATAAGTAATTTCATTGTACTCGGTCTAGCATTACGGTGCTGGTGTATTTATGAATTCGTGATTGTGATATTGTGATGCAACACTATACAATCAGTTTGTTACTTGGTGTTTTTAATGGAAATGGTAACCTGAACGATGTGTTGGTTTAGATATTATAGTCTTTTGACTATTTTATAAACTAAAGAGGGAACATGTTGTTACCCAAACTTGGTTATAAGCATTTGAATGATCTTGATCCTTTGAGGGAGCTTATGCTTTACATTGTGTTCGGATTTGTAATTCGAGTCTTTGATGAATGTATTTTTAATAAGTTGTTTGATCTTGTCATTTAAATTGAGTTTATTACTGGATGGAGTGGTTCTAAATTCAGAATCCTTTTGAATAAACCACATGCGTAAGGAGAAAAATGGAAGCATGGCTTAGTAGGTTGTTAGATAAACTCTTCGAGATTTTGATTGGAATCAGCTTGTTGGTTTGTCTTTTTATTGGAATCCCAATCTGTAGTTCTTATAGTGATGAGTTGAAATACTGTCAAGATAGTTATGTCTTGACTGAACTATTGGGAAATTTTGAGTGTTAGCATCTACTCGGATTTCACATTTCTTTTGAGTCCAATAAATGAATGTTAAGTATTGAAAGATAAATTATGATTCAAAATTGATTGCGGGCTTGTTTTAAACTTCACTGTTTTATTATCGAGTTTAAAAAGGGAAAATTAATGGTAAGGATTGATGGAACTTCACTATTTGATGGTAAAGGGTTCTAAGAAAGAAAAATGTTAGCATGTTTTCTTCTTACCTTGAGGCTATTCTGGTCCAATGAAAGAATGTTAAGTCTTTGAAAAATACACTGTGAATCTTTACTGTCCGATGGACTGTGTATGAACTTCATTGCTATAATGTTCCGAATGGAAAGTAGAATTCATGCATTATAATGGGAAGATTTTGAAAGGAAGGTAGCATTAAGTTTTCTCTTTCCTTGAAGTTGTTCTTGTTCTCTTTCTTGGGAACTCTTGCATGAACTTAAACTATATGTATAAAAAAGGTAAAATGTTAATTAAGTTGAAAGAAATGATTACAGGTTGGGATCATATTCTGTTAGGACTCCTTTTCTAATGCAGTTGGGTTAAGTTCATTGGTTCGAGAACCTTCTGTTAATTATTCTTATGGGAAAAAGAGAATCATTACTTAATTAGTCTTCTTATACTTGTCATTTGACTAGAATGAAGTAGAAAGAGATTGATGATTGGTTGGTAAAAAGGAAATGCAAACTTGTTGTTTGACTATTAATCCATCATTCCTTCTTGGATTTCTTTTATGTGAATCTGTTTTGATGAATACCTTAAAATGTTGAATTTTAAAGTAGATGTCCTTTAAAGGAAATAGTTTAAGTCATGATATGCACTGTTTTTGCTTTGCAGATGTTATGTACTTTGGCATAATGGAAATGGTTTCTCTTCTTCTTTACTTGAAAGTTAGATGAAACATCCTAGTGAGAATATGTTATAAACACTTCCTATATCTTATAGTAAAGATAAGTGTTGTATTATATTTTGGTAGGATTGGAAACAATGAGATGTTATGATCTGTTGTTTGGTAAAGATAATTGATAGGATCAATTATACTTTAATTTGTAAGACAAATATTATAGATTATATTATGTTCTTCTTTTTGTGAATTCTGGTTCATTAATGCTCTTCTTTTTATTGTTATTACTTATGCTTAGAGTATGAAATACTAATTGTTCATTAAAGCAAGGTTGTTTTTATTGGAACAATTAGTGGAATGCACTTCGTTTTAAGGCTTAGTGCTTATCATGCTCAGTTCATTAAGCTGAACCGACCCTTAGCAATTTTTGCAGATGGACTTCATAAGTGATAAAAGAAGGCAAAAACTTATATGATGCATTGACTGATCTAAGTTTGATTCTTGTGAAGAATTATTATTCGTTCTTAAGTTGTATTGAAAAAGAAAAGTTATTCTCTTTTGAATGAAGGTTATTGTCATGCAGTATGCCTAAAATGCATAAGTTTGTAAATGTATAAGTTTTGAAAATGAATTGAAGGATGAGAATTTACTTGCATGGGTTGTGTAAATTATCTTGTACCTTTGTAAAAGAAATGAAACCCTATCCTGTTGATATTCTTCATGTTATTTATATGTTTAATTGAGTATTTTTGGATAAGTAGGAAAAATGGAATTAGAGTAATTTCCTAAACATGATGTAGCTAAATACGTTGCGAGAATTCAATGTTCTTATCTAAGAAATTCATATTATTAAGGTAACGTGTAATGAATTTACAATGAATTCTATAGAATTTGTAAAGGACATAAAGGGTGTGTTAAACCCTAGAACTTAACCATGAAGAGGAAGACTCTTCCTCTCTTATGAAAAAGTAAACAAAAAGGAAGATATGATTTGTAATCATTAGGCTTCTTTTAATAAAGTCTAATAAGATACAACCTAGGTGGTTGTTACACTTCCTTGAATGGTTAAGTCACATTAAATGGAACTTAAGAGGTTGTTGTCCTTTCTTCTTGGTAGTTGCTTTTAAGCCAAAAATTAACGAACATTGAAAGCAATCTTAAGTTAAGGAAGTTCTTCAGGGAATAATGGAACTTGATTTGGAAAAGAACTTAGGGAGAGTTGGATTAGAGTTTGGGCAGGGTTGTTGAAATATGCCTTTAAGTATCTAAATTAATTAAACATTAATAATCTCCTAGGGGTATGTACATCTCGATGAGGCCGTTCATTAGGATGCTGACACATGCCAACCGCAGGGTTGTACCTTCAAGAAGATTGGGGTCTTCTCGAGGATACAATGCTGCACTCAACATGTGGCAACACCCTTCTACATTGATCATCCAGATCTACACACTTATGGACTTGAACTTAGTTTCTCTCTAGAACTGGGTAGTAGCATAGTTACGATATGAAGTAGCCCTCAAGGACTCAGGGTACCTTGGCACACGGGGTTGACCTAGGTTGACCAAAGATGCCAAAATATCCTAAGTGTTTGTGAGCCCCTTCCTATCATAACCTACGTTATTAACTGAACTAGGGTTAAACCTTGGGCAAGAGTACTTGACGGAAGTCGAGTAAAGGACATTCTAGATAATAATAGAGTGGGGGTGAAGGATGTATTCTGATTGATGATTGTGCCATCAAGGAATAAGTAATACGAACAGTATGTTAGAAATCTTTGGCCAAAGTATCGCAAGCTACTGATTGCATTGTCCTATGTCGCCTAGTCTAAGGATCGTGATGCAGATTAATATTGTAACAACTATTCAGTTAGGTTCCTTAGACATATCACTCAATACCCAGAACAATGTGAGAGAACCAAGTATACGTAGTATATAGAAAAGTATTGAATACTTAGTGTTAGACATGAATAGATCGGTAGTTCACCGAGTCATGAAATAAATAGATCGGTAGCTTACCGAGTCAACAGAGCTACATATGGTTATCTGTTATAAGAATGGTTGTTATGGAATGTGTGTTCTAAATTATGTATATAGAATAGAGAATATTAAAATTTTTTTCTTCCCTTGTTTCTAAAGTCTTAAAATATGAATGTTACATCTTGGTATCAGAGCTTGAAGGTTACAGCTCTTGGACCTATTGTGTCCATAATCTGATAAAAACTTGAATTTTCTTGTAATAGAAAATGCTTAGGACAAGAGAAATGTTGCAAATAACTCTCCACTTGAGAAGGAGCAGTAACAACCCAAAAACTTGATGAGATCCTTGCTGCCCTGTTGGACACAAGATATCATTTTACTGTACTCGAGAAACAAGTGATGGGTAATGAGGAGGAAGAAGAAACTGGTAATAATAATCAGCCTCCTCTTGAGGACAACCCCAATTTGGGTGTTGATGATAACAATGTTAATGTGCTGCCAACTGGAAAACAAAAAGGCAAGGTTGGTAGCTGAACTCACTAATGATATTAAAATGATAAGTCCACCTAAGTTTGATGGCACCACATTAGGTGATGGAGTTGAGAATTGGCTCAACAAAATGGAGAAGTAATTTGCAATAAGAAACTTCTCAGAAGAAATAAAAGCTATTTAGGGAGCATACTAGCTTTCCCATGAAGCATCTTCATGGTGGGACAGCCATAAGGTTGAGCTAAACATTGATGAAACTAACATCACTTGGGATCAATTTAAAAGTTATTTTAGGCAACGATGGCTGCCACAACTTTATTATGATCAGAAAATGACTGAATTTCAGAACTTGGCTCAAGGGAAGTTAACTATAACTGAGTATTGGGAACGGTTTACGAAACTACTCAAGTATGTACCTCAGTATCAAATTGATGAGAAGTTTAGGATACAAAAATTCATCATGGGATTGAATCCCATTATTGGGGGAGAGGTTGATGTCCACAACCCAACCACTATGGAAGGGGTTGTTGAAAATCCATAAGGCAAGAACAGAAATTAAAGGCTATTTCTGCTCACAAGGAGGAAGTACGGAAGAAAGTTCCAAACTCTTCTTTAGCTTCTCTTGCACCTAAGAAAGGACCATGGAAAAAGTTTGGTAATAAAAGTAAGTTTTTGCTGATAATAATAAGAAAACAACAATGAATAAGTCTACTGGAAATACAAACAACTTTTTTTCCAAGAGTAATAATAACGGACGGAAGTCCTATGGAGGTCAAAATGATAACTTTAAGGCTAGAAATAATTCTGAGCCCAAAAAGGGACCGGTAGGAGGCTGTTATAACTGTGGCAAAGATCATTACGTGAATCAATGTCCTTTGAAGAAGGATGATCGTAATTAGTAGCACAAGATACATGCTTTGTAGTAGCTGACAAGCAAGATGAAAAGCAAGTTACACCCATAGAAGTTCCTGGTAAGTTATTTGGCATACCTGTAACTATTCTTTTTGATACAAGAGCTACTAAATGTTTTATTTCTAGTAAACTTGCTTCAAAACTTAAAAAAAAGCTGGAAAATAGATAAATCATGGACTTTGTACATTATGGTAATAATTCTATTCATACAGATTAGTATGTGTCTTTTCGTGGCAATCCTTGACTTACTAGATTTTCCACGTGTTGATCTCTATGTAGCACCTTTGGGATCTTATGATATAGTCATAGGCGTAAATTGGTTAGAAGAGCATAAAGCAAAGTTAGACTATTTTAAAAACATATTAGTTGTTTAGATGATTTGCGAGAAAACAACAGAGGTTTAGGGTGTAAAATGAAAAATTTCGTAAGGAAATTGTCAGCTATGCAACTTAAAAAGGCCAAAAATAAGGGTTTGTACCTTATATGCAGTAAAATTTCAGAATGTACAAGAAAACAACAATTTCATGGAACATTATCCGCTATTACGGAACTACGGTGATGTGTTTCGGAAGAATTAATGGGGTTACCACCCAGCAATGGAGTTTGACTTCATGATAGAAATCAAACCAGGTATTGAACCTATTTCTAAAGCACCTTATCGAATGACTACCACAGAGTTAATAGAGCTTAAGGCTCAATTGCAAGAACTTTTGTCTAAGGGTTTGATTAGACCAAGTGTTTCACCTTGGGGAGCACCAGTGATCTTTGTGAAAAAGAAAGATGGAACACTTAGATTGTGCATTGATTACAGGATGTTAAACAAAGCAACAATCAAGAATAGATACCCACTTCCTAGAATTGATGATCTATTTGATCAGATGTGTGGAGCATCAATATATTCTAAGATAGATCTTTGATCTGGATATCATCAATTATGAATTAAGGATGAGGACATTCATAAAACAGCTTTTAGAACAAGGTATGGACATTATGAATTCACGGTTTTACCCTTTGGATTAATGAATGCACCTGCAACTTTTATGAACTTAATGAATAATATCTTTCAAGAATACTTGGACAAGTTTTGCTTGTATTCTTGGATGACATTCTCATATATTCTAAAAGTGTTGAGGAGCATCATGAACACTTGAAAATAGTTTTGAAATTCTTAGAAAGAGATGGTTATATGGTAAGTTGTCCAAATGTTCTTTCTATGACACTCGAAGTTCACTATTTGGGTCATGTTATAAGTAAAGATGGGATTGCTGTAGATCCTTCTAAAATTATAGCTATAACCAAGTGGCCTACACCAAAGAATGTACATGAAGTTAGAAGCTTCATGGGCCTTGCATGAGTTATTATAGAAAATTTGTTAAGGATTTTTCTAAGGTGGTTGCACCAATAACTTCATTATAGAAAAATGATAAGAAATTTGTTTGGAATGATAAATGTGAATCTGATTTTAAAATTTTGAAAAGTTAGTTGACTTCAACACCTATTTTAGCTGTACTTGATCCTAATGGAGACTTCACGGTTGTAATGGATGCATCCGAGGAAGGTCTTGGAGGTATTTTGTTACAAAATGATCATGTCATAGCTTATGAAAGTAGAAAACTTAAGTTACATGAGTTAAATTATGCTCCACATGATTTAGAGTTTGCTGCCATAGTACGTGCACTTCAAGTTTGGAGGCATTATCTACTTGGTAAACCATTTGAGTTGAAAACTAATCATCTTGGGTTGAAGTACATTTTCACTCAGCCAAATCTGAATGCAAGACAACGAAGGTGGTTAGAGTTTTTGTCTCAATATGATTTCAACATAAGTTACATTAAAGGAAAAGAGAATAGAGTGGTTGATGCTCTAAGTCGTAGGAAGCACATTTATGCTCTTATAACACTAAGAACTTAGTTTAAGGATGAAGTAAAAAGTGTTATGGAATTTGACTCTTACTTTCAGCAAGTAAAAATAGCGCTTGCTACAAATCTGAAGGATGAAAGATATAAAGGTTTTCACTTTGATAATGAAGGAATCTTACAATATGAAAACAGAGTATACATACTTTTGCCTAATGATTTGAGAAAGAAATTGTTGGCAGAGTTTCACAATTCACCTTTTTCTGGACACCCTGGCATTACAAAAATGCTTGCTGATATAAAACAACAATATTTCTAGAAGGGAATGAAAAAGGATGTTATTGATTTTGTGACTCATTGTCTTGAATGTCAATGGGTAAAAGCGAACATATGTACCCAACGGGTTTATTATATCCTCATAGCATACCATTAAGACAAATGGTAGGTAATAAGCATGGGTTTTATACAAGGATTTCCTATGTCAAGAAATAATCATGATGTTATTTTGGTAGTAGTTGACAAACTAATGAAAGTAGCTCATTTATTCTTTGGAAATCCAAAGGATGATTCTCTTGTTTTGGGCTAAAAGATTTGTACATGAAAATTTTAGATTACATGGAGTATCTGAATTAATCATATCTCGATAGAGACCTTAGAACGACGTCAAGGTTTTGGTAAACTCTCAACGTAGCACTTGGAACTAAATTGAATTTCAGTTCTGCGTATCATCCGAAACGGATGGAAAAATTGAAAGAGTAAATCAGGTTTTGGAGGATATGTTACGGATGTACTGTATGGATCAGCAGTACAAGTGGGAAGAGTACCTTCCATTAGTTGAATTTACATACAATAACACATATCATGCTTCTCTTAAGATGGCACCTTTCGAGGCACTTTACGAAGGAAATGAAAAACACCTATTAGTTGGGATAACATTGAGGATAGAGGTAATTAGACCTGAAATCCTTATGGAAATGGAACAACAAGTTAAAATGATTCATGAACGCTTGAAGGAAGCAACATATAGGAAGAAGAGTTATCTTGTGTTGAAGTGGGTTGACAAGAAATTTGAACTTGGTGTAGACACTTAAAATTGGTTACTCAATTTAGTGTCCCTCTCATCCATTTACTTGCTTAGGTAACCTGGGGCACGTTTTATTTCACCAACTATCCCCTTGGGATATTATCCAATTTGTGATTTAATCACTTATTCCAAATTTAATTCACCCCATCACATCTTACCCATGAGTGATTAAATATTAAATATTTGATTACGCTTCTTCCCATGCATCTTAATCACTTATCTACCCCAAATTTATTCTATCTATGTACCACATCTATTTTTCCTCTTCCCTAAGCGGGATATTTCCCGTATTCGGGATAAATCTTATCTTTCTTGAAATCACTCATTTTGGCCATCTCGGGAGTCTATTCCGCGATCGGCGCCGACCCATATGGTCGGCGCCGATTTTCTAGGAGCGGCGCCGATTATAAAAGCGAGTCCAGAACTCAGTTCTAGGGACCGAAAAAGAGACCACGAACGAGCGAAAAGTGAACAGACGAAAAAAGGAAGCACTTACGCACGAACAGAGAGCGAGAGAGATACAGGTTGTGAGAAAGAGAGATCTTCTTAGCATCAATTGTATCAAATTAGGGCAGATCCTGTCCGAATCAATCCCTGAGAGGAGCACCGTTACTCTGTCCCTGTCACATCAGCATCGCACACCACCATCTATCATCTGGTGACTCTGTTCCAGTGTCTCGCCAACTTCGGCACATCCAGCAGACCACATTCATCTTCTAATTCCCGAATCTTATCGCACAGTCCCTGATTGATCGATCTGTCTTTAGTCGACGCCGATCTCACCCAGTCGACGCCGATTAGTCTCAATCGACGCCGACCACATCAGTCGACGCCGATTCTACCCAGTCGACGCCGATTTCCCTGCAGACAGGTAAAAGGACACAGGTAACACAAATTCAGCATTATTTCTTAGTTCCTGTTTTCTGTGCTTTCTGTCCGTTTGTTTAGATTCTGTCTTATTACTGCAATCAGAAGATCTAGCTTTTTACTTACATCTTTTATCATGTATGCTTCTTTTCTTAATTGAAAACGTGGACTGACATCCGCCGAGGAAGCTTATCGCTTCCCGGACCCGCTTCTCGGGCAGTCCACCTAAATATCTTTTAACGTGGTCTTTTTCTGTCAAGCATCGGTGTTTTGCAGGTTACTCGGATCTATTGTGCGAATTGCTCGTGTGCGCCCGTCTTATCTACATCGGCTTCCTCATCCGTCTACATCTTCGGATCTTATCCATCAGGTATCGATTTTATTGGAGTTTTTCAGGGTTTTTGTGTTTAGTTTGGTGCATTAACTTGGACAGGTAACAAGCGCGAAATTCTTGATCTACATTCTGGCACGCCCGGTGGGACCCAACCAAAGTCCCTTATTGGTAAGTTCATTTCTTTCCTAGTTTTGAACTTTGTTCCTTTTCTTCACTGATTTCTATCAGTCCTATTTGAGCATTTCTTTTCATCATTTCAATCTTGCTTTTTTTTAGGCGAAATCGTTATCTTCGAAATTTTTCTAGTTCCTTAAAAATAGAGATTTCTGTTTCACCGTTATCTGGATATATCTTTCTGGGTTTTCTTTGGTGTTTGCTTAACCTCTTCTTGTGGAGCACTTTGCTTGTTCGTGGGATTGTTCGAGGGGAAGAGCTCAACAACGCGCTTTTTGAAGTCCACACACCTTGGAGAGCTAAATCTACAGGTATTCCTCTTTTACGGTGTTTTCTCCTTTTTAGGATTTCTTTGTTTGATTGTCTATCACATCCAAACACTTCAATTTTTGGTGCTTAAAAAGAACTTAATCGCATTTGGGAAAGAATCTGTTTGACTTGTCTTCATCGAAATCAAACACTTCGTTTTTAAGTGCTTAAAAGAACTTTTCTTTGTCATTCTTTGCATGTTTTTCATCTAGTTTTAATTAGGCTGGAAAATTGATCAAAATCGGTAGTGACACTATTTGATTTTTATTTTCACCCTTGCACACAAAGCCAAAATCACTAGGTATAAAGCATTTAAACAAAATTCCTTCCTCGCCTCGCCTACTTGGAAGTGATATCCAAGAGGAAGAGCCTATGCGGTACTCGAGCCGCGCTATAAATTCACGGAAGATTTTGGTATATATTGGCAAAGCACCCACTCCCCTTATCGCAGAGTGTGTGAAGTGCGGGGTAGGCCCCTATATCAAGCCACGTCTTAGGTCTTTTCTTGAAGTGCCTTCGGGACTCCTCACCAAACATTACCCAAACCATCCTTAGTTTGGCTATCTCGAGTAGTTCTGTTCTAAAAGCCTTCCTAACATTTTCTTTTCTTAAAAGCATCAAAATTTAAAGGAGATAATCACTTGCACTTTGCTTGAATTATCTCGTGCATTAGTTAGGTCAATCTTCTTTTCGCGTGTTTATGACGGTTATCACTCGGTCACAATCTAGAAGAATGGCTCAACTGGTTCCTTCTTCCTCTGAGATCACCACTAGTGTGGAGGTTTCGGCACCCCCCCAATCTTCCTCGGGACCGCTGTTAGTTGGTTCCCCATCCTGGTCATATAATCCTTTCTATCAAGCCAAGGCAATCCCATCACGTCCAGCTTCCCCTAGTCCTTCGGAAATATCATCTGGCTCGGAGTATGTTCCCCGCGGGGATCCTGAATTCCAGGCATTCCTCGACCGCAATCCGATAGCCCTCATGGACTACCTAGTACACAAATCTATTCAAATATCTGATCAAGGACCACCAATCCAACAAGTGTACGATTACCCTCGTGGATCATCCCAAGCCTTTGTAGAGCAGTTTGCATCGTCGCTCTTGCCTCGAGTCACGGAGAAGAGCGAGGCCCCTATGCCTCCCTTTTCTCTTCCACCTACCATATCGACTAGTTCTCAAATAGTCTTACCTATTCCTAACACCGCAGTTACCTCGAGTATTCCACAACCTACTTCTGAGAAGTCTTCTGCCCTGGCTATAATGAATGCGTCTGCACACCCGCATATTGCTGTTAATTCATCTATGCCCTCCATCGTGTCCCAAGGTCAGTACCTCTTCATGAGCCAACCCCCTCCGAATAGTCAGTTGGCTCCTACTTCTCGTCCTCTAGGGGGTCTTTCTTCCAATGTTCCAGCAACTGTGACCTTCGCCCATCCTTTAACATCGGCACCCTTAATACCTAATCCGGCAGTAGAAGGCCCCTTTCAGGTCTTGTTCCCCAACATGTCCAATCCAACCAACACCCATGTTCCTCAATCTGTCCCGATCCAATCAACAAACATAGGAGTCCACCAATCACAGGCTCCATCCGTCACCCAACCTTTATTTTCTCAACCACTTATTATCTCACAGCCTGCCTATACGCAAGCTATCTCACAGCAAATACCCCACCCGGTGTCACCCAGAACACCTGGTTATTCCTCTTATCATCCTATCCATCAACAGATGAATCCTCCATTGACACCTCAACAACATCCACCACTTACTTCTTATGTAGGACATACCAATGTACCTCCTCCTCAATCTGACGTGGTTCAAATTCTCTTCAAGAAAATCACAGACTTGGAAGCCTCCACAAAAGGGGCTCGTCCTTCATACTCCTTTGAAGAAGTGTGTAATGAACCCATTCACCCCTCAGTAGCTTTCAAGCCTTATCCTCCCCAATGGGAACTTCCTAAATTTTCAAAATTTCATAGTCGGGAAGACCCTCAACAACATTTGCGAGCATTCAAACATGCTTGCTACCTCATAGTCCAGGATCAGGAGCTTATGCTCCGTACCTTTCCTATGTCTCTAGCAGGACCTGCTTTAGACTGGTACAATAACATTCCTCAACATTCCCTGTTTTCTTTCTCTCAATTGGCCCAAATGTTTGTTGAAAACTTTTCAATAAATATCGCGCATAAGATCTCGATCACAGATCTTTATAACATTCGCCAATTCGATGATGAGTCTATTGCAGACTTTGTCGCTCGTTGGAGAGGGATAATCAACCAATTGTCTTTCTCCCTTCCTCAATCCCAACAAATCGAGTTGTTTACTCGATCTTGTGCTAATCACATTTCTTCTACTTTAAGGATCCAAACTTTTCATACCTTTGAAGAAGCCTTCACGATGGCACGCAAACTTGAATCTCGCGCCATTGAGCAAGGGAAGCTAAAACTTCGCTCTAAATCTAAACCAGATTTTTCTCGGTTTACCAAACCAAATTCTTCCCCTTCTAAAGACAAAAATCAAGGATCCACCAACGCTATCGTACTAAAAGCATCACGAGCCGACAATACTTCTAATCAAACACCACGAAGAGACCCCTCATCTTCTCGAAAAGGGACTTCATCATCTCGATCCTTCGCTCCATTGGGGGAATCATATGCCTCTATCTTAGAAAAAATGTTGGAAGTTCGCATGATCGAACTTCCCCCCATTAGGGATGTTGATGAAAGCCGAGAACGCCCATTCTGGTATAGGGAAAATGATTTCTGTCCTTATCATAGAACCAAGGGTCATGACATCGAACGATGTCAGACTTTCAAAAATCTTGTCCAGAAATTCATTGATAAAGGCGAGCTCATTCTGGATAACCCAAATGCTCCCCCAAATCAGGCACTCGATGTTTTTAAACAACCTTTTCCCAATCATGCCCCGAACCATAATGCTTCAGAGTCTCAAAAACCAAACACTCATACCATCAACTTCATCTCTACCGAAGAATCTTCTTCCGAAACCAAGCCATCTGCAAACACATCAATCGAATCAGAACCTCCTTCCACTTCATCTATCACTGGAGTTCCATTATCTTCAGATGGCCCGTCTTTGAATATTCCTACATTACTAAGCACGGAGTCTTCTTTCTCCGCTCCTTTGTCTGACCTACCATCCATACCCGAGACAGTGTCATCCTCATCTGTCTCATCATCAGACATTCTTTCAATACTCGAGGCAATTACATCCCTTCGAGTTTCCACTACAGACACATCCACTTCTGTTGCTCCCATTCCCGCTGCAACTATGTCCTTGGTAAATGTACCTATAATTGTGCCGACTTCGACGGAAGCGTCTTCGATTTTGACCCTTCCTATCTCTTTTCCTACAGTAGTTTCACCCATGATTACTGCATCAGAAGTAGTCCCTTCGCAAGGAACTGCTTCTTCATCACCCCCTTCTTCCATCACCAATGTTACTTCGCCTATTAAGGAAAAATCAAAAGAAGTAGCACCAACACCTATACACTTGGTTCCGGAACCTAAACCGAGACAACCAAAATCTAACATTACACCATCAGTACCTCCCCACCTGCTTCCTCCGAAAAGGTTACAATCACCTTATGCCGTTGAAGTCGTCACCATCCCTGAAAAAGGAAAGCCCATATTTCGGACCATCAAGACTCTTGGTGCTCTTCCACAAAAATCTCTCTCTACGCCTCATAAACGATTGGATTTGCCCGCTGAGAAGGCGTTTTCTTCTACACACTTATCAAAGCCATCGTCTTCTTCTACAACACATTCTTCACCAATACCCCGAAAAATAGACTTACCTACTAAAAAGACGTCACCTCTTCTATCAGGATCATCATCTTCATTACCAAAAACCAAGGCACCCTATGTCCCTCCGATTACACCTACTTTGGGAGCTTCTTCCTCTTCTAAACCGACATTATCTAAATCATCAGTAAATTCGACCAAGCAACCCCCTTTGTCTCCAAAGACCGCAAAATTTGTCACATCTCCATCATCTTCAAAATCTATTTTAGGGGCTCCTCCTCCACCAAAGTCAATCATGTCTCACTTACTCCCATCTCAAGTGCCCAAGACTGCTCCTCCAAATGTCCAAACAAATAAGAGGATTCCTAAAAAGACTGTTAAACCTAACATGCAAGTTCTTTTACCTCGGCAGTCGGTTAATGTAAAAGAACCACCTTCATCATCTCTATCCTCCTCTTCGTCTACCGGATTCTATACCGAAATCCTTCATCAACTTATCCAATCTTCATCCATAACCCTTCCTCCGATTAAACCTTATAACCCTAAAGGAGTTAAACCTACCTGGTTTAACTCTGATCTGATTTGTGCTTACCACCGTACCCCGGGTCATGATACTGAGGGATGTAAAGCTCTTCAAGCCGTTGTCAAGAACCTTCTGGAAGAAAGTGACCTTTTGCTGGAGGAGGAGGAACAGTACCTCCTGTCACCTTAGCCTCATCTGAGCCCCAACAATCCACTCAGACCTCTGGTGGTCCCACTCCACTTGATCTTCCACCTTCCCAAATTGACACAATCCATATCGCCACTAGAACCCAACACTATGATAACCCATCTTCATCTTCAGCATCTCGACCACGGGTTGTCATTTCTGCAGCCCCTGAAGGCGTTTCTCCTTCCTCATCAGCCCCACGACCCAGGGTCTCTATTCGTGCTGCACCTCGGGCTCAAGTTCCCATGTCTGTTGAGGAGAGTGTTATGAAACAACTCACCCAGGCTCCGGTCAAAATGTCTCTTTTTGACCTCATCCAATCCTCTCCACAACATCGCCAGGCTCTAATCGATAATCTGCGTCGCATCGCAGTGAATTCGGATGAGCCCCAGCCCTTCGAGTTGGTTGTTGGATTGAATAGACTATCAACCACCATTTCTTTTGAAGATTCAGAAATTCCTTCTCTTTCTTCCGAGGATTTGGAGGCTCCCCTCTTTATCACAGTCCAAATCAATAACACTACCTTAAAACGTGTTATGATCGATAGTGGAGCTGCACTCAACGTCATCTCCTCACACGTTTGAGAAACTTAAGTTACCAAAGAATGTAGTGTCACCCCCACCTTTCGCCCCTTCGATCATTTAACGATCAGCTAGCAGTTACTTTAGGAACTGTGGTCTTACCCATTCGAGTAGGTAAGAAACTGCTTCATGAACTCTTCTACATCGTCGAAGGAAAATTCCACTATAATATGATCCTCGGACGCTCCTGGATTCACGCAATGCATTGTGTCCCATCCACCCTCCATCGATGCTTAAAATATCAATATGAGGGCAAAATATATACTCATCCAGGAGATCCTTTTCCTTCCGCACAATGCGACATGACCACAAGATCTGCCCCTTTAAAAGAAAATGCATGTTCTCCTGACGGGGCCTCATCTTCTTCCATACCTGCAACCAAACTACCGGATTTACAAAATCTAGAAGAGACATTGCAGCGTTTCTCACTAGGAGAGCTTCCTCTCTTTTCTTTCGATGCCCATCTCAAACCTAATGAGTATGGTAGACCAGACAAACAACCTGAATATCAACCAGGTCTCGGTCGCATCGTCACCATTGGTCTGCCCAATCAACAGACTAATTTCATCTACGGTGGTCTTGATACACCTCACTATCGCCCAGATTCTCCTCCTAAGACCAAACCTTACTTAACAGGGTTTGATTATCTACAGAATCCCACGTTTGCAAAAACTTATCTATATCGATGCGCGTGGAAAGGTTTTGGCCTGGGAAAATATGAACAAGGTATACATGACCTCAAGTCCATTCCTACTCTCATGCCACATCAGAAATTTGGTTTAGGGTTTAAACCCCTTTCAAAAGCCACCGTCACTATTCTTGATGAGCCTCTTCCTACGGAAGAACCATCTTCCCCCACTAAATCAGAAGCATCACTTGATGTGGACGATGACATTTCCATCCCACCTAACTTTTTTTTTTGATCAATACCATTTCCTTAGGGCCGTTAGTCTATGAGACTAACAATCGGTCCGCTTCTATACCATTAATCTTCCCTGAAATAGTTGGAGACGATTCTCCCACTATCAACACTATCCACTGTGCGGATGATGATTCTGTCCTCACCTATCTGGGGGCAGAGGATTCATATCTCCCCAAAACTATTCCTTCTGATACGTCTACCCTTCTCAACGAGGCCACTATCGACCTTAATATAGGGACTTCTGAAGACCCTCGCATCATTAAGGTCGGCCAATCCCTTAATCCACAGGAATTAGGGGATTTTACCACTTTTCTTTCCAAACATCGTCAAGCCTTTGCTTGGTCATACGAAGATATGCCAGGGCTCGATCCCGATATTGTGGTCCACAATATCGTTACTCTTCCCAATATCAAACCAGTTAAGCAAAAATTACGTAAAATGCACCCTAGAGTAGCCCTTCTTGTTAAAGAAGAATTACAGCGCTTGCTCTCGGCTAACTTCATCCAACCCATCGATTATCCACAATGGGTGTCCAATGTAGTACCAGTAACTAAGGCTACTGGGAAAATTCAAATTTGTACCGACTTCCGGGATCTTAATCTTGCCTGTCCAAAAGATGATTTTCCTCTACCTAATATCGACCAACTCGTAGATTTAACTGCGGGTCATGAGATGCTTTCTCTTATGGATGGTTTCTCTGGGTATAATCAAATCCTCATCGCACCAGAAGACCAACATAAGACTTCCTTCATAACTCCTTGGGGGACCTTTTGCTATCGTGTCATGCCTTTTGGTCTTAAGAACGCAGGAGCAACCTATCAACGAGCAATGACCTACATCTTCCATGATCTCTTGCACAAAACTGTGGAAGATTATGTTGACGATCTCCTCGGCAAGTCCAAACGTCGTCAGGATCATCTTTTCATCCTTGCACCTCTCTTTGAGAGGCTTATCCACTTTTGTCTTCGTCTAAATCCATCTAAATGCGTATTTGGCGTTCTCACTGGTAAACTTTTAGGTTTTATCATTTCCATCAGGGGTATTGAAGTCGACCCCGCAAAAATAAAAGCCATCCTTGAGATGCCTCCCCCGTCTAACTTGAAGCAACTCCGCAGTCTCCAAGGACGTCTTCAATCAGTGCGTCGTTTTATCTCCCAATTGTCGGACCGTTGTCAACCTTTTCACCATCTCCTCCGTAAGAATGTTCATTTTGAATGGGATGAGCATTGCCAAAAGGCCTTTGATGATCTCAAAGCTTATCTTCTTTCTCCACCCGTGCTTACACCTCCACGCGAGGGGGAGCCTTTCTATCTTTATATCTCTCGTGGATCGACCATGCTCGGGGAGCCATGATCTCGCATCGGGACACTTGTGGTAAAGAACAAGCTGTCTATTACATCAGTCGCACCCTCCATGAGTATGAGACACGTTACTCAAGGTTTGAAAAACTATGTTGCGCTCTCTTCTTCGCAACTTCTAAGCTTCGTCATTATCTCCTTAATCATAAAACTTACATTGTCACAAGTGTCAATCCCCTCAAGACAATTCATGCAAAGCCTTATCACAATGATCGTATCACTCGTTGGCTCATGCTTATGACTGAATTTGACCTCGAGTTTGTCCCGCAAAAGGCTATCAAGGGTCAGGTTATTGCAGATCAATTAGCTGATGCTCCTCTTCCAGACACTCGTGATCCCCTTGCTCAATTCCCCGATGAATATATCCAACAAATTGATTTTGGTCTATCTCCATTTAAAGTAAAGCTCTTCTTTGATGGATCCAAATGTCAGCAAGGGGGAGGTGCGGGTTTCGTAATGATTCCTCCTTGGGGTACGCCTATCCCAGTTGCACACAAATTAAACTTTGAGTGCACCAATAATGTGGCTGAGTATGAAGCTCTTGTCTTAGGTCTTCAAAATGCCATTAATCTCGGCGCTCGTCATATTGACATCTTCGGTGATTCTGAACTCATCGTTAATCAGGTCACGGGTGTCTATCAATGCAAGAATGATATCCTTCAAAAATATCGTGACATCGTTCTTGCTCAACTCCAATCTTTTGATAAGTTCACCATCCAAGCCATTCCTCGCACTGCAAATCGATTCGCGGATACCATGGCCTCATTAGCCTCACTTATCCCGCCTTTTACCGAAGACTCGCGTCTTTATGTGGCTGTGCAACGATTAGATCAACCATCTTATCTTGGGCAACTAACTTCAATCAATGCTGTCACAACCCATACCCAGGATGAGTGGTATCAACAGATTGTTGATTATCTATCTCATTCGATCCTTCCTCCAGATCTGACTTCCAATGGTAGAAGGTCTTTTGTCCAACGCACCAATCGCTATACTATCCTAGGCGGGATTCTTTACAAACGCGGCTTTGATGGTATTTTGCTTCGATGCCTCAAAACCCATGAATCATCTAAAGCCATCCAGGAGGTCCATGACGGTATCTGTGGTGGACATTTTAGTGGTTTAGCTGTAGCTAAGCGCATTTTACGTTTGGGGTATTATTGGCCTTCTCTTAATCGAGATTGTTGTGAATACACTAAGAAGTGCGTCAAGTGTCAGCAACATTCCAATCTCACGCACATCCCTAGTCAGGCTTTGCAACCTGCGGCGGATTTGTGGCCTTTTTCGCAGTGGGGTCTTGATCTTATTGGTCTCATCAATCCCCGTTCTTCACAACGTCATCATTCTATCATTACTGCCACTGAGTACTTTACTAAGTGGGTAGAAGCTATCCCTCTTTCTTCAACAAAGGCTAAACCCATAGTTGATTTCGTCTATCAACACATCATTTGTCGCTTTGGCGTTCCACATAAGCTAATCACAGATAATGGTAAGTCTTTCAAGAACGCTGATTTGCAGAATCTCTGCAACGCTTTCAATATCAAACTCAGTTTTTCTTCTCCATACTATCCTCAAGCTAATGGTCAGGCTGAAGCGTCCAATAAAACTTTGCGTAGTATCCTCGCAAAGGTAACTAGTCGAGCTGGCAGGGATTGGCATTTACATATCCCTTTTGCTCTCTGGGCTTATCGGACTAGCATTCGTACTCCTACTGGTGCTACTCCCTTCTCTCTCGTCTATGGGTCTGAGGCTGTCCTTCCTTTGGAAGTCCAAATCCCATCTCTCCGTGTTTCTCTCAGAGAATTTGTCTCCGATGAGGATTATCGTCAAAATCGTCTAGCACAACTTGAATTATTAGATGAGCGGCGTCTTAACGCTCTTGAACATCATCAAGTCTATCTTGAGCGTGTCAAACGTGCTTACAACAAGCACTTGCAACACCGTGACTTCAAAATTGGTGACCTTGTTCTTAAGGAAAATCAAAATGTCACTACACTCGAAAAAGTCAACGTGGTAAGTTTGCTCCCAACTGGATGGGCCCCTACATTATCACTCATAAATATGGGTCTGGGGCTTATCGTTTATCTTCCATGGATGGTGTACCTGAGGCGGAACCTCTCAATGCCTTGCATCTACGGCCCTTCTATTGTTAAAATCTATCTTACACAAATCTAGTCGCAACTCAGATCTTCCATCCGTCCTAATAACCAGTCATCTACTTTTGTGGTGATTTGAAATCGTGTGGTTCTCCGCCTATTGCCTCGTTTACCTTAAATATGAGTATCGCGGCTCTACTCATTGCACGTTTCTTTTGGATATGTTCCTCCTCATGGTAGGAATACCTTAATCACCACTTCATCTGTCCCAAGTACTTATCTTAATTGGATCTACTCGGGGCATGAGTACATGTTCTTCTATGTTCTCTTCCCCTCCATCTGATCTATCTAGGTCTAAACTCAGCTTCTTCCAAAGAGTTTCAAAAAAAAAAAAAAAAAAAAAAAGATGCTATCCAAAAGATAGACTGATCCCTTGAAGGACAGCTATCCATACATTATCAAGTGAATCAAAAAGAAAATAGACCATACCCTCGAAGGATGGCTATCATTAAAATTCAAAATACAGACCGCTCCCTTGAAGGACGGCTGTTTCTCAAAGAAATATTCAAGGCTTCTTGTAATCAATCAGCCTTCCAGTCAGTTTATACACTTTTTAGCATCACTGAAAGACTTCCCGCATCGATCAGTCTTTCCATATCAAGCAAACTTCCCGCATTGATCAGTTTGCTTTTCTGTCAAAGTCATGAAGCTGAGATTTAAGACCTTTTGTCGATCATATGGAGAATCCTATTTTCCTATCATGGACATGTATCCTGTCCCTTGTAAATTCCGACAAGATACTTACTTTTCTTTCCATTTCTATCCTAGATCTGGTTTGCGACTAGTTAGTGTCAGGTTTATTTTAATCTTATATAGGGCCTTGTATGCTTGGTCTTTCGGTTTCTTATCTGGATTTTATCTATGGTCGGTTGGAAGTCCGACTTATCATTTCCCTTCTTTTCCGAGTGTCTTCTCTTCTAAGTCACGGTTGTTTCCATTTACATCTTTGGCTCTTGCATCCTGTTAAATTGACATTTCACATGTTAATTCAATCACAATTTATCTTCTATCAAAATTCCTCTTATCTATCAAAACATCTATCTTTATTCATTTCTCATTAAAATTACATCTATCTATACATCAAACACATCTATCTATTTATCCATCAAAATATTTAAAATATGTACATCTAAGGTACATTATATCTAATCTATACATCAATCACATCCATCAATCTATCCACCAAAATGTACATCCAAGGTACATTATATCTATCCATATCTAATCCAAACATCAAACACATGTACATCCAAGTTACATCACATCCATCTATCAAAGTTATATCCACATCACATATATTTCTATCATCTATCAGTCTATATCTATCCAATCACATCTATTTTATCCACATATCAATCTATCTAATCACATCTATTTCTATCATCTATCAGTCTATACCTATCCAATCACATCTATTTTATCCTCTATCAGTCTATATCTATATCCATCTATCCATGTATATCCAAAATTAAAAGCATGAGTACAATTATATGACAAATAATGAATCTATATATACATATGTGTCTGTACAAAAATGGGTGGCTTTCAATCAAGCCATCTAAACAATGCCTTCCAATCGAGGCTACATCACTATACAGATACAAAATCTATCAAATCTCTATATAGTAAAATCTGAAGCGTGGAGGACACTATCCCCTCCACCCTCCTCTGCACCTGGCTGTCTCTCCTGGCCGCCGCCTATCGAGCTCGATGCACCTGCTGCTGGAGGTCTCGGCCCACCTCGATCTCTCCCAGACTCCCTCCACCTGAGGCTCCGCTCGCCGTAGCCGTCGCTGCTCTCCTCCTCGCCCCGTATCGAGGCACATCTGGGGCATGCTGCGCTAGGGCATCCTCGTAGTATCTCACCTCAGCGAGAGACTCGAGTACGTGCTCAGGCTCACGGTGACCGGTGCTCGTGTAACGATGTTCGTGCTGGGTGCTGCTGGCGCCGCTGCTGGTGGTGCCCCTCCTAGGGTCGTGACTCTGTACTGACTCGATGTGGCACTGCCTCCATACTTGGCCCTGAGGGCCTCCCTGTGCCAAAAGTAGCGGTCCTCTCTGCTGGATCGCTGTATCTCGCTCCTGGCGAGTGGTGTCTCTCTCCACAATCAGGGCATCCCTCTCCTCTGTCAAAGCCCTGATCTCCTCCAGAGCTACCTGATGTGTCTGTGTGAGGGTGGCATGCTCTCCCTCTAATCTGTCCAGCGTAGCAGCTATGTCCTCCTCATCAGCATCTATAGAGGGCGGGAGATGTCGTGGAAGCTCTGTGTCGTACCATGCTGCGTAGCCCTCATCCACCCCCCGTCATCATTACCGCATGCATGAGGGTGGGGCCTCTCTCAATGGGTCTCGGGCGGGATCAAAATCGCAAATCCGTCTCTCTCGCTATCCCGCTATATGGCGTGTAGGTGGCTGCAAGACTGCCTCATACTAGGCCGAACTGCCTCAATATCCGCATGAACGGGACCCACTCCCACATATCTGGCCTCCGGCCCCTGACCACCCGGCTCCGTCTCAATGCTACCAAGTGCGCATCCTGACCGGCCCATGTCGGGAATGCCCGATATGGTCTCCAGATGACCTGATCTGGTGTAAGCGTCCTGAAACGCTCAGAGTACCACCCGGCTGGTCTACCTGTATCTCCTGCGGCCATGTCAGCCCGCCATCTCCGAAATCCATAATCAATCCCTCCCACTCCTGCTGGCATCCAAGGAAGCCCGGATGGCCTGATCACCGCTATGTGCTCATATGCCCAGCAATGGAGCACAAAACTGACATCAATCCCTGTCCTCCGGCCAGTGGTGTACATCCATAGCTCATGGTAAATCTGAGCTATCAGGGCATCGGCGAAGGCAAAAACCTGTCTGTACTGCAAGATGTCGCACACACAGTCTAATAGTAACAATGGGAATCTCCCACCTCCTGAGTCTGGCAGGGCAAAATAGGATATCGCCATCTGAATCAAGGCTATCCGCCTGCTCCGAGGGCTATCCTGCCTGTACTGTGAGGCTATCCTCACTGCCCCAGATACTATCTCAGAATCGTCTGCCCTACCTCTGTATAATCGCACCAGGGCCCTCTGCTGCTGCTCCCGGGGTGTGATCTCAATCGGGTCCCCAGCAATCGGCAATCTCAGGATCCTGAATATATCCTCATGGGTGATAGTCATCTCACCCGTCCTGAACCAAAAAGTGCACGTGTGGCTGTCCCACCGTCGCACTAATGCCCGCATGAGCTCCACATCTCGTGGCACTCGTCTATAATATCGGAAACCCCCGAGCCCGGCTAGCTCTAAATGCTGCCAGTCTGCATCTGTCACATCAGGAAGAATCGTCTCCAATAGCTCAGGGATGGCATCCCTCATATGTAGTACCTCTCGTGCCTGCATCCACGACATCAAAAACATAATTAGTCTCTTATTTCCCCAAATCACATCTTCCAAAACCATAAAAAAAAAAAAAATGAATATCTTTCAATCGGCGTCGATTTGGTAAAATCGGCGTCGTTCATTTTAGTCGGCGCCGATTAATACCAATCGACGCCGATCCAAAACCAATCGACGCCGATTAAACCAATCGGCGCCGACTGCCTGGCCGGACATAAACCGGACCCCGGCCTCCCATGCAAGAAAAAATCAAACAAAAAATAAATTAAGAAAAGTGGGTTCAAGAATGACCACTTACCCCAGGTCGTGTCCTCCTGCGCTTCTGACCGCTCCCAGAGGCTTCCATGATGCTCAAATCACAAATCTGTCTCTCTCTGAATCAATCGTCACGTTGAAAATAAATCGTTTACGTTTTCCGTTCGCATATTTATATGTGCCTGGATTGGTCGGCGCCGATTTTTTGGGTCGACGCCGTTTGTTCTAGTCGTCGCCGATTAGTTTGGTCGCCGCCGATTTTCTATATCTGTTTGCCATAGTGTTGATGCTTGGCTTACTTATCTATCTGATCATTGTTGTGTGCTGAATTTTGCCTTTTGGCACATTTTTTTTAGATATCCTTGTCTATTTCGGGTTTGTTCCCTTTGCGTGGGACACTCGTACTTTCTGGCAGCTTAGAGTTAAACGGGTCTGTAGGCACTAACGCCGCCTCGCTTGCATCGAGGCACTGCCTAGTTGTCCCTACCAATGTGTCTCTCTTTAGATGCTGACTATTTTGCAGTTCTCCTTACCCTCATGGGTCTGTAGGCACTAACGTCGTCTCATGAGGAGACCGGCTAGTTTGCCCTACCAATGTGAGTTCCTTAGGTTGCTGCCTTTTATTCATTTTTATGCGTCATCAATGATCAGATCTACTCCAGGCATCCGACTGGGGCACCTTGCATTTTCATCTACCTTTTTTCAAACTTGGGATCGTCTGTTCTATCATCCATCCCATCCCTAGTTTGAGGGGGATCACATCATCACAAATTCTTCCCTTCTTCCATCCCTTTGTTTTTGTCTCATAACCTTGCTTATCGCAAGTTACTTGACAAAAAGGGGCAAAATGTAGACACTTAAAATTGGTTACTCAATTTAGTGTCCCTCTCATCCATTTACTTGCTTAGGTAACCTGGGGCACGTTTTACGTCACCAACTATCCCCTTGGGATATTATCCAATTTGTGATTTAATCACTTATTCCAAATTTAATTCACCCCATCACATCTTACCCATGAGTGATTAAATATTAAATATTTGATTACGCTTCTTCCCATGCATCTTAATCACTTATCTACCCCAAATTTATTCTATCTATGTACCACATCTATTTTTCCTCTTCCCTAAGCGGGATATTTCCCGTATTCGGGATAAATCTTATCTTTCTTGAAATCGCTCATTTTGGCCATCTCGGGAGTCTATTCCGCGATCGGCGCCGACCCATATGGTCGGCGCCGATTTTCTAGGAGCGGCGCCGATTATAAAAGCGAGTCCAGAACTCAGTTCTAGGGACCGAAAAAGAGACCACGAACGAGCGAAAAGCGAACAGATGAAAAAAGGAAGCACTTACGCACGAACAGAGAGCGAGAGAGATACAGGTTGTGAGAAAGAGAGATCTTCTTAGCATCAATTGTATCAAATTAGGCAGATCTGCTCGAATCAATCCTCGAGAGGAGCACCGTTACTCTGTCCCTGTCACATCAGCATCGCACACCACCATCTATCATCTGGTGACTCTGTTCCAGTGTCTCACCAACTTCGGCACATCCAGCAGACCACATTCATCTTCTAATTCCCGAATCTTATCGCACAGTCCCTGATTGATCGATCTGTCTTTAGTCGACGCCGATCTCACCCAGTCGACGCCGATTAGTCTCAATCGACGCCAACCACATCAGTCGACGCCGATTCTACCTGGGCCGACGCCGATTTCTCTGCCAGATAGGTAAAGGACACAGTAACACAAATTCAACATTATTTCTTAGTTCCTGCTTTTCTCAGTGCTTTCATCCATTGCTTTAGATTCTGTCTTATTACTGCAATCAGAAGATCTAGCTTTTTACTTACATCTTTTATCATGTATGCTTCTTTTCTTAATTGAAAACGTGGACTGACATCCGCCGAGGAAGCTTATCGCTTCCCGGACCCGCTTCTTGGGCAGTCCACCTAAATATCTTTTAACGTGGTCTTTTTCTGTCAAGCATCGGTGTTTTGCAGGTTACTCGGATCTATTGTGCGAATTGCTCGTGTGCGCCCGTCTTATCTACATCGGCTTCCTCATCCGTCTACATCTTCATCAGGTATCGATTTTATTGGAGTTTTTCAGGGTTTTTGTGTTTAGTTTGGTACATTAACTTGGACAGGTAACAAGCGCAAAATTCTTGATCTACACTTGAGAGAAGGTTTTCTTCGGGTTAAACCGAAAAAGAGTTCCATAACTTTTGGCAAGGCTGCCAAGTTATCACAACGTTATGCAGACCTTTTGAAATAGTTGAAGTAATCAACCACCGTAGCTTATCGTTTAGCACTACCACCTACTTTGTCATGAATACATGATGAATTCCATATTTATTTGCTTAAGAAATACGTTTGATTTATCACATGTGTTAAATTGGAATTCCTTACAGTCCAAGACCCAGAATAATCGTGGTTAAACACATTTAAGCGATGGAAACTTGCTAGATGCATTTAAGAAATAGAGAAATAAGTCAATGTAAGGTCCAATGGGACCAGTTTAACAAGGAGAGTGCAACTTAGGAAAATCTAGAGGATATGAAAACTACTTTTCCATATCTATTTGAATGCAATTAAATCATTGACTCACAAATTTTTTTATGATTTTATATTTTAAGAAGCCATATTTGGGTAGATATTTAATTGATTTGAATAAAAGGTTATTTATTGCTGATTTCTGGAACTATAAGGTTTTGAAATATTTGACTTAGGATAAGAGAAGTGAATGAATTGATTGTCCTTGATGTAAATTGTTAAAAGAGATAATCATCGGGATGATGATTCTTTTTAGGAGGGAAGCATGTAACACCCTTGACAGTTGTTATTTTCCTCCTTTGCATTCAAGTGTTGACATGTGATTTTCCTTATAAGGATATGTTCTTTTGATTATTAGAAATCATGCTTGATATGGATAAGTATTTTCTACTCTTAAGATCCTTTGACTGAATTGGAATGGCTTCCCTGAATCCATTTTTCACTTCTGGTAGGTGATTTGCAATCTGGTTTAAGAGTTGTAAACTTATCTATTTATCTGACTCATCCTTGGATCAATTTCAGTGATCCAAGGAATGTTTTAAATCTGGTTTAAGAGTTGTAAACTTATCTATTTATCGACATTCCATGAGTTATGATAGACGTTGGACTGAACTTTGTTGTTGTAAGTTCTTTGATTTCTGAGTGAACATACTTCCATTCAGTGGATTATTTTTCTTGGGTCATTGGAGATCAATCATGACAGGTCATTGCTGACGAAAATAGGAATGCAGCCTATTCACAACATAAGAGAGATCTAGGATCCTATAGAGGACTAACCTACGGGATCCTAAGCTAGGTAAAAAAATATATTTCTACCTAAGCTATGTCACTTGATAGAATTCTGATTCTAACCTAAGCTCGGTGCTAACAGAATTAGAAAGGTTACTAGGTATTAAATTAACCTAGATTCTAATACTACAAGGTATTATTTTAACCTAACCTAGTGTTTTAAACTATGACACTTTGAATTATTTACCTATGAGGGTTTATCTAAACCTAATTACTAAGGCCTAAGGTGGGGTTAGTTGTTAGTGTTATATCCTAAGGTATAAATTTTAATTCTACCTAAGATCTAACCTAAGCAATCTAATCTATCCTAAACTAATGGATATGAATTGGGAACTTAAGTGGTTGCATACACTTGGGTGACGGTTCCTAAGGCATTTATGTTATTGATAAGGATGGTGAATGCATACAGATTGCCAGCTTTGGTAGGGGTTAGTTGGCTTGGCGGAGGCTTAGGTGGCAGTATCACTAAAAATGGAAACTCATGTTAATTTGGACTTGGCATTCACCAGACTTGGCAGGCGGTGGTAAGGAAGATTAGGCGGGAGATATGGAGTTAATGAAATTAATTTTTTTGGTTCACGAGCCCAAACCATCTTGGTAGGCATGCCAGTGGATTTTTGTTGGGTTGTTTCATTTTGCATGTTCTTCGATTTTCATTCTGCATGCGCTCTAGTTTTTGAACCCGATGGGTCAGATTAAACACACTTCATGGCTATTTTGAGGTTTCGAATCTATTTTCATTTCATGGAATGTATAAGAGGCATTGTGGAAGAAGTATCTGGTTGTTTGATCTTTCGTGGAGAAGAGGAGAAGAAGTGAGCTTGGCTGGAGGTCTTCTTCGATTTGATAGAGACACTATCAGGCATGATAGGCTCTAATTGTTAAAATATCTTGCTTTCCTCTAAGTGTTTTCATTAAAGAACTCTGCTCTGTTGAGTTTTGTGCATTGCATGCTCTATCTGGTTAACTAGTTGATGGGTTTAGTAAATCTTGCATTCTGGGTTTCGAATCCATGATATATGTGATTTTGTTGGAAACTTATGTTGTATTATTTCTGCACAAAAGTTCTATGCATGCAAGAACAAAGTTGGTAACTCTATTAACTTTTTCGGTTGTTGGAAATTGTTGTTTGGTTCCGATAACTTTTGTTGACAATAAATTACTAGCTGAGTTTTTAAAGGAACTCTGAGTTCTGTATGTATTTGTTGAGAATAGTGTTTTGAGAACTTGAAGTGATTTGTGATCTCAAGTAGCTGGTAAGGAACTCCAGTTCTTATTAAACTTGTATGCAAGTTCGAGCTTCTGTTGGAAACTTGTTTTGGTAGGAGAGAACTATTGTTGAGATTCTCGGTTCTATGGTGCTTGCGTTTTATTTCATAGTTAAATGGGACTATGTGGATAAAATCGTATATGTCTTTGTTCTTGTATTTCATCATGTGAAAATTTTGACCGTTGATGAAACCCACATCTAACTTGGAATCTGTGTTCTATTATCTTGGATGGATGGGACTGTTGATTAAGTCTCGCTTAAGGCATGGTGCTTGTGATTTATTGTCCTTATGACCATTTAACTATTATTAGAGATTCGTTATGGACCGACTTTCATGTTTTTATTGTCTGCAGTCTCGAGCTCTGTTAAGAATCTTACATTCCGTTTGAAATAGGGTTTGATAGGATGTTAACTGGAAATGGAAGCTCTTTTCTTATTTTGAACTGTTTATAAGTAATTTCATTGTATTCGGTCTAGCATTACGGTGCTGGTGTATTTATGAATTCGTGATTGTGATATTGTGATGCAACACTATACAATCAATTTGTTACTTGGTGTTTTTAATTGAAATGGTAACCTGAACGATGTGTTGGTTCAGATATTATAGTCTTTTGACTATTTTATAAACTAAAGAGGGAACATGTTGTTACCCGAACTTGGTTATAAGCATTTGAATGATCTTGATCCTTTGAGGGAGCTTATGCTTTACATTGTGCTTGGATTTGTAATTCGAGTCTTGGGTAGAACGTATTTTTAATATGTTGTTTTGATCTTGTCATTTAAATTGAGTTTATTACTAGATTGAATGGTTCTAAATTCGAATCCTTTTGAATAAACCACATGCGTAAGGAGAAAACTGGAAGCATGGCTTAGTAGGTTGTTAGATAAACTCTTCGAGATTTTGATTGGAATCAACTTGTTGGTTTGTCTTTTTATTAGAATCCCAATCTGTAGTTCTTATAGTGATGAGTTGAAATATTGTCAAGATAGTTCTGTCTTGACTGAACTATTGAGAAATTTTGAGTGTTAGCATCTACTCAGATTTCACATTTCTTGTTGGGTCCAATAAATGAATGTTAAGTCTTGAAAGATAAATTACGATTCAAAATTGATTGCGGGTTGTGTTTTGAACTTCACTGTTTTATTATTGAGTTTAAAAAGGGAAAATTAATGGTAAGGATTGATGGAACTTCACTGTTTGATGGTAAAGGGTTCTAAGAAAGAAAAATGTTAGCATGTTTTCTTCTTACCTGAGGCTATTCTAGTCCAATGAAAGAATGTTAAGTCTTTGAAAGATACACTGTGAATCTTTACTGTCCGTGGACTATGTATGAAATTCATTGTTATAATGTTCCAAATGGAAAGTGGAATTCATGCATTATAATGGGAAGATTTTGAAAGGAAGGTAGCATTAAGTTTTCTCTTTCCTTGAAGTTGTTCTTGTTCTCCTTTTTGGGAACTCTTGCATGAACTTAAACTATATATAGAAAAGGTAAAACTGTTAATTAAGTTGAAGGAAATGATTATAGGTTGGGATCATTTTCTGTTAGGACTCCTTTTCTAATGCAGTTAGGTTAAGTTCATTGGTTTAGAACCTTCATTAATTATTCTTATGGAAAAGAATCATTACTTAATTAGTCTTTTTATACTTGTCATTTGACTGAAATGAAGTAGAAAGAGATTGATGATTGGTTGGCAAAAAGGAAATTGCAAACTTGTTGTTGACTGTTAATCCATCATTCCTTCTTGGATTTCTTTTATATGGATCTGTTTTGATGAATACCTTAAAATGTTGAATTTTAAAGTAGATGACCTTTAAAGGAAATGGTTTAAGTCTTGATATGCACCTATTTCTACGCTTTGTGGATGTTATGTACTTTGGCATAATGGGAATGGTTTCTCTTCTTCTTTACTTGAAAGTTAGATGAAACATCCAAGAGAGAATATGTTGTAAACACTTCTTGTATCTTATAGTAAAGATAAGTGTTGTATTATATTTTGGTAGGATTGGAAACAATGATATGTTATGATTTGTTGTTTGGTAAAGATAATTGATAGGATCAATTATACTTTAATTTGTAAGACAAATTTTATAGATTATATTCTGTTCTTCTTTTTGTGAATCCTGTTTATTATTGCTCTTCTTTTTATTGATATTACTTATGCTTAGAGAGTATGAAATACTAATTGTTCATTAAAGTAGGGTTGTTTTTATTGGAACAATTAGTGGAATGCACTTTGTTTTAAGGCTTAGTGCTTATCATGCTCAGTTCATTGAACTGACCCGTGCTAGCAATTTTTGCAGATGGACTTCGTAAGTGATAAAAGAAGGCAAAAACTTATATGATGCATTGGCTGATCTAAGTTTGATTCTTGTGAAGAATTCTGATTCGTTCTTAAGTTGTATTGAAAAAGAAAAGTTATTCTCTTTTGAATGAAGGTTGTTGTCATGCAGTATGCCTAAAATGCATAAGTTGTAAATGTATAAGTTTTGAAAATGAATTGAAGGATGAGAATTTACTTGCATGGGTTGTGTAAATTATCTTGTACCTTTGTAAAAGAAATGGAATCCTATCCTGTTGATATTCTTCATGTTATTTATATGTTTAAATGAGTATTTTTGGATAAGTAGGAAAAAGGGAATTAGAGTAATTTCCCTAAACGTGATGTAGCTAAATAAGTTGCAGAATTCAATGTTCTTATCTAAGCAATTCATATTATTAAGGTAACGTGTAATGAATTTACAATGAATTCTATAGAATTTGTAAAGGACATAAAGGGTGTGTTAAACCCTAGAACTTAACCATGAAGAGGAAGACTCTTCCTCTCTTATGAAAAATTAAAAAAAAAGGAAGATATGATTTGTAATCATTAGGCTTCTTTTAATAAAGTCTAATAAGATACAACGTAGGTGGTTATTACACTTCCTTGAATGGTTAAATCACGTTAAATGGTACTTAAGAGGTTGCCGTCCTTTCTTCTTGGTAGGTGTTTGTTAAGCCAAAATTAACGAACATTGAAAGCAATCTTAAGTTAAGGAAGTTCTTCAGGGAATAATGGAACCTAATTTGGAAAAGAACTTAGGGAGAGTTGGATTAGAGTTTGGGCAGGGTTGCTGAAATCTACCTTTAAGTATCCAAATTAATTAAACATTAATAATCTCCTAGGGGTATGTACATCTCGACGAGGCTGTTCTGTAGGATGTTGGCACATGCCAACTACAGGGCTATACCTTTGAGAAGATTGGGATCTTCTCGAGGATACAACGTTGTAGTCAACATGTGGCAACACCCTTCTACATTGATCGTCTAGATCTACACACTTATGGACTTGAACTTAGTTTCTCTCTAGGACTGGGTAGTAGCATAGTTATATGAAGTAGCCCTCTAGGACTCAGGGTACCTTGGCACACGGGGTTGACCTAGGTTGACCCAGTATGCCAAAATATCCTAAGTCTTTGTGAGCCCCTTCCTATCATAACCTACGTTGTTAACTAGAACTAGGGTTAAACCTTGGCAAGAGGACTGACGGAAGTCAGTAAAGGACATTCTAGATAACAATAGAGTGGGGGTGAAGGATGTATTCCAGATTGACGAGTATGCCATCAAGGAATAAGTAATACAAACAAGTATGTTAGAAATATTTGGCCAAAGTATCGCAAGCTGTTGATTGCGTTGTCCTATGTCACCTAGTCTAAGGATCGTGATGCAGATGAATATTGGTAACAACTATTCAGTTAGGTTCCTTAGACAGATCACTCAATACCCAGAACAGGGTAAGAGAACCAAGTATACGTAGTATATAGAAAAGTATTCAATACTTAGTGTTAAACATGAATAGATTGGTAGTTCACCGAGTCATGAAATGAATAGATCAGTAGCTTACCGAGTCATTATAGCTGCATATGGTTATCTATTATAAGAATGGTTGTTATGGAATGTGTGTTCTAAATTACGTATTTAGAATAGAGAACATTATAATTTTTTATATTTTTCCTTGTTTCTAAATTCTTAAAATAGGAATGTTACATCTTGTTATTAGAGCTGAAGGTTACAACTCTTGGACCTATTGTGTCCATAATATGATAAAAACTTGAATTTTCTTATAACAAAAAATGGTTAGGACAAGAGGAAATGTTACAACTAACGCTCCACCCGAGGAAGGAGCAGCAAAAATCTAAAAACTTCGATGAGATCCTTGCTGCCCTATTGGACACAAGAGATCGTTTGACTATACTCGAGAAAAAGTGATGGGTAATGAGGAGGAAGAAGAAGATGGTAATAACAATCAGCCACCTCCTGAGGACAACCCCAATTTGGGTGTTGATGATAACAATGTTAATGTGCCTGTCCCAGCCAGAAAATAAAAAGGCAAGGTTGGCAGCTGAACTCACTAATGATATTAAAAGGATAAGTCCACCTAAGTTTGATGGCACCACATTAGGTGATGGAGCTGAGAATTGGCTCAGCGAAATGGAGAAGTACTTTGCAATAAGAAACTTCTCAGAAGAAACCAAAGCTATTTGGGGAGCATATCAGCTTTCTCATGAAGCATCTTCATGGTGGGACAACCGTAAGGCTGAGCTAAACATTGATGAAACTAACTGTTGGTGCAAATCAAGAGCACTCCGGATGTTGATCAAACTTCTAGTTTGACATTTTGACATCCAATGTGATTGCACAACATTGAATCTTCTCCCCAAGTGTGGGACTTGTAAAAATGGGAAAAAAATCTCTAGGTTAGAGGTGGTTCCTCAACTCCTCTGATAAGGTGTGTTACTTGCAAGTTATGCAGGTTTTAAGCTCAAAATCCTACTCTAAATTCCAAAGAGGACAGAGATAGAGAATGCAAAAACTGAAACTAATGCTAATAAGGTGATGCACTAAAGGAGTGGTGAGCATTTTTTACTTTTGCAGATTGACACAGATCATAGAAATGTAACAAAATATCATGCACAAACTGATGAAATGTAATGGAAGGTCATAAATGAAGCAAACAACATAAGCAGAGGATTGAGACTCATTCACAGAGCTTGCATTATCATTTCCAATATCAAAAATACATGCATTACAACATCTGAGAGGAAAAAAACATGTTATAATCTTGGAAGAGGTCGATATTCCACAAAATCACTTTTTTTGGGTGGAAAAGGAGCTTGCAATACATGAATTTTTTTCCACCTTTCAAAAATGAGCCAAATCGGCTTTTTACAATGCAAAAACGAGCCTAGAAGAGGGAAACACGAGAAAATGTGAGAAAACTTTCAACCACTCGACCAAATTCATAATAAACAACATGGGTATCCTTACAGGTCCATTCCCTGACATTTTTCACCATCTTTGGGGAGAGAATGCGAGCCATTCTTCATTAAAATGGTGGTTGAAATGTCATTTCTATTCATTACCATGTGCCGAGGTGTTTTTAAAATTTATCTCTCAAACTCCATCAAAATAGAAAATGAGCTTGGAATCTTGTTTAGAATTTCACCAGATTTCATTGATATAAAGAACGTGAAAACCGAGTTCGGATCGAAAGTTATGGCCGTTTGAAAATTTAGGGCAAAACAGGGCCAAAACGGGTTGGCGGGCCAAAAATTTGAAATTTTCCCACTTTTTTGCATTTGGGAAAATTTCCCAAAAACTCCGCGCTCCATCGCTCCCGGTGCCATGTGGCACGTTCTAATTGGATGTGGGCCTTCTGCGCTTCATTTTCCACCGTTTTGGCCTTTGGAAAATTTTCCAAAAATTCTCCGCCAGGCCGATGACTTGAGGACACATGGCATCATGTGATTTGCCACGGGCGTCTTCTCTTAAATTTTCCATCGCTATTGACCATTCTCCCTCATTGGACACGTGGCGAACCATATTAGGCGTGGGCTTTTCCTTCAATTTTTTCGCGGGCCTATCCTCGCATTTTTTCCGCCACTGGACATGTGGCACAATTCCATTGGCTCGCGTTTTGGGGGGAGGCCTTTCCTTTGAAATTTTTCTTTGATTTTGCTTTGGGAAAAATTCCCAACTTTTCCCCACGTTTCGAAGCACCTGGGACACGTGGTGAGCTCCTATTGGACGTGGGCCTTAGGGAAAACATTTCTCTCTGCGCTTACCTTTGGGAAAAATTCCCAATCTCCCCGCGCCCGCCGGTCCGACCTCTTGGGACACGTGGCCTGATCTCACCGGGCTATGGGCCTAGCATAAATTTTTTTCTTGTGTCGACCCTTAGGAAAATTTTCTATCTTTTTCCCGCTTGGGCACGTGGCGCATCCAGTTCGTCGGCGGGCCTTCGGGAGAAATATATCTTTTGAAAACTTTCCAAATCACTTGGTAAAAATTCCAAGTGTACCTCCACCCTCTGCCACTCCCGAGGACATGTGGTAGTATATTACTAGCTGCAGGCCTTTCAGGGGAAAATTTCCCACAAAAACTCCGCCGAACCATAACTTTAAAAATACATGGAGTTAGGAGGAAAACTTTACCTTTCTGGAAAGATGAGAAAAAGCTCTATCCAATGGTGCCATTTCCAGAAGGTCTTGAGTGCCTGAAAAGTAAAAAAATTATGACTGAGGCACAAGAGAGGGAAGAATGAAGGAGTTAGCCACAAAATGTGCAAGGGGAACATTTTGGATAACAATTTTGGTGACTCAGAGGGGTCATCTGCCTACTGGATGAAGTTACCGGTTGCTTGAAACAACCCATTGGGCATGGAGTCACTAAATTCTCTGCTTGGTACCCCAACTGATTAGAACACTACAAGGAGGAAGATGCAGGGTAGAAAACTATCTGATGGAGCAAGGCCTACAAAACACATATTTTAGAACAACAAGCTTGTGCCAAAGCACTTAGGGAAAGTAAAGCTAATCTACAACAAAACATTGTGCATAAGCACTTAGAGGAATGAAAACCTAAGAAAATATGTACAAGGCGGAGAGTTTCCTTCAGTAGTAATGCTTCAGATGGATTCCATTGACTGGAATATGCAATTCTTCACTATCCAATGTAGACAATTGGAAGGCATTGCTGTCCTTACACTTTGTGACTATGTATGGGCCACTCCAAATGGCATCAAATTTTGAATGCCTCCCCGAGTTTGCTCTGTCTGCATCCCATTTCAACACTAGATCTCCAACTTAGAAATATCTATCCTTGGCCTTTCTATCAAAAGTCTTCTTGATCAAAGCTTGATCCTTCTCCATTTCTTGGGATGCTTGATTTCTGATTTCTTGGAGCTCCATCAATTCTGCATACCTAACCTCTATGAGCTCAAACTCCATCAACTCCAACTGTTTCATGAGTTCCAATGTTGGCAACTCAAGTGACATGGGTAAAATTTCCTCTCTTCCATAAACAAGCTTGAATGGAGAGTTACCTGTAGATCTCTTGGGAGTTATCCTATCAGCCCATAAGGCTGATTTCAACTTAGTATGCCAAGACTTTTGATTCTCATCAAGAGTCCTCCTAATGATCTTTAACAAGTTCTTGTTTATAGATTCAACTTGCCATTACCCTGAGGGTAATAATTTGATGAAGTTCTTAGGTAGATCCCATTCTTGACAGCCCATTCAGTTACCTTAGACCTAATGAATGCTAATGCATTATCTCGATATTATTGTAGCAGGTATGCCAAATCTAGTTTCTATTCCCCATAGAAGTCTAGGATGCTAAATTCATTTGCTTCCTTGAGTGCTACTGCTCATCCACTTGGTGAAGTAATCTGTCAAGTTAGAATCCATTTGTGTCCTTGGCTTGAATTTGGATTAATGAATCCAATGAAGTCCAAACCCCATTGCATGAATGGCTGGTCAACTGAAATTGAATGCAATGGAAGGGCAGCTAGCCTCTTCTTACCCGTGAAGAATACACAATTCTTTCACCTCTTGATCCATGCATAACAATCACTGAAAATATTGGGCCAATAATAGCCAGCCCTCATGATCTTTAGAGCTGTCACTCTCGGTGCAAAATGACCACTAGCTGATCCACCATGGAACTCTTCCAACACCTTGTGAATCTGATTTGTACCAATGCATCTCAACAACACTCCATTCACATCCCTTTTGAACAAAACACCATCAACAAGGGCATATGGGACAACCTGCAATCTAAAGTGTCTTCTTTTGGTCTTGTTCATCTCTAGAGGGCATAGACCTATGCTTAGGAAGTGCATTATGTCTTGGGTCCAGCAAGGAGTGAGGACACCATCATTTTCCTTTTGAGTGCTTCCTTGCTCATGGCTGTCTTGCAATGCCAAAACAACCTCCTTCTCATTACATGCTTCCTTATGTTTGTTCAAGACCAGACTTCTCACACAATCCTTTTCCTCTGACCAACTTGGTGAATTTGATCTCAATGTCATACTCCATGACATGAGTAATCCAACCTGCTCTCTTTTCATTCAAGTCTTTGTTGAGGAGGAAGTCTTTAACTCCCACATGAGAAACCAACAATTGAACCTTGTTGTTTGAAACTAGATGCTTGAATTTCTTCAAGCTCCTGATTACTGCAAGAACATGCTTCTCAATGAAAGAATATCTCACCTCATAGTCCTCCAGGCTTTGGCTGAAGAAAGCAATTGGCTGCTCATCATTGTCTTTGTTCTGCTGTACCAAAATTGCAGAAATAGTATCATCACCTCCAAATGCATAGAGGATGAAATCCTTGGAGAAATCTAGGTTAATGAGAGTTGGGCTTGAGAGATGGCTTCTTTGATTGCTTTAAAACTTTACTTGCCTTCTGTTGTCCATTTGAAAGCTATGCTTTTCTTTAACATCTTGGTGATAGGCTTGACTAGGGCCAAAATTTGGGACAAACCTTGACGAAATTTATTCTCCCCAAGAAACTTTGAAGGGCCTTCTTGTGGCTTGGCAATGGTAGTGCTTTTATGGCTTCAACTCTTTCTAGATTGATTGCTAATCCTTCTTTGGAGACAATGTGGCCAAGGAGTTTTCCTTCATGGGCTAGAAAAATACACTTTTTAGGATTCAAGGATACTCCAAATCTTCTGCACCTTTGGAACACTTGTCTCAAATGAAAGAGATGGTCTGCTGCATTTTTTGAAAAAATAGTGATATCATCAAGATATATCAGCACCATGTTGTTAATAAAATCCTTGAATGCCATGTTCATTTCCCTTTGGAAAGTAGCTCTAGCGTTGGACAACCCAAATGGCATTTTCCTGTATGCATAAGTTCCCCATTTGGTTGTAAAGGTTGTCTTGAACTGATCCTCTTCTTTCACCATAATCTGATTGTACCCCGAATAACCATCAAGTAATGAAAACCTCTCAGAGCCAGCAATAACTTGTAAAATATGCTCCATGGAAGGAAGTGGATAATGATCCTTGAGAGATGCTCTATTCAAATCTCTGAAATCAACACACAATTTGATTTCCCCACTCTTCTTTCTAACTGGAACCAAGTTGGCCACCCAACTAGAATGCTTGATAGGGAATATGATTCTTGACTCTATCAACTTATTCAATTCTTTTCTCATGAGAGGCTCCATGTGTGGATTGACTGGCCTTTGTTTTTACCTGATGGGTTTAGTACTTGGATCCAATTCAATGGTGTGTTGAGCTAACTTGGGATTGAAACCTTTCAAATCTTCATAGCTCCAAGAAAACACATCAGGGAATTCTTGACAAAGCTGTATGAACTCATACCTTTCTTGTTCAGTTGTCATCTTACCAATTGGAGTGATTTTCCTTCTTCCACCGAGATGGACACTAAATCTTCTCCCTTGACTTGGATGTTTGCTTTCTCCTTCCTAAACTGATCATTAGGATTGAAAATGGACTCCAAAGTAATAAGTCCCTTTGGTAGTTTGTTGGTTCTTAGTTGTACCACTTGGTCACCATACTTGTTGTTCCAACTTTTCTGATTTTTAGCTGAGAACTCAGCCTCTTCTTGTAAAAAATAGATGATTTGTTGATCATTTTCAAACACTTGCCAACTTACATTGTTGTCTGGCACTAAAGACCTTACAATCACATGGATGTTTGGCTGTACCTTATCTTTTAGATGCTTTCAACAACATCAAAGGCTGCTCCAACTACTGCAAGCCTGTCAACAGCTTGGTTCTCTTTTCTAGGAATGGATTTGATGCCAAAGCCCTCAAAATATTCAATGAGGTCCCACACCTTGTTTTTGTAGCACTTGAGTAGATCATTCTTGGCAGCATGTTGCCCCTTAACTTGGTTGACAATCAACTCACTATCACCAAAGACTTGCAAGTTCTTTATTCCTCTCTTGATTGACCAATGCAATCCTTATATCAAGGCTTCATATTCAACAGTGTTATTAGAACATGCAAACTGAAATCTAAAAGCTGAATAATACTTAACTCCTTGAGGTGAAACAAGCATAGCTCCCCCTCCCGCACCTTGTCTACTCCTCGATCCATCAAAAAACAACTGCCATACCTCATTGTCATCCTTAAGGCCTGGCTTGGTGATGCTAAGGATAGGCTGATTTTCTTCATGCATGCAATAGACTCCTAGCTCAGATTCTTCTATTTCTTGATAAGGATCAAAAGCATGCACCTTGCTTTCCCATTCATCAAGAGTCAAATCTGGGATGCTTCCAACCTTGGTGTCAGCTTCATCAGTGCTTGGATAATCTTCTTGATCAAACGTTGAACAGTTGGTATTGATTTGGCTTGGAGTGTGAGGCTTAATGTGAAAGTTTGCAATAGGTTCAGATCTGATTGTGGCCTTGGTTCCATATCTTGTTTTGAACAACTTGTCGAACCAATCAACGAGATAAGTAACCTCCAATCTTAGTTGTGAAATCCCTTGACAAACATAGGGCAAATAGTGGTGGAAGGTCTATTACCGAGACATCTTACAAAAAACAACGTTGGGGCATGCATGTAAAGTAAGACTCAAGTTTTTATCACTCCAACTGCTGTTATTCTTGCTGTCCCATCCAATTGCACTACCGCTTTTGGATATGAATTCATATTGAAGCCCTAACTAATCAACTATTTGCTTGGGCATTCTTGAACTACTTGTCCCGGAATCAATCATGCAATTGTGTACTAAATGGTTTCCAATGATCAATGAAACATAGAATGGAGGGGGCTTCAACATCTTACCTTGCTGTCCTCCATGATTCCCCTCAGGCTGGGCAACATTTGCGAGTACTTTCTCTTGCATTTGGACCTGCTGATTTGAAGTTGACCAATCCTTCATGGCAGCTTGTAATAAATCTCTTTGGCCTGGGATGGATAGTGATTCTCACATGGATATGTTTACATTTGTCTTCTTCATCTGATCAATGATGTTGAATGGAGATGAAGCATCTCTCTATTGTCCCTTGGCCTACACATTCATTCCTTGCACATGGGCAGCAAAGCAACTGGCATTTGAGTTGGCCTAGGAGCTGTTTTAGGCAGTCCTTGCGTGTTTGGAACTGCATTTTGTTTGCCAATAATTTGTGGAGTGGTAGAAGGTTGTGAATTACTTGGAGCCAATGGTTGTTCTTCACCCAAATTTCTCCTTTTTGACCTTGTGTTGGTTGCAACACTTTGGGAGATTGTTTGATTCATGCCACAAAAATATTCTGCCTGCCAATTTACAAGTGTGGTATCATTTGGAGCTAATTGTTGCTGGAATGTTTCTTGTTGTTGGTTATTTCCTTGACTCCCTTCACCCTCCACACCAGTAGTTGTCACCATTAATGCTTGATTTAAGGCACCGTTAAAGCACATAGACTGGTTGTGAGGTTCATTGCATGGAAAACACCAATCATATTCTTGAGCTATGTTGTTTTACAGATAGGCACTATTGCTTTAAAGGCGAGATGTAACATTGGGATTATAGGGCTGAAATGGTCTATTGGCAAGAGGTCTCGGTTGATTTTGATTTGCAACTAGATTGGGTGGTCTTTGAGGCTGGTATGGTTGCGAGAATCGAATCGAAACGCGAGGCACCACGAAGTAGTTGCACTCCAACGGAATCGTGAAAGCTCCAGCGATAGCAAGGAAAAAATTGATCAGTAATGGAAGAACTTGCTTAACAGAAACAAAGCTTGCATAGAGGAAAGACAGCGGAGTGTCTTGGCATGCTCATAAATGAATAGAAAAGGGGTACATATAGGGTGCTGAGTAACCCTAGTGCATGACACATATGAAACCCTAAACCTAACCCTAAACCTAACCCATGTGAGATGACCCTCCAACATGAGAGGAGGACACATAAGATAACTCACACTAACATTCTTCACCCAAATTTCTCCTTTTTGACCTTGTGTTAGTTACAACACTTTGGGAGATTGTTTGATTCATGCCACAAAATATTCTGCCTGCCAGTTTACAAGTGTGGTATCATTTGGAGCTAATTGTTGCTGGAATGTTTCTTGTTGTTGGTTATTTCCTTGACTCCCTTCACCCTCCACACCAATATTTGTCACCATTAATGCTTGATTTAAGGCACCGTTGAAGCACATAGACTGGTTGTGAGGTTCATTGCATGGGAAACACCAATCATACTCTTGAGCTATGTTGTTTTGCACTAGCACTATTGCTTTAGAGGCAGATGTAGCATTGGGATTATAGGGCTGAAATGGTCTATTGGCAGGAGGTCTTGCTTGATTTTGATTTGCAACTGGATTGGGTGGTCTTTGAGGCTGGTATGGCTACCTATTAGGTTGAGCTTGAGGCTGGAAAGAAGGTCTAAAACCTTGGGCTTGCTACCTCTTGAGTGTAACCAGCTCATTGCCTAAATTTTGCAATTGCTTCATGACTTCTTGAAGTTCATTTGAGGCACTAGGAGATGAAGTAGAAGCTTCACTTGAATTCTAATTTCTAGGAGTGGGAATAGGAGCTAAAATAGGCACTTGACTAGTACTTGGGCTCTCTAAACTTGGATACAATGGCATTGAGGCCTAGGAGCTAGCTTGCCAGCTTGAATCAAACAATTTTCAGCTCTAATGGTAATGCTATAAGCAACAGGGATAGTTGTGCCCCCCATGGATTTAATTAACATAGAAATATCAGAATTTAGAGCTTTAAGGTAATATAGAAAAACACCTTCATTGTTGGCCTTATTGCCACTGGAATTCTCTTCCAAGTCATTTGAAATCTGAAGTTGAAGTCAGTCAGCTACTCATTGGGAGCTCTCTTGATGGTTGTCAACTGTTCCAAAAGGGACAAGTTATCTCCCTTTTCTCCAAACTGCTCATGGAGGGCTATACATAGCTAGTTCCAATTTTGGATAGAACCTGAGGCAAGACTCCTGAACCATTGCAAAGCTTTCCCTTTGAATGAAGATGCCAACAGTTTGACAGCAACTTACATCTCATTAATCTCATGGATTGCACAAATATTAGCAATATCCTTGACATGATCACTAGGAGTGGTCTGATTCTCTCCAGTAAAGTATGGAATGTTCTTCAATGCTGCAACTGGGATTGGATTTTGTGCATTGAGAGAAAGTGGGCTGCTGCCAGTGAAATTGACATAGGGGTTGTGTTGTGCCATTCTGATTGGCCTTAGAACCCTTGTTGATTGAATGAAAGGCCTACCAAGTGGAGGAGTTGATAGAGTTCTATTTGGTGGAGATGGAGACCTTTGAATTCTCCTCCCTCTTTGCCTTCTTCTTGGAGATAATTGTAGATATTCAAACAACACCTCTTCTTCTCTAACTCTTGACCTTGTGGTGATTCTTCTCATGAGTTTTTAGGTCTGCACTGCTAAAACCAGCTGATTCTTCTTCCTTGGAGTCGCCAGATGTGCAATTTAGGGCTCTTTTAAGCAAGAAACTTGCAACAAATGCACATAATTTTGTTGCAATGAAGATGAAGACCTCTAAGGTCCCACTGGGCATGCCAAAACTATTGGTGTAAATTAGCAGCACCTCAGATGTTGATCAAACTTCTAGTTTGACATTTTGGACATCCAGTGTGATTGCACAACATTGAATCTTCTCCCCAAGTGTGGGACTTTTAAAAATGGGAAAAGAATCTCCAGGTTAGAGGCTGGTTCCTCAAATCCTCTGATTAGGTGTGTTACTTGCAAGTTATGTAGGTTTTAAGCTCAAAATCCTACTCTAAATTCCAAAGAGGACAGAGATAGAGAATGCAAAAAATTGAAACTAATGCTAATAAGGTGATGCACCGAAGGAGTGGTGAGCATTTTTTACTTCTACAGATTGACATAAATCATAGAAATGCAACAAAATATCATGCACAAATTGATGAAATGTAATGGAAGGTCAGAAATGAAGCAAACAACATAAGCAATGGATTGAGACTCATTCACAGAGCTTGCATTGTCATTTCCAATATCAAAAATACATGCATTACAACATATGAGAGGCGAGAAAACATGTTACAGATTGGAAGAGGTCTGATATCTACAAAATCACTTTTTTGGTGAAAAAGGGAGCTCGAATACATGAAAATTTTTCCACCTTTCAAAAATGAGCCAAATCGGCTTTTTACAAAGTGCAAAACGAGCCTGGAGAGAGAAACACGAGAAAACGTGAGAAAAATTTCAACCATTGACCAAATTCATAATAAACAACATGGGTATTCTTACGAGTCCATTCCTAACATTTTCACCATCTTTGGGAGAGAATGCGAGCCATTCTTCATTAAAAATGGTGGTTGAAACGTCATTTCTGTTCATTACCACGTGCCAGAGGCATTTTTTCAACTTTCTCTCTCAAAATCCATCAAAATAGAAAATTGATCCTGGAATATTGTAGATAATTTCACCAGATTTCCGTTGATATAAAGAACGTGAAAAACCGAGCTCTGGATCGAAAGTTATGGCCGTTTGAAAATTTAGGGCAAAACAGGGCCAAAATGGGTCAAGGGCCAAAAATTTGAAATTTTCCCACTTTTTGCATTTGGGAAAATTTCCCAAAAAAACCCGCTCCGCCGATCCGGTGCCACGTGGCACATTCTGATTGGATGCAGGCCTTCTGCGCTTCATTTTCCACCATTTTGGCCTTTGGAAAATTTTCTAAAAATTCTCCGTTGGGCCGATGACCTGAGGACACGTGGCATCATGTGATTCGCCACGAGTGTCTTCTCTTAAATTTTCCGTTGCTGTTTACCATTTTCCCTCATTGGACACATGGCAGAACCCTATTGGACGTGGGATTTTCCCTTTGAATTTTTTCTGCGGGCCTATCCTGCATTTTTGCCGCCACTAGACATGTGACACAATTCCATTGGCTCGCGTTTTGGGGGCGGGCCTTTCCTTTGAAATTTTTCTTTGATTTTTCTTTGGAAAAATTCCCAACTTTTCCCCATGTTTCAAAGCACTTGGGACACGTGGCGAGCTCCTATTGGACACGGGCCTTGGGGGCAAACATTTCTCTCCACGCTTACCTTTGGGAAAATTCCCAATCTCCCCCTGCATTCCACCGGTCGACCTCCCGGGACACGTGGCCTCGATCTCACTTTCCGCTGGGCCTGGCATCGAAAATTTTGCTTGTGTCGACCCTTAGGAAATTTTTCTAACTTTTTCCCCCCCGGGCACGTGGCAACATCCAATTCATCGGCGGGCCTTCGGGGTGAAATATTCCTTTTGAAAACTTGCCGAATCACTTGGTAAAAATTCCAAGTTTACCTCCGCCTTCCCCCACTCCCGAGGACACGTGGCAACATATTTCTGCCGCAGCCTTTCAGGGAAAATTTCCCACAAAAACTCCACCGAGCCATAACTTCAAAAACACATGGAGTTAGGAGGAAAACTTTACCTTTCTAGAAAGCTGAGAAAAATCTCTATCTAATGGTGCCATTTCTAAAAGGTCTTGAGTGCCTGAAAAGCAAAAAAATTATGACTGAGGCACAAGAGAGGGAAGAATGAAGGGAGTTAGCCACAAAATGTGCAAGGGGAACATTTTGGATAACACTAACATCACTTGGTATCAATTTAAAATTTATTTTAGGAAACGATGGCTGCCACAACTTTATTATGATCAGAAAATGACTGAATTTTAGAACTTGGCTCAAGGGAAGTTAACTGTAACTGAGTATTGGAAACGATTTATGAAACTACTCAAGTATGTACCTCAGTATCAAATTGATGAGAAGTTCAGGATACAGAAATTCATCATGGGATTGAATTCCATTATTGGGGAAAGGTTGATGTCCACAGCCCAACCACTATGGAAGGGGTTGTTGAAAAAGCCATAAGGCAAGAACAAAATTAAAGGCTATTTCTACTCACAAGGAGGAAGTACGAAAGAAAGTTCCAAACTCTTCTTCAGCTTCTCTTGCACCTAAGAAAGGACCATGGAAAAAGTTTGGTAATAAAAGTAAGTTTTCTACTGATAATAATAAGAAAACAACAATGAATAAGTCTACTAGAAATACACGGAACAACTTTGCCAAGAATAATAATAATGGACGGAAGTCCTATGGAGGTCAAAATGATAACTTTAAGGCTGGAAATAATTCTGAGCCCAAAAAGGGACCGGTAGGAGGCTGTTATAACTATGGCAAAGATCATTACATGAATCAATGTCCTTTGAAGAAGGATGATCGTAATCAGTAGCACAAGATACATGTTGCAGTAGCTGACAAGCAAGCTGAAAAGCAAGTTACACCTATAGAAGTTCCTGGTAAGTTATTCGGCATACCTGTAACTATTCTTTTTGATACGGGAGCTACTGAATGTTTTATTTCTAGTAAACTTGCTTCAAAAATTAAAATAAAAGCTAGAAAAATGGATAAATCATGGACTGTACATTATGGTAATAATTCTATTCATACAGTTAGTATGTGTCTTTTCAGGGTAGTCCTTGACTTACCTAGCTTTTCCACAAAAGTTGATCTCTATGTAGCACCTTTGGGATCTTATGATATAGTCATAGGTGTAAATTGGTTAGCAAAGCATAAAGCAAAGGTAGACTATTTTGAAAAACATATTAGTTGTTTAGATGATCTACAAAAAACAACAGAGATTCAAGGTGTAAAATGAGAAATTTTTGTTAGGAAATTGTCAGCTATGCAACTTAAAAAGGCCAAAAATAAGGGTTGTACCTTATATGCAGTAAAAATTTCAGAATCTGTGGAAGAAAACAACGATTTCATGGAATGTTATCTCACTGTTACGAAACTACAGTGATGTGTTTCTAGAAGAATTACTGGGGTTACCACCCAAAAGGGAGTTTGACTTCACGATTGAAATCAAACCAGGTACTAAACCTATTTCTAAAGCACCTTATCAAATGACTACCACAGAGTTAGTAGAGCTTAAGGCTCAGTTGCAAGAACTTTTGTCTAAGGGTTTGATTAGACCAAGTGTTTCACCTTGGGGAGCACTAGTGATCTTTGTGAAAAAGAAAGATGGAACACTCAGATTGTGCATTGATTACAGGATGTTAAACAAAGCAACAATCAAGAATAGATACCCACTTCCTAGAATTGATGATCTATTTGATCAGATGCATGGAGCATCGGTATATTCTAAGATAGATATTTGATCTAGATATCATCAATTACGAATCAAGGATGAGGACATTCATAAAACAACTTTCAGAACAAGGTATGGACATTATGAATTCATGGTTTTACCCTTTGGATTAACGAATGCACTGCGCAACTTTTATGAACTTAATAAATAATATGTTTCAAGAATACTTGGAAAAGTTTGTGCTTGTATTCTTGGATGACATTCTCATATATTCTAAAAGTTTTGAGGAGCATCATGAACACTTGAAAATATTTTTGGAAATTCTGAGAAATTGATGGTTATATGGATAGTTGTCCAAATGTTCTTTCTATGACATTGAAGTTCACTATTTGGGTCATGTTATAAGTAAAGATGGGATTGCTATAGATCCTTCTAAAATTGTAGCTATAACCGAGTGGCCTACACTAAAGAATGTACATGAAGTTAGAAGCTTCATGGGCCTTGCAGGTTATTATAGAAAATTTGTTAAGGATTTTTCTAAGGTGGCTGCACCAATAACTTCATTGCAGAAAAAATGATAAGAAATTTGTTTGGAATGATAAATGTGAATCTGATTTTAAAATTTTGAAAAGTCAGTTGACTTCAACACCTATTTTAGCTGTACTTGATCCTAATGGAGACTTTACTGTTGTAACGGATGCATCCAGGGAAGGTCTTGGAGGTATTTTGTTACAAAATGATCATGTCATAGCTTATGAAAGTAGAAAACTTAAGTTACATGAGTTGAATTATGCTCCACATGATTTAGAGTTTGCTACCATAGTACATGCACTTCAAGTTTGGAGGCATTATCTACTTGGTAAACCATTTGAGTTGAAAAATGATCATCTTGGGTTGAAGTACATTTTCACTCAGCCAAATCTGAATGCAAGACAATGAAGGTGGTTAGATTTTTTGTCTCAATATGATTTCGACATAAGTTACATTAAAGGAAAAGAGAATAGAGTGGCTGATGCTCTAAGTCGTAGGAAGCACATTTATGCTCTTATAACACTAAGAACTCAGTTTAAGGATGAAGTAAAAAGTGTTATGGAATTTGAATCTTACTTTCATCAAGTAAAAATAGTGCTTGCTACAGATCCAAAGGATGAAAGATATAAAGGTTTTCACTTTGATAATGAAGGAATCTTACGATATGAAAAAAGTATACATACCTTTGCCTAATGATTTGAGAAAGAAATTGTTGGCAGAGTTTCACAATTCACCTTTTTGACACCCTGGCATTACAAAAATGCTTGCTGATATAAAACAACAATATTTCTGGAAGGGAATGAAAAAGGATGTTATTGATTTTGTGACTCATTGTCTTGAATGTCAACGTGTAAAAGCGGAACATATGCACCCAGCTGGTTTATTGTATCCTCATAGCATACCGCAATACAAATGGTAGGTAATAAGCATGGATTTTGTACAAGGATTGCCTATGTCAAGAAATAAACATGATGTTATTTTGGTAGTAGTTGACAAACTAATGAAAGTAGCTCATTTTATTGCTGGAAATCTAAAGGATGATTCTCCTATTTTGGCTAAAATATTTGTACACAAAATTTTCAGATTACATGGAGTACTTGAATTAATCATATCTGATAAACCCTAGAATGACATCAAGGTTTTGGAAAATGCTCAACGCAGCTCTTGGAACTAAATTGAATTTCAGTTCTACAAGTTTTGGAAGATATGTTATGGATGTACTATATGGATCAGTAGTACAAGTGGAAAGAGTACCTTCCATTAGTTGAATTTGCATACAATAACACATATCATGCTTCTCTTAAGATGTCACCTTTCGAGGAACTTTACGAGAAGGAAATGCAGAACCCCTATTAGTTCAGATAGCATTGATGATAGAGAGGTAATTGGACCTGAAATCCTTACGGAAATAAAACAAGTTAAAATTATTCGTGAATATTTGAAAGAAGCAGTAGATAGGTAAAAGAGTTATGCTGACTTGAAGTGGGTTGACAGGAAATTTTAACTTGGAGAGAAGGTTTTTCTTTGGGTTAAACCAAAAATAGTTCCATAAATTTTTGCAAGGATGCCAAGTTATCATGACATTATGTGGGACCTTTTGAAATAGTTGAAGTAATCAACCCTATAGCTTATCATTTAGCACTACCACCTGCTTTGTCACGAATGCATGATGTTTTCCATATTTCTTTGCTTAAGAAATATGTTTCAGATTTATCACATGTGTTAAATTGGAATTCCTTATAGGTCCAAGACCCAGGAATAATCATGGTTAAACCCATTCGAGTGCTGGAAAATCACCAGTTGCATTTAAGAAATAGAGAAATAAGTCAATGTAAGGTCCAATGGGACCAGTTTAACAAGGAGAGTGTAACTTGGGAAAATATAGAGGATATGAAAACTACTTTTCCATATCTATTTGAACAAATTAAATCATTGACTGATAATTTTTATGATTTTATCTTTTATGACATTAAGTAAGCCAGTTTTGGGTAGATATTTACTTGATTTGAATAAAAAGTTATTTAATGCTGATTTCTGGAACTATAAGGTTTTGAAATATTTGACTTAGGATAAGAGAAGTGAATGAATTGACTATCCTTGATGTAAATTGTTAAAAGAGATAATCATCAGGATGATGATTCTTTTTAGGAGGGAAGCATGTAACACCCTTGACAGTTGTTATTTTTCTCCTTTGCATTCAAGTGTTGACATGTGATTTTCCTTATAAGGATATGTTCTTTTGATTATTGGAAATCATGCTTGATATGGATAAGTCTTTTCTGCTCTTAAGATCCTTTGACTGAATTGAAATGGCTTCCTGAATCCATTTTTCACTTCTGATAGGTGATTTGTAATCTAGTTTAAGAGTTGTAAACTTATCTATTTATCTGACTCATCCTTGGATCAATTTCAGTGATCCAAGGAATGTTTTAAATCTGGTTTAAGAGTTGTAAACTTCTCTATTTATCGACATTCCACGAGTTATGATACACGTTGGACTAAAATTTGTTGTTGCAGTTCTTTGATTTCTAAGTGAACACCTTTGTTATTCGGTGTATTGTTTTGCTTGGGTCATTGGAGATCAATAATGACAGGGCATTGCTGACAAAAATGGGAATGCAGCCTATTCACAGCATAAGAGAGATCTATGATCTTATAGAGGACTAACCTACGAGATCCTAAGCTAGGTGAAATATATATATATTTCTACCTAAGCTACTTCACTGATAAATTCTTATTCTAACCTAAAATCGGTGCTTGTGGAATTAGAAAGGTTACTAGGCATTAAATTAACCTAGATTCTAATACTACAAGGTATTATTTTAACCTAACCTAGTATTTTAAACTATGACACCTTGAAGTATTTACCTATGAGGGTTTATCTAAACCTAATTACTAAGGCCTAAGTTGGGGTTAGTTGTTAGTGTTATATCATAAGGTATAAATTTTAATTCTACCTAAGATCTAACCTAAGCAATCTAATCTATCCTAAACTAATGGATATGAATTGGGAACTTAAGTGGTCGCATACACTTGGGCGATGGTTCCTAAGGCATTTATGTTATTGATAAGGATGGTGAATGCATACAGACTACCAGCTTTGGTAGGGGTTAGTTGGCTTGGTGGAGGCTTAGGTGGCAGTATCACTAAAAATGGAAACTCATGTTAATTTGGACTTGGCATTCGCTAGACTTGGCAGGCGGTGGCAAGGAAGATTAGGTGGGAGATATGGAGTTAATGAAATTAATTGTTTTTGGTTCACGAGCCCAAACCGTCTTGGTAGGCATGCCAACGATTTTTGTTGGGTTGTTTCATTTTGCATGTTCTCTCGATTTTCATTCTGCATGTGCTCTAGTTTTTGAACCAACAGATTAAACTACACTTCATGGCTATTTTTGAGGTTTCGAATCTATTTTTCGTTTCGTGGAATGTATAAGAGGCATTTTGGAAGAAGTATCTAGTTGTTTGATCTTTCATGGAGAAGAGGAGAAGAAGTGAGCTCAGTTGGAGGTCTTCTTTGATTTGACAGAGACACTATCAGGCATGATAGGCTCTAACTGTTAAAATATCTTGCTTTCCTCTAAGTGTTTTCATTAAAGCAACTCTGCTCTGTTGAGTTTTGTGCATTGCATGCTCTATCTGTTAACTGGTTGATGGGTTTAGTAAATCTTGCATTATGGGTTTCAAATCTGTGATATATGTGATTTTGTTGGAAACTTATGTTGTATTATTTCTGCACAAAAGTTCTATGCATGCAAGAACAAAGTTGGTAACTCTGTTAACTTTTTTCGGTTGTTGGAAATTGTTGTTTGGTTCCGACTACTTTTGTTGACAATAAATTACTAGCTGAGTTTTTAAAGGAACTCTAAGTTCCGTCTATATTTATTGAGAATAGTGTTTTGAGAACTTGAATTGATTTATGATCTCAAGATGGTAAGGAACTCCAGTTCTTATTAAACTTGTATGCAAGTTTGAACTTTTATTGGAAACTTGTTTTGGTAGGAGAGAACTGTTGTAGAGATTCTCGGTTCTATGGTGCTTGCATTTTATTTCATAGATAAATGGGACTGTGGATAAAACCGTATATGGCTTGGTTCTTGTATTTCATCTTGCGAAAACTTTGACTGTTGATGAAACCCGCATCTAACTTGGAATCTATGTTTTATTATCTTGGATAAATGGGACTATTGATCAAGTCTACTTAAGGCATGGTGCTTGTGAACTATTGTCCTTATGACCATTTAACTATTATTAGAGGTTCGTTATGAACCCGACTTTCATGTTTTGTTGTCGTCTGGTTTGAGCTCTGTTAAGAATCTTACATTCCATATGAAATAGGGTTTGATAGGATGTTAACTAGGAAGGGAAGCTCTTTTCTTATTCTGAAATCTGTTTCTAAGTAATTTCATTGTACTCGGTCTAACATTACGGTGCTGGTGTATTTATGAATTCATGATTGTGATATTGTGATGTAACACTATATAATCAGTTTGTTACTTGGTGTTTTTAATGGAAATGGTAACTTGAAAATGTGTTGGTTTAAATATTATAGTCTTTTGACTATTTTATAAACTAAAGAGGGAACATGTTGTTACCCAAACTTGGTTATAATCATTTGAATGATCTTGATCCTTTGAGGGAGCTTATGCTTTACATTGTGCTCGGATTTGTAATTTGAGTCTTGGGTAACGTATTTTTAATATGTTGTTTTGATCTTTTCATTTAAATTGAGTTTATTACTAGGATGGAATGGTTCTAAATTCAGAATCCTTTTGAATAAACCACATGTGTAAGGAGAAAAATGGAAGCATGGTTTAGTAGGTTGTTGGGTAAACTCTTCGAGATCTTGATTGGAATTAGCTTGTTGGTTTGTCATTTTATTGGAATCCCAATCTGTAGTTCTTATAGTGATGTGTTGAAATATTGTCAAGATAGTTCTGTCTTGACTGAACTATTGGGAAATTTTGAGTGTTAGCATCTACTTGGATTTCACACTTCTTGTTGGGTCCAATAAATGAATGTTAAGTCTTGAAAGATAAATTGCGATTCAAAATTGATTGTGGGCTGTGTTTGAACTTCACTGTTTTATTATTGAGTTTAAAAGGGAAAATTAATGGTAAGGATTGATTTAACCTCACTGTTTGATGGTAAAGGGTTCTAAGAAAGAAAAATGTTAGCATGTTTTCTTCTTACCTTGAGGCTGTTCTAGTCCAATGGAAGAATGTTAAGTGTTTGAAAAATTCATTGTGAATCTTTACTGTCCGTGGGCTGTGTATGAACTTCATTGTTATAATGTTCCGAATGGAAAGTGGAATTCATGCATTATAATGGGAAGATTTTGAAAGGAAGGTAGCATTAAGTTTTCTCTTTCCTTGAAGTTGTTCTTGTTCTCTTTCTTGGGAAATCTTGCATGAACTTAAACTGTATGTATAGAAAAGGTAAAACTGTTAATTAAGTTGAAGGAAATGATTACAGGTTGGGATCATTTTCTTTAGAACTCTTCTAATGCGGTTAGGTTAAGTTCATTGGTTCAAAATCCTTCTGTTAATTATTCTTATGGAAAAGAATCATTACTTAATTAGTCTTTTTATACTTTTCATTTGATTGAAATGAAGTAGAACGAGATTGGTGATTGGTTAGCAAAAAGAAATTGTAAACTTGTTGTTGATTTGTTAATCCATCATTCATTCTTGGATTTCTTTTATATGGATCTGTTTTGATGAATACCTTAAAATGTTGAATTTTAAAGTAGAGGACCTTTAAAGGAAATGGTTTAAGTCTTGATATGCACACTGTTTCGCGCTGCGGATGTTATGTAATTTGGCACAATGGGAATGGTTTCTCTTCTTCTTAACTTGAAAGTTCAATGAAACATCCAAGAGAGAATATGATGTAAACACTTCTTGTATCTTATAGTAAAGATAAGTGTTGTATTATATTTTGGTAGGATTGGAAATAATGATATGTTATGATTTGTTGTTTGGTAAAGATAATTGATAGGATCAATTATACTTTAATTTGTAAGACAGATATTATAGATTATATTCTGTTCTTCTTCTTTTGTGAATCCTAGGTTTATTATTGCTCTTCTTTTTATTGATATTACTTATGCTTAGAGAGTATGAAATACTAATTGTTCATTAAAGCAGGGTTTTTTTATTGGAACAATTAGTGGAATGCACTTCATTTTAAGGCTTAGTGCTTATCATGCTTAGTTCATTGAACTGACCCATGCTAGCAATTTTTGTAGATGGACTTTGTAAGTGATAAAAGAAGGCAAAAACTTATATGATGCATTGGCTGATCTAAGTTTGATTCTTGTGAAGAATTCTTATTTGTTCTTAAGTTGTATTGAAAAAGAAAAGTTATTCTCTTTTGAATGAAGGTTCTTTGTCATGCGGTATGCCTAAAATGCATAAGTTGTAAATGTATAAGTTTTAAAAATGAATTGGAGGATGAAAATTTAATTACATGGGTTGTGTAAATTATCTTATACCTTTGTAAAAGAAATGAAACCCTATCCTGTTGATATTCTTCATGTTATTTATATGTTTAATTGAGTATTTTTGGATAAGTAGGAAAAAGGGAATTAGAGTAATTTCCCTAAACGTGATGCAACTAAATAAGTTGTAGAATTCAATGTTCTTATCTAAGCAATTCATATTATTAAGGTAACGTGTAATGAATTTACAATGAATTCTATAGAATTTGTAAAGGACATAAAGGGTGTGTTAAACCCTAGCACTTAACATATGAAGAGGAAGACTCTTCCTCTCTTATGAAAAAATAATAAAAAAGGAAGATATGATTTGTAATCATTAGGCTTCTTTTAATAAAGTCTAATAAGATACAACCTAGGTGGTTGTTACACTTCCTTGAATGGTTAAGTCACATTAAATGGAACTTAAGAGGTTGCTATCCTTTCTTCTTGGTAGTTGCTTGTTAAGCCAAAAATTAACGAACATTGAAAGAAATCTTAAGTTAAGGAAGTTCTTCAGGGAATAATGGAACCTGATTTGGAAAAGAACTTAGGGAGAGTTGGATTAGAGTTTGGGTAGGGTTGCTGAAATCTACTTTTAAGTATCCAAATTAATTAAACATTAATAATCTCCTAGGGGTATGTACATCTCGATGAGGTTGTTCTGTAGGATGCTGGCACATGCCAACTGCAGGGTTGTACCTTCGAGAAGATTGGGATCTTCTCAAGGATACAACGTTGCAGTCGACATGTGGCAACACCCTTCTGCATTGATCATCTAGATCTACACACTTATGGACTTGAACTTAGTTTTTCTCTAGGATTGGGTAGTAGCATAGTTACGATATGAAGTAGCCCTCTAGGACTCAGGGTACCTTGGCACATGGGGTTGACCTAGGTTGACCCAGTATGCCAAAATATCCTAAGTCTTTGTGAGCCCCTTCCTATCATAACCTACGTTGTTAACTAGAACTAGGGTTAAACCTTGGCAAGAGGACTGACGGAAGTTAGTAAAGGAAATTCTAGATAACAATAGAGTGGGGGTGAAGGACATATTCCAGATTGATGAGTATGCCATCAAGGAATAAGTAATACGAACAATATGTTAGAAATATTTGGCCAAAGTATCGCAAGCTACGATTACGTTTTCTATGTCACCTAGTCTAAGGATCGCGATGATTAATATTAACTATTGGGTTCCTTAGACATATCACTCAATATTAATCGAATAGATGACAGTTGGGGAATGCTAAAATCCGAAATGATTTGCATATTGTTTGCCCTCAAAAGCATTTATAATTTCATTGAAACAACATGTCCACAATGTTTGTAGTTTAAGTGGGATTAATGAGGAAATATGGGGCCATAAAGAGAAAGGGACATTAGGTACAGATTTGCAGTCTCCTCTCGATTGCCATTGCCTTCTTCATGTCAATATTCAAGACCAAAATTGTGAGCCATCAAGTAACGGCCGTCTGTTATGTTGTTTTTGCTGCGATGTAGGCTGTCATTGGGCGGTTTTGGAGCTATTTTTTGGCGGAGCTCTTCATGTTGTTTCTCTTTTGGTTTCTTTTTGATCTTGCCTCTTTTTTCTCGGATCTTTGTACGTTTAGATCCTTTTTCTCCTATATTGTAATATTTGGCTGAGCCTTCCTTGGTTGACTATTTTGCCCTTCTCTGGGCTGCTTCTTTCATCTTTACTATCTAGCTTTTGAGCCCTTTTGTATTCAGGGTATAGTCCCTTCAAAACTATTTTCCCTTAATAAAAAAAAAAAAAGCAGAGCTGCATATGGTTATCTTTATAAGAATGGTTGTTATGGAATGTGTGTTCTAAATTACGTATTTAGAACAGAGAGAACATTACATTTTTTTCCCTTGTTTCTAAAGTCTTAAAATAGGAATGTTACATATGATGTCTTGTTTACCTCCTAAATCCATCAAGAGCTCTCGGAATCAATTCCCAAGTTCAATAATTTTTGAGTTTGTGCACTACCTAGGCCTGTGAACCTTGTTTTTGATGAAGCTGCCCCAACTCCTCCAAATCCTTCTTGAATCTTCCTAAATAAATTCCATGATATTATTAGACCTTCAATTCACCTCTGTATTAGATTTGGGTCCTCCATTCTATTCTAGGGGATTGCATTAGTCTTGGGAATGTTAGTGGTATCCCTTCCCAACACCGCCCAAAAATAGTAGTTTTCAAGAACTCCTAAAATCACTTAGGGGGTTGACTTGACTTTTATAATTCACCTAGGGGACTAATTTAACATCAATTGGGTGGTCATCGGACTGAATGGGCAGACCTGGGGTGCCTCGGGAGGATTAAACTTGAAATTTTCAACACATGAGTATTGTTGTCATGCTAAAAAATTCTCAATTTCCTGTTTAACATTTACATGACAACAACAGGGCTCTATCTTGGGAAGATGGTATGGAATGAGCACAATGATGACATGACATAAAGAATCCCAGTATCTCAACTTTACAATATAATGACTAGTGCCATATCTATTGGGCCATGCAAAGTCATGTACAACTTACAATAGAGTGATAACCAGAAGGACACATACACACAAAACAAGGAAGGAAACACACAACAAACGAAATGGAAAAACACACACAAAATGGAAAGGGGAAACAAACCTAAATCACCTATAGTACAAGGTGGGGACAACCCACTTTCACTGTAGTGCTCTTCTCTTCTCAAAGGTTACCCTTGAGTGGGCAACACTAAGTGATGTTGTTCTACGAAGCCATTGACTGGTTTGAGAAAGTAGCCTCCTCTCCTTAACTGTTTATGAAATCCATGTGCTTTCATGATTATCTATGTACTTGGTAGGAGTGAGTCTACATGAGATTATTGATGCTCAAGCCTTTGCTTAGAAATTCCATTGCCTTCATTCTCTTTGAAATCGATCTCATAATGCCAGTTGCATTCTCGTTTATCCACATAGTTGATTCTTCATTAAGCGTCCCATCACTGCCCCAAGGCTGATTTTCATTCCAATTTATTGAATATTCCAAGTTCTTTCCTTTCCCAGATCTATGCTCATTGAATTATTTTCCATGAGAAACCTTAGATTCATCCTTTTTCTCCATTTCACTATGAGGTGTTTGAATACTAACTGGAGGATCAAAAGTAACCTCATAAGTGTCTTGTATGGCCATAATATGAGCTAAGAGATCAAGAATTAGCTTGAGGTATTCCACACCTTCTACTGCATCCAATATTTCTTGCATGGATATCTCCTTTGTTACTTCATGCAGCTCATCTTTGTATACCTTTGAAGACTCTTTATTTTGAAGCTCAAGGTAACTATATGGAGAAATTACTTCATCGCACTTAAATCACTACATTCTATCACTCATTTATCAAGGGGATCCTCAAATTCAAAGGCCTTAAAAATCCTTGCTTCAATTTCTTCATCATGGAAGGAATCTTCCTCTTGAAACGGGAAAGAAAATACCTCCATTTCATTGTTGCATCCATCAACTATTGGCTCAGGAGAGACATCAAATTTCTCATCTTGCTTTATTTCAACATGGCCAATATTCACACTAGTTGAGGCTTCTAAATCAGATTCACACTTGTCTTGTAGATTCATGGCTTCCATCAGGAGTTCAATCTTTTGAGCTTAGGATCTTTGTCTCTTCAATGGCTCTTAGAGATATCTTACACACATTGTTCTTTCAAACCTTTCATGAGATCATCACAAGCTGGTCTTGTCCCTCCATGGATGGCATGATTGAGATCATATTCATCTCCAAATGGGAATGAGAACATCTCCTCTTCATGGATAAGCATACAAACTGGTTTCTCCATTTGTAAACCATTAAGAACCATTTCCTCTTCTTCCTGGCTTGCATCATCCAGAAAATCAGGTATATCCTCTTGGAATTCAAAGTTCCTTAATGATTCTTCAAGATCCATACTCCTTTGGGAAGGAATGTTTGTTCCTATCAAAATGGGAATATCCTCTTCTTCTTTAGTCGTTATGAAAAGATTCATCCTCCTATTATCTTGGTACAAAATGTTAGCTTTAGGATTTCCTATTTTTGCACTGTGTACCTCATTTTATTCTCTGGAAGTAAGTATTTCCATGTCTCCCTTAACCGGATGGTTGTGGAAGACCAGTTCATCTGGATCTTACCCCCAAATGCTAATAAAAACTCCTACTTAGTAATATTCTAAATGAATTCGAATGTCTACTACCAAAATCATCACTAAAACCTTCTTGTCTAGAAATTTGGCGAAGAGCCACCTATGAATCTTTGACCTTCCCTATAAGTGGGACCTATTTTGACTCCAAGGAGTAACAAGAGCCACCAGTGGAGTCATGGTGAGTTTGAGAGCCTTGGCGACCTTTATAGGCATTACATTGTCGAAGGCGCAAAATCTATTATGTAGTTGTTCAATACATATTCTCCAACGAGAAGGGAGACATAGAAAGGTTCAACCTTATTAGTCTTGGATGCACTCAAAGAAAGCATGTTATGTGATGGAGGTGTAGGTGGGTTTGGTAGTATTCCTTTAGAACTAGGAGTTACAACATTGGGTGTTAAACTACCACTCCTGATATATTGAAAAAATATCTCGAATTGTTTGGGGTGAGTCCGCACAAATATTCAATTTCAATAATCTGCACCTTGGCTCTATTCACATATTCTACGAAGTCAAAGGGAGAATATGTGACACGGGGATGAAGGGACTGATTTTGGAGCTGGAATAGATTTGGAAGTAGGGGTAGATGTTTGGGGAATAGAGTATTTTGAAAGGCACACCCGAACTTTTGAAGCACTAGAATTTATAGGAGTAGATTTAGATTTAGAAACTTAAGAAACATTGGAAGAATCACTTGGAATAATAGGCGACCTCGTGCTTGTTATAGGATAAGGTTTCTCCAATGCAAACTCCATACAAGGTGGGAGTGGAGATCCTCAAATGATTATTTTGTTTTGTGGAATTACCACAGGAGGATCATTAACCTTCTTTTTGTTTATAGCGAAGTGAAGGGAGGTGCTCCTTTTTCATCTAAGAACAAGTGAATACCGCACATGATAAACTAGGTGCATCTTTTTCATCATCTTCATCACCTCTTGAATACTCACTAAATCTGATTTGTGTGTCATTATCTTCTTCCTAAACCTCTAGAGGATTGTTATCTTCACTTTCTTGTTTCAATCCTTCTTCATCTTCTTGAGTCCTACAATGAGCATTAATAGGTGGGGCCTCCAAGGAAAGCCTTGGGGTGCTTTTGCAATCTGATTTATGTTGTTTCTTTGAGAAGACATTCATTCAAAAATTTCCCTCTTCAATGATGCCATTTCATTTGCTAATTTTTGCAGCAACAAATCTCTTCTCTCATCTCCAAGACACTGAGCCTTACCCTTGAGGGATTCTTGATCTTTCTAGAGAGGATGAGATCATCATCAAGTTCAATGGCCATCCTTTGTGCTTCAAATGTTCCTTGGTTGAACTCTTCATAGGAAAAATCCTACCTCCTAGTGATTGAGCATTTATGAAGAACCTCTTGATATTGTTTTTAGATGATGAATCTTGTTCCAATATTTCTGCTTCGTCTACCATTTTTGTTTTTGTTTATGCTTTGGTCGTGTTGTTTCTACAAATTCTTATTATGGTCTTTCTTCTTCCTCGAAATTAATGCTCAACGATGGTTGAAAAATGGGAGAATTTGAAGGGGGAGTATCAACGGGAGTTTGGATGGGATTACTAGGTGAACTACTTGAAGACCCAGATGGGGATGAGGCTTGAGAAAAATAATAAGGGCTATCTTGGATTTGATTTTACTAGTTTTGGAAAGCTTCGAAATCAAAATCAACAACACGTCTTAACATCGCTCAACCTCAACATCTTCTTTCATCCAACTCTAACTAAATGTTTATGATGGGAATATGAAAGGACACTATAAATGTGGAAAGTGATGTGAGGAAATCAGTAGAAAGTCTTTTAGCAATGGATTTTGTCAACTCCATCCTCGATTTTTTCAATTTTTTTCCAATATTTTTTGTATTTTTGGAATTTGTGGTCATATTTTGGGTGCAGATGCTCTAAATTTTTCCCACGGTGGGTGCCAAAATTTTTTGGTAAGAAATTTTTTAGGTGGAAAAATATGTGGGTTTCTTGCCAATGCTCTAGGAATTGAAGTCCCTCTACTTAAATGGTGTGACTTCCGTGTTTGCATGCACATGAAAAGGTGGATTTTTGTGGTTTCCTTTTGACTGGGAAGCCAATAAGAGCACTCCACTAAATTTTTGGCGAGAGATAGAAATTTATTTCTAGAGAGGAATTTGCCTGTAAAGAGGGAAAGGGAAGCGAGAAATGAGATAGGAGAACTAATGTTACGTAGTAGAAATTCGAGTCTTGCACACACTAGTTAGAAATTTCAACACATGCATTTATGAGAAGAAATAAATATGTAAATAACAATAAGACCGATTAGAATTTATGAGCACAAAGTATCAATAAATCCCTCAGTCAAAAAAGGATAGAAACTCCTTCTTCTTGTATTGATGCTTAAAAAAAAGTTGTACATAGTGTGGGAATGGAGGAAAAATTGTGAGGGGGAAATGGAAGAAAATGGCTATCTCCTTTGTTCTCTCTAAGTACAATGCACTCTTGAGTTTACAAAATCGATCACCAAACCTTTGAAATGAGAATGGCTTTACAATTTATGGAGCTCTTAGGAGGGTAGGAGAGCTTAGCGCTATTGTCCCAACCGGTGCTAGTGTTTGAGCCTAGCGCTATCTTTTTGATTCCTACAACGAGCATTGATAGGTGGGGCCTCCAAGGAAATCCTTTGTGGTGCTTTTGCTGATTTCTATTGAATCTTTGAGAAGACATTTGTTCAAAAATTTCCCTCTTCAATGATGCCATTTCATTTGCTAATTTTTGTAGCAATGAATCTTTTCTCTCATCTCAAGACACTGAGCCTTACCCCTTGAGGGATTCTTGATATTTCTAGAGAGGATGAGATCATCATCAAACCTTCAATGACAAAATCCTTTGTATTTTTCAATGTTCCTTGGTTGAAATATTCGTAGGAAAAATCCTACCTCTTGTGATTGCGCATTTATGAAGAACCTCTTGACATTTTTTTAGCCCGCGATGAATCTTAAATTCCAAAATCTCGCAAGTAACATGTCGAAATGAGCCACAAAGTCCCTCATAGTTTTGGTTTATTCCTTCTCAATTTGTGCTAATTAAACAAGGAGATATTGACAATCCTTAGTGGCTTTGAATCTTTCCTCGAACTTGGTTTTGATATCAATCCATGAGTTATCTATGGCGGGTAAGAGATAGAACCATTCTATTGAATTTTCTTAGATAGATTCGATGGAAAATCTTATGAAAATGTCTTCATGTGAGACTCTAAGAATCCTTCATGATGTGGTGAAAGAGATGATGTGTTCTCCATGATATTGTGTGCCGTCACCTTTGAACTTTGAAAATTTCTTGTGGGAATCTTTTGGTAGATCGTGAAGAGGGGTTCAAGAGCAAGTGGGCCTTTATTTCTCCCCCATGGAACAATGGGTTGAGGTATTTCTACTTCATCTACCATTTTTGTTTTTGTTTATGCTTTGCTTTTCTCTTGCTTCTACAAATTCTTCTTCTAGTCTTTCTTCTTCCTCTGAAATCAATGCTCAACGGTGGTTGAAAAATGGGAGAATTTGAAGGGGGAGTATCAACGGGAGTTTGGATGGGATTACTAGGTGAACTACTTGAAGACCCAAGAGGGGGATGAGGCTTGATTTCTTCCCAAAAATAATAAGGGTTATCTCTTTGATTTTGCTGGTTTTGGAAAGCTTCAAATCAAAATCAACAACACGTCTTAACTCGCTCAACCCAAATACATCTTCTTTTAGCTAGCACCGAATTTTTTTGTGCAATAGGAATATGAAAATGTTTATGATGGGAATATGAAAGGACACTTATAGAATCAACAAAGTGATGTTTCAGGAAATCAGCAACGTGTAAATTTAGCAATGGATTTTCAAATCAACTCCCTTTTCTTGATTTTTTTTTTCAATTTTTATTTTTGTATTTTTGGAATTTGTGGTTATATTTTGGGTGAAGATGCTCTAAATTTGTCCCACGGTGGGAGCCAAAATTTTTGGTGAGAAAATTTGTCGGGTGGACAAATATGTGGGTTTTTTCCAATTCTTTGGGAATCAAGTCCTCTACTTAAATGGTGTGGCTTCCTGTTTGCATGCACATGAAAAGGTGGATTTTTGTGGTTGCCTTTTGACCGGGAAGCCAATAGGGCACTCCACTAAATCTGCGGAAAAGCTAGAAATTTATTTCTAGAGAGAAATTTGTCTATAAAGAGGGAAAGGGGAGTGAGAAATGAGATAGGAAGAACTAATGTCAGCAGTAGTAAAAGTTAGAGTCTTGCACACATTAGTTAGAAATTTCAACACATGCATTTATGAGAAGAAATAAATCTACAAATAACAATAAGACCGATTAGAATTTATGAGCACAAAGTATCAATAAATCCCTCAGTCTAAAAAGGATAGAAACTCCTTCTTCTTGTATTGATGCTTAAACAAAAGTTGTACATAGTGTGGGAATGGAGGAAAAATTGTGAGGGGGAAATGAAAGAAAATGGCTATCTCCTTTTTTCTCTCTAAGTACAATGCACTCCCGAGTTTACAAAATCAATCACCAACCCTTTGAATTGAGAATGGCTTTACAATTTATGGAGCTCTTAAGAGGGTAGGAGAGCCTAGTGCTATTGTCCCAACTGGGTGCTAGTGTTTGATGCTATAGAAAAAGAAAATGATCAAATTCTCGCAAGAGTGAAAGATGTATAAAGCCAATAAAAGTTCAAAAGAATAAAAATTAGTAAATGGATTTTTTAATTGCTAGTTTTCTTTCTTAAAAGTCATGTAAATGCTAGGATGCTTTTAGGACCTAGAAATGTACCAAGTGCATATATTTTATTTCTATAGTTACAAATAAAGGATTAAGTTATTTTGGATGTTATGGGTTTGAGGAGTGTAAGAGGTATATGTCACATTCTATTTGATACAAATTTTCTTGCTACATTGGATGAGTGATGAGACCCCAATACCTATATGTTTTGGATGCTCACTAGTGAGGCCATGGTTATTCTAGAGGATGTTTGAGTATCTTGCAAGTACATTTTATTGGTCATAGAGTGACTCTCATAGATGGCATTGAATATTGAGCTACACATATATTTTATTCATTATCCTTAGGAAGGGATGACCTATTGAAATAAGACAACTATTCTCCTCAACCACATTGTTCTTAGTCTCGACTATGTAATCACACAAATATTTGTGTGTTCTCATTTCTTCTTTAATTATTACAAAATACCAATGTGGTCTCCATGCCATATATGATGTATTCAACCATTTAAGATATAAAGGAGCATGTTGTTCATTCCTAACGAGACAAACCATGTTGGTCCATTATATGGAGATATGTACCATTTTATCTATGAGGAGCATGGCGGTGGAATTTTTTCCATTACCTTAATATATATTTGGGAATTTGAGCACATTATAATGATCCTACCTATGGCATTTTTAGATTCATATAAAATTGATCATTATTTTGGAGATGGATGGTTTGGGGTCATAAGAGTCATTCATTCTACAATTATGTGTTGGTGTAATCCAGACCACCTAACCCTAGGAGAACCTAGAGAAGTATATGGAACAAAACAAGAAGCAAAAAAATGTTCAACACCATAATTACCAATTGAAGAAGTACCACTATGAAACCATGGAAGAATAGATGAAACCCAAGAAAATCCTTGATTTGGACTCCCTCTATAAATTTTAGAAGTCATTGTGAATAATAAACAATAATAGAAACATAATATTGCCAATAAATCAACCAAATGAATTTGATATCAACAAGCTTCTTAATTTACAAATATAAGTGGTCTATATATAGCAAAATCAAGAGTTGTAGTCCAAATTTTATTTTGACTATATGATATACATGTGTGCAATAACCTCCACATGAATAGAAACACATAAGACAAGTGGTCAAGCTATGAGTTCCACTTATCATAATATAAGCCTAGGAGGTGTGCAAAGTAGACTAAGTCAAAAATATTAAATAAAATTAAAATATAGTGTTAGTGTGTGTGTGTCTATGTGTGTGCGCATGCACGCACACATGTGTGTGCACGTGCGTGCACTGTGTGTTTACAACAAAACCTTCCCTTAAGTTATACTTAGGGATGTTAAAAGTAGAAATAAATGGTTCCTAACAACTAGGTCTGATAATGCACCCATGTACAATAAGTACAACTTGGAAAAAATGAGAAACAAAAAAACATCTCTTAACAAATTAGACTAACTACTATGAATATTGTACTATATGGGATGGAAGCCATCACTAAAAACACTGGATGTGATAAAATCCATGATCAGAGAATATGCAATAAGTGTAAGTGAAAATATTGGTGAAGAACTCAAATATGCACAATTGGTTTGAATCCACTATTTGATCATTAAAGAAGAAAACATGACAATGTATGAACTAGAATAGTTCCAAGGAGACTATCAATTTATCGATCAAGGTGATGAAAGTACAAAAAGTACACAAGAGTTCTATCCACAACCTAAATTAGATGATATGATGTGCGAAGGGTAAGCATATGCCACAACACTAGAAGAAGCATTATGACTATACTCCCCAATAATGTTGAATGGGTGGAGTGGAAAAAAATAAGATATTTGCATGAGTGGACCAAATATATTACTCAAACACTGGATAATGATATAAGCTAGGCATGTCAAAAAATTCACTCTAAAAGAAGACAATCTGACTATCGAGGTGTCAAACTATACAGAAATGGTCTCTCACAAATAACATGACACTAATAGTGATGAGAATACATAACAAATAAGAAAAGGGTGTGCAAAACAAGGCACACACGCATGAAGGTATACTAGCATGTGAAAACAACCCCTCATGAAACTTTATAACCTAGTGCAAGTATACATCCCAAATGAACTAAATAAGACAAGATAATGTACACACTAGAATAACTCAAAATAAAGAGTCGTCTAATTGATGAATAAATGCCAAATATTAAAATGAGAGTTGCTCCAAAATAAATGGAGAACTGCTAGATAGAATGAGCAATATGGGGATGATGTAGTTGAATAGTAGAGGATCCATGCCTATAAAACCTACATAAATAATGTTGACAATGATGCCATGACCGATCTAAAATCCATCCTAGGTGAATATGGATGGTAGATGAAGATACATCCATGTGATCTAGTGTCATGTGCATAAATGGTACATGCAAGGAATCATCTCTAGAAGTGTGTGGCTCTCATATCTTACTAAAGTAGTCTCAAGTCTCTCATGCTCGAGAAGGTTTGCATAAGAAATCATGTTTCATTCAATATTCTAATGAAGAGTGGAGAGAACAAAAACATGCAAGTGTTCATGAAGTGGACCCAATGAAAATAATTTTCTCTATATCTAAGGCCATGGTGATCAATCCAATGAATAATTTGGATAAGAGAAATGATGCCATGTAAATTTTTACCTATACCTTTAGCAAAATGACCCATGGAACAAAGAGTGTGGGATTTAAAACCAGTTGTGTGCTTCTCAAATGAGCCAAACACAATGGTGGGTGAATATGAAGTGTGGGTTGCAACAAGTGTAATAATGGGTGCATTAGATTCAATGGGAAACTCATGATTAGGAAAATTAGAGGATGATGATGTTTTAATAGGATATGAATCAATGACATAAGGTAGACTATGCTCAATGAGAGGTATTCCAATGGTGTCAATATAACATTGCAAACATGCAAGTGTGTTTTGTGATGACTTAATGAGGGTGTATTTTCTCAAAATTAGTGAGAGTAATAGATAGCTATGTTTTTTGGTCTTCCTACTCTCTTCAAAAAATCTAATAACATCTTCTTGAAGTGAACATACTTTGAAAATAGCATAGTGTTTTGGAAAGTATGTTATTATTATCTAGCATGAGAGTGTGGAAGTTGTTGGTTCTTGATTTGAGCCTATCCAAAATAATGGCATGTTTTATATTTTTCCATGTGAATGTTGATGTAGCATGGGCATTTTGGCTATCTAACTAGTCTCTCAAGTCATTCTATGCCCTCCCAAGCTCTAACTATTAAAATCATGTTGTGTTCCTATCAAACCATTGGTATTTTTGCTAACACATTGATGTTTCCTTTGTTTCTTTTTATTTTAATGATTTACATATTTAATGGCATAGACAATGTTTTTGGAACTCTAATTGAATATTCGAGCCTTTGAAGATAAGGCCCCTTGCATTTGTAACTTAACATTTTGCATTTGTGTGAGTTTACATTTATGTAAGTTTGCAAACTACAGTTCCAACCCCAAGATGTGATAAAAGGAATATTCACATAATTTGGGGGTATGTGGGTCTTATGAGAACTTTTGATTTTTTTACAAAGTTACAAACTACGAGTTACTCATCTAAGTTTCAAAAAGGAGTATTCATGGAATTTCAATGTTATAATGTAAAAAAGCAACTTTGCAGTTTTGTAATTTACAACTTCATAGTTGTTACACGATTTAAGCAAGTTACACTTTCACGTTTGAAAGATGACGTAAAGGAAACGTGGTACAATATGATGACAGGTTGGCAAGAGGGAAATTTTTCATAGTCTTGTAAATCTGAAATTTCATAGTTTTTGAAATTATGCTGATCGCTTCCATGTATGAGGCCCAAAAAGAGGGACATGTGGTGACATATGGTGGCATCATACACCAAAGGTAACTTTGTAACCCCGTAGTTGGTAGTTTTTGTATTTTTGCAATACTTCTAAATGCTCTCCTACCCCCGCCACCTCTGAATGAAAGGACACTTGTCAATACCCCATATACCATAAAACTAAAGAAAATTTTCAAGTCATGTATGAAGGTCTTAAGGATTGGGCGAGTGAACAAATAACAAGTCATTTAAGTAAGTTTGATGTGGCCAATATGTCCATGTGTAAGGCCCATATTGAAACACAAAGTATAAAATCAACGGTCGCAGATATGAAAAAGCTATAGAGTTATGGCCACCATTAATGACATCATGCAAAGAGCATTATATGATTGAATTCCTTGACAATTATCACACTTTACATTCTAATTTAAAATTTTATGAGTGTTTTGGATCCCTAGAATGAGAATAAGCCTTAATTTCTACATTTGAATTAAGGAACATCTGCGAGGATCTAACGGTGTTTTGGATTCTCTTACTGGTTCAGAGGAAAATTGTGACTAATTTTTTTATGAAGGTAAGTTATTGTACAAGGTCTCCATGTGTTTTATGGTATTGTGAGGTTTTACCAAGCATTAGAGGAAGCTTTTGTATGCCTTGAGTTGTAATGAATATATTCCCTTCAAGTGAGTTATCTACCCTCTTGCCATAGAACAATTAAGTTCCAATTGAATGACATCCCAACTTTGTTCCACCTCACTTTTGACTTGGAAAAAATAACACATACAAATTTGATCAATGCAGAATTAGATGATTTCCTCTAAAGGTTGCACGTAAATGACAAGAAATAAATCATGTAGAAAATTGATAGAGTGCCATTTCTCTACCAGTCACATTTCCCTCATTAGTTCAATATCTAAAATTGGTGTGGACTTACACATAAAACTATGACCCTGAGAGGAGATAAGTTAGAGATGGAGTGGTGCTCTAGTTTTATCTTTGACCCCAAATAATTTTGATGATATGCTAAGGATCCCAAATGCTTGACTAAATAGAAAAAATTTCAGTTGAGAAAGTAGACAAATTTTGGAATGCCAATAAGAAAATTATTCCAAGGTATTGAACAACCAATGGCTTGAGAATCCAAGGATTATCGCTACTAAAATCCCCAATAAGTTGAGAAGGGATGAATTCATTGAATAAATTGGGGACCTCATCACCTTATTAAATAGGATTGTGGGGAATGAGTCTGCTTATCATTACCATGATTGGATGTTTAGGTACATCCTGTAGATGCAAAAGAGAGATTAGATGCACATGAAAGTTAGAAACCAAAAACAAAATTGATTCCTAATATAATCCTCCCTAACACTACCTCATATTGAGCAAGATGGAAAGGAGGGAGAATGTAATACCTGCAACTTAGCAATGAAGAATCCTCCTCCTTTGTTGTATAGGATTTTCTCAAGGATGTGTTGATTGCTTCATATTTGAGTAGGAACTTGGGCAATACATCCTTTTGATTGCTTGGATTGATTGATCAAGGATAAATAGATGATAGATTGGATGATAGAGTGGCTTGATTGGTTGAAGACTGTGGATGATTAAGGGAAGATAAACTAACAAATATTTGTTATGGATTTGTAAGTTAATCCATCTCTCTAATCATGGAGGATGAGAACTACATTTATAGTTTTTTTCTTGGAAGAAATGGAGGGTGAGGATTGATCTAAGTGGGATGAAGATCAATGGATGAGAATTGAGGAGAGGATTATAAATTTCTAGAATGGAGATTTCTAGAATTTGTGAGAAGCCTCCATTGAATTTAAAATTCAATAGAGAGAAGCAGAAGTTTAGAGAGGCTTCTAGAAATAGAAGCCTCTAGATTTAGAGGTGGAGGATATAATTAGTTTAAGATTAGGTTAGATTAATAAAAGATGATTAGGGATGTGATTACATGGAGAGGCTAGGTGTAGGGTAGGTGTAGAGTAGGTGGGTAAGTAGGTGTAGGAATATTAAATTCCTATATAATGATAATAAGGATTAAGGTGGATAATGTGATATAATAATGAATTAAAGGGATTAATGATGAGATGGGATTTTAGATAAATGATGAAATTAATTAGGATAAATGGTATATGTGGTATTTTATAGGAAAGAAATTAATTAGATAATGATTTTAGGATATTTACGGGAAAAATTAATCGAGTTAATTATGTCAAATTTTTGATGTCTACACATACAAATAATTATGAGTGGAAAGAAACCTATCTACTAGGGAGAGATTATAAGTGACTCCATCCATAAACAACTCATAAAGATGGAAGTGTAGATTGAAGGAGAGTTTAAAACCAAATGTGAATTTTACATGACCTCATATCTGGTATATAAAATTACATGGCATAGATCATTCCATGGATTGGTAAAGGCTAAGGAGTTTTATAATTTAAAGGTATATGATGTACACCCACAGGTCAACTTGGAGAACAAAAGTGTAATTTCATGTTGGTTTGTGATGCATTCCTCTCTCGTATTCTTTGTTTCTTCAAGCATGAATGAGAATCATATAAGATGTCAACAAAAGAAATAGAAGTAATCACCGAATACGAGATGTTATTTCATCCAATTCATATTTTTCACTTATATTAGAGTAAGTGGCTTCTAGGGCACACCATACATTTTGCCTAGGTACCTAGATGACAAATGGGCATGTTGGGCCCCTAAAATATTGACTAAGTAAAAAAGGGTGCATAGGCACACAAGGCCTAGTTGAAGAAAAATGTGCAAGGATAAAGCATTCATGGTAGGGTTTAGGGAAGGCTTTAAGGAAACTTGTGGCATGCGTGCGGACAAAACCAAGGGTTCAGGACTTAGCCATATTGGGTGTTTTGGTATAACACATGAAAAGCATGACCCGACTATGCATGTGGAGTGGATAAAGTGCCAGCCTGACAGGTTGGCTAAGGAAGGAGCATGCCTGTGGTAGAAGATTCTAGAAGCTCATCATGGTAAAAAGTGGAAAGCTCAGGCCTAGAGGAGCATACTCACATGGATGACCACATTCAGACACTTGACATCGGATTTGAGGCCGCTGGAGGATGAGTTGGCAGTCCAGAAAGCCTATCTATACAAGCGCCTGTAGAAGTAAAAGGAGGGAGAAATAGATAGAGGGCAGAGCTCTGCATAAATATTGTAATAACTTTGTTAGTTGGGAAACTATGCTTAGGAAAGGATGTATCAAGGGTATGGGGATTATAAATTTCTTTTGAGAGCTTAATCATATGAGTCTAGTTATAAAGCATGACTGCAGTCTACTTTTCTATGACATTCTGTAATGGTTCCATGAATGTAATGAGGTTACCAGCTCACATGAATATGAACATTGATGATTATAATGCATACATATTTCTCATAGTTATTTTTCATTTATGTTTATGATTAAGTTTGGATGCTTGTACAACTTCTTTCTATTTTGGTACAAGTTATAAAATTTGTTAGCACTTTCTGTCTGGAATGATTGCAAGGACCTAGAAGCCATTAAGCTCTATGGTGCTTGTATGTTTTACTCCCTTTCAAATCTCTTAAACATGAATCATAGATGATGTTTCCCACTAAAATCACATAAAAGAGAGACTTGGCACCGCGCGTGCCTTAGGTGAGTGCCTAGTTCCTACTTGGGTGATAGACCGGTGCGCATGGGGTTCCTTTATTTTGTGATAAGGGTAAAAATGACTACATCTTGGTTCCATTTCTGACCTCTTTTCAAAGTTATAGAGGGAAATGGCATACATCATGATTTGGGTAATGAGTAATGACAAAACATTTAACTCTGGAAAGTGTTGAATCATGGTTCAAGAGCACATAAGGATGAATTTTCTCAGAGATTCAACATTGGACCTGAGTTTGATGCACGTAGATGGGTAGAAGAGAACCTCTACCATGATTTATATGAAACATTTTTCTATTATTTCCCAGTAGAACTATATGAATGGCTCTCAGCATATGCATCTAGATCAAGCTGGTATTCTAGATCATGCGTGTGGACCCAAGAAGAATACCAGAGGCTACAGATGCAGATCTAACATGGACTCGTGTTGTGGATCATTGGTGGGAAGGTGTGTTGGCTAGCTACACTCTAGAGTATGCTATTTCCACATATTATTGCCCGGAAGTTGCTGAGTTTGAATTTCTGTGGGAGCCCAGAGGATCATTTCTATGTGCTATCCCTCTGGAAATGAAGATCCTGGTTATTACTTTGAGTTTAGAGGCATTTCCAATGGTGGCTAAACCATTCTCGAGCACCTTTGGCGAGGAGCTAGGGTGGAGGAAGATGACAAATATTACGATGGAGAAGGAAAGGGAGGAGAGATGGCTCAAGTATAGTGAAGCATGTGAAAGGGAGATTTCTAGATGACGTGAAGCTGTAAGTGTGATGGATCTATGGAGGCAGACATTATGGGAAGGAGTCGAGGTTCACGTGGAGGACATGGAACCTGAGCAATCTGTGCTACCCCATCTTGGCAAGTGCATAAGAGAGACCCCTTTAGATTCTAATGAGAGTTCATGCACGGAGAAAGAAGAGTCATTGGCATGTATCTGAACCCACCCAATGACCAAACCCTGGTGCTTGGTTTTCCAGAACAAGGAAGGAGTATCATTGACCTAGTTGGTATCAGTGGAAGTGATAGATCTACACCTAGGAGGTACAATTTTTTAGTTCCCACTTCTATGGCTACACATATTCTAGTATTTAGAGGAGTCTTTGGACAAGGAGCAAGTATACAAGCCTTTGGTCTTGCATCTAGAAGTGGCATGGGGTACAATAGTGGTAGTGGGGCATTATCACACCATTGGTGCATAATTCAGTGGAACCTTAGGGACACTTGGCATGACTACTACAAGACTTGGTGGTTCTGGTGGATCTAGTGGGTTAGGAGGGACAAGACCTAGTGGACCTAGTGGTTCGGTGGATTTTGGTGGCTCAAGAGGCACAAGACTGGTGGATTTCGTGGTGGAGGAAATACCGAAGGAAACCAAGGCTCTGGCTCAGGAGGAAAAGGGCCCCAACCAACCCCTTAGGTCTTATTTGAGATGTCTTTACACTTACCAGATTACAAGGTATTGAAGATGCTATAGAACATGTTCACAAGTGTGAGCTACTATGGCGCGCAAAGGGGATCACAACCTCGGAGTAGAAGGCTAGTTAATTTGTAATAACATTGTAGGGGCACATACATAGCTGGTATAGGAAATATGACCTCATCAAATAGTGGTGGATTAGACTACTTTAAAGAATGCCTTCTTGGTAATTCCATATCCCTGAGTTTGAATAGAAGAGCATCAACACCCTAAAAGAGATTCAACAGGGAATGACAGAGAATGTGTGGGAGTATGATGTGTGATTTAAAACTCTCTTGTCTAAGTTATCATATGATATTCACCCTTCACAACATGCTCAGTGGTTTTGGAGGATTGATCACACCTTTTAGAAGGGCCTTATCTCATAAAACTTTCATAGACCCACGTGAGGTGTTGGAAGTTGCTCTATGCGCCGAGGCTATTGGTAGTGTTGATACTAGAGTTAGCCCATTCCTGGAGGCTCAAATTATTACTATGGCTAAGCAACTAGAGAAGTTGTTTGTGAACTCAGCCCATGAGACTCGCAGTGGTTTATGGTGTACAAATTATGAAGTAGAGGGGCATGTCAAGGGTAGTTTTCCTGGAGGGTAGTACGCAATGTGAGTGGAGATCAGAAATTCATCATGGGGACCATGATGTAAGTAGATGGCCCTTGTTACAATGTGCATAATCTGGAAGAATGTGTCTTGCTACTATAAGATCTGCACCTCTCTACAACCCATGATACTAAGGACTGTAGGCTCATTGATCATATCCATGAGGCCATTGATCATGGGGTGCACCAAACTAGCATTGCCAATAGTTCTAAAGGGGATGATTGCCGCTATGAGGAGTGCGCAGATGGTGGCACGCATTGTAAGAGGGATTTTACAAAGGATTCCATGGTTGTGGTAATTGCGAGGGAGGAAGGAGTGAGTTCCCACATGGAACCTATTTTAATTGTGGGTCTATAGAACATTATAAATGAGAGTGCCCAGACCTATTGCAGTGCTCATGGTGCGGGAAGAAGCACAAATATGAAGAATGCCCAGAGTTGTTTGAGCACATGAATCGCAAAGCAGAAACATGAAATACAAGGGCATTGCAATGGTAAGCATTAAGAAGATAGACACATAATGGATGCCACAGGTGACATGTGATGCAAGGCTTGAACCTATTTTAGTAACAACAAGAGCAGAGGCCACACACACAAAGGAAATACCAAGGTAGAGGACCCTAGTTTCAAGAGAGGAAGCAGCCATCGGAAGTACCAAGACCCTATGTATTAAAAGGAAGTATATCAAGATACCATGGATGTCATTTGAAGTTTACAAGGAGAAATCCAGTGTCTAAAGGAGTAGTCCAGGAGGGAGGAGAAAAGGAGGAAGGTCGAGGCACCAAAGGATGACCTAGATGAGGTCAAGGAAGTATGTAAAATGCTAAGGCAAGAGAATGTTATTCCCTTGCTAGGAGCATGGTTGAGGGAGAAGGTACCATGCGTTGGAGAAGAGTGTGAGAGACAAATCCTGCATGTAAACCTTCCCCCTCACAACCTTGACTATGACAAAGAGATCACATTGGATGCAGTCGTAGATGGATGGCTCCTTAGTAATATCCTCATTGACATAGCGCAGAGGTCAATGTTCTAACTTTGGATGCATGACATTAGATGGGGAGACCTGCATTACAACCATCTTCGAATGTGTTGTATATGGAAAATAAAATGAAGGAAATTCCCATTAGTGTCTTAAAGGATGCAACTATCACTATCTAGGGAGCTAAGTTTACTGGGGACTTCAAAGTCTTGGCACTCGCTAAGGAAGACAATTTTCCAGCACTACTTGGGTGCCCATGGTGTTACAAAAACAATGCTGACATTTGGTTCAATAAGGGGTACATTAACTTTGAAAATAAGGAGGAACGGGTCATTATACCCCTGGCTAATGGGAAGTCAATGCCCTGTATTGAACCTTTGGGGGAAGAGGTCCTGGATTGAATATATGTATGCTCAATCGGATTCAAAAATAATCCATCCTACCGAATGAGAGTTATCTAGTTTGAGGATGCTCAGTCAGTAAGTGACACCACCACTAGCATGTGATAATTGGGTACATGGGACTTATGAATTGATTGGATGACAGTTGAGAGGATCGGTAACAAAATTAACAAAGGCGTGTATAGTCCGGTGCCTAGGAGGAAAAAAATACCTAAGTATTCAGGAGGGGCCTTCCTTGAGATCTTCTTACAGGAGATGGAAGCTCAATGGAAGGAGGAGAAGGAATGGAGGGGGATGTTAAGTTATGTCCTACTCAACACAATGACACGGTGGTGGGCTACACATCAGGAGAGCCTTTTGGAATGGCGCGAGGTGAGAATTTCTCTCTCTGTCAAGTTTTCTAGAAGTAACGTGCCCACCGCCATCAAGGACTACCATGGTAAGGAACCCACCTCTTTCCACATCCAAGCTTGTGAGAAGGTCTGGAGAGAAGGCACAAAAGCTTTGCCACCATCCCTTTGGGTGCACAAGTTGTATTCTACACTACAAGGTTACGTGCGCATGGTACATACATTCTAAGACATGCCGCCAAATAGGAAATTGGCAAGAGCTAATAGCTGACCTCATTCAAATGTTTGAGTACCAAAGTACCAAGCCATCAATTGATAAGGCATTGTAGGTTGTTAAGCACCTTACCATGGGGGATAGTGCCATGGTAGAAGATAGGTTGTTGGAACAGTCATCACCAATATGACACTATGATAATTCTTCACCGAAACTCCTCGTGCTATGATTATTTACTAATGCACAACCTTTAGTTTGGTGGATGTAATCTAGAAACACAACAACAAACATAACACAAGAATACCATAGACTATGATATGAAGGAATGATGACAAATCTGAAATATAAGTGTAAATTATAATATCAACATGAAATTGTTACAATCTCACCCATGAGGTACTTCAAGTGTTACTGACTTCACTTGCCTTCCAACAATAACTATGGGAGAAACTTCACAATGGATTCTTTAACACACCTTCTAAATGATGGCTTCCTTTACACACTTACTCATACAATATTTCTCACTACTTCTCTCTATGCTAAATGAGGGGGTGGCCTCTTTATTTATAGGAATTCAGGCTTATCCACCCTATCTCTAAGATAGGATAGGAAATTTCTTCCGGCCAATTATATTCCATGCCTAAACTCTTGCCTTTACATGTAGGCTTATCTTCTAAGATAATATAAACCTTATAATCTCACATGGGTTCCACCTTTTTATACTTTTCCACAAATAAAATACACAAAATATTTATGACATCACTCTTTGTCCTTATTACAAATATAATATTTCTAATTCCTAATCATGTAGACCCTACTTCTCTACTTACCCAAACTTTGACATTTTAACATTACTTGGACCACTTACAACAAATATTTACTTTTTACAACATTCCTATTTTACTTTATTATGCTACCATACTCTACTTTATTGGTGGCACCGTAATGATGGTGCTGTTATCTTCTATTAGACGCCACTAATAATTATACTTAACAACATCCTATTCCTAATACATACATTGATAAAATAGAAATTACGGAGGAAAATTTTAATGTCGACATTTTCCCCTTCCTAGCTTCTACTCCATCCTCGAGTAGACTATTATGGTGCTTGAAAATCTATAAATTGTCGTGGTTGACCCATTTTGTAATGGGGTGCCATCCAATTCCTCCAATCGATATGTACCATTTTCATGCACAACCGGTATTTTGTAGAGGCCCCATCCATTTGGGAAGAAATTTTCTCTACCTTCTTTTTTTGTATCTAGAATCATATACTAGAACCAAGTCATTCACATGAAATGGAGACCAAAGGATCTTTAGATCAAAGTATTCCTTCTACTTCATTTTCTTCTTATAGCTTGTATCCTTCACTATTTCCCTCATTTCCTCTAGCAAATGAAGATGCACCAACCTTTCTTTTACTGAATCACTTTCATCCATCCTTTCATTTTTCATAACTCTCATAGTGAGAATATCAAATTCAATAGGAAGAACTGGATCAATGCCATAAGCCAACTGAAATGGGGAGTATCCTGTTGCTGACTTTTATGTTGCCCAATATGCCCACAATGCTTTGCATGAATCCTTTTATCCCACTTATGTACTTGCAAGACTACATCTTTTGCTAGAATTTGACATAACAAAAATTTGTTTGTTCCACCTGTCCATTTGTGCTTGGATTGTATGTTGTTTCCTTCCTATGCTTAATAGAAAACTTGTTGACTAGGGCTTCTACCACCTCATTAATGAAGTGGCTTCCTTGATCTATTACAATTTCTAATGGGAAACCAAATCTAGTGACAATGCATTCATATATGAACCTTGCCACTTCATCCATGGAAGTTGTTTTCAATGGCCTAGCTTCAACCCACTTGGTTAAATAATTGTGGCAACTATAATATACTTATTTTGGCATGGGGTAGTTGGAAGTGGACCTATAATATCTATTCCCCACTTTTCAAAGGGACCAAGTGGAAGAATAGGGCATAATGGAGCTGATGAAGTCTTACGGTTACCATGTGTTTGAAAAATATCACATGTCTTACAATAATTATAACAATCTCTAAAAAGAGTGGGCCAGTGATAACCTGCATCCAAGATCCTTCTTGCTGTAAGTTGTCCAGAGAAGTGTCCTCCACATGTACCATTGTGGAATTCTTCTATCAGCTCCTTCCCTTGATCACATCCAACTACCCTCTTATACTTGTCCATCAAGTCCTATCCAAAATAATACTCCATGCATAATAGAATATGGATGACTGGCTTGAGTAATCTTCCTCTTAGTCTTTGCATTGGCACCATCAAGAAACTTGAATTCATTCAAATAATTCAAAATATCTATGTATTCACTAGGGATTGTGTCAAGGATAACAATGCTTGCATTTGGAAATCATCATCATCACAAGATGAACCTAAACCATCATAGGCTTGAGAGAGTGCATCTGCATTGACATGCTTCTTTCCTCGCCTATCTATAATATCAAATTCAAATTCTTGTAGCAAAATTATCCATCTTGCTATCATCCCCGATGGGTTAGAATTTTTACAATATATTTTAGATCCCGATGATATGTTACAACTATAAATTTCTGCCCTAACAAGTAATTTCTAAACTTCTTTATAGAAAAATGATAAATAGAGCCTCTTTTCGAGTTATAGTATAATTTACCTCAAGACTACTCATTTTTCTACTCCCAAAGTAAACTGGATGATCATTCGATTTTCATCCTTTTGGCTTAGAGTACTTCCTAGCACTACATCCGAGGCATCGGTATACACAATGAATGGCTTTCTCAACTGGATTCTTTAAAATAGGTGAAGACACTGTGGCTTCCTTCATTGTTCAAAAGCTTCATGCGCCTTATTTCTGGTTCATAAGTAACGTCCTTCTTCAAGAACTCGAGTTAGTGGCTATGCAATCTTTGAGAAATTCTTGATGAACCTTCTATAGTAACTCACATGGCCTAAAAATGATCTCAACTTACTTCTATTCATAGGAAATGGTAACTCTTTGATTTTGAAACTTTATCGGGATCAATACCAATACCATCTCTTTATACAACATGCCCTAAAAAATGCCTTTAAAACATCCAAAGACACACTTTGTAGGGTTTAGTGAGGGTTGTGCTTCATCTAACCTTTGAAATCTTGTCTCCATCTCAGTGCGGTGGTCCATCTTGCTCCCATAGATGTAAAAATTATCCAGAAATACTCTGATGAAGTTCCCAATGTAGGGTTCAAACACCCTATTCATCAAGTGTTGGAACATTGCTGAAGCATTACACAACCCAAAAGGCATAACTCTATAAGAAAACATTCCCCAAGGAGTGGTGAATGTGGTCTTTAGCTGATCTTTCTCCACTATACGAACTTGGTTGTATCCGTTATATCCATCAGCAAAACTATAACACTCTTGGCCAGCTACTTCATCCAAGATCTGATCTGAGAATGGAAGAGGGTAATGATCCTTCTTTGTTTCCTTATTGAGCTTCCTATAATCAACACAAATGCGTAACTTCCCATTCTTTTTTATTGAGATCACAATGGTAGAAACCTATTCTGAATTCTCCACAAAGAAATATGAATCTTGCATCAAGAACTTATCTATTTCTTTTACGGTCTTGGAAAAATTAGGATTCATTCTATATGGCATTTAATTTATGGGCTTAGCACCATCTACCAAATCAATAGAATGTTCTACCCAACTTACTTGATGGAGTTCATTGTAATCAAAAGTGAATATGTGTATGTAACTTCAAAAAGAGCTAGAGGTAGGATTCCTTCTCACTCTCTATCACAAAGATCACCAATCTTTATTTGTTGGAGACGATCATCAATTTCTTCTTCAGATAATTTTATGGGTTCATGAGTCGGTGTGACTAGAAGGATATCCATGATCGAAACATCAACCTCACTTTCTTCATCTTTTGTGTCCACTTCATTGGTACTAGAGTAATCAGAGGATGTCTAATCATCAATTTCTTCACTTGAATCCATAGGTTATGTCTTATGATGTCGAGGGATCACGTTTATCTTCACCTTCTCTCTACCACGTCCAAGTGTCATGAATCCTTCATTACAGTAGTTTCTTACATGAACTCTCCTTAGCCATAGTCTTGCTAACAACTTTAGGTATGCAACAATACCATTTTTCATCACCTGAAAGTCTACCACACATAAAACACCCATAACAGATATTACCACATTTGAAACAACACCTTCTGGTTTAGTTTTTCCCTTATTTAATGACCTTAACATAAGTGTTGAGGGGATCAATTTTTAACCCCAACATATTAATTACGGACTCGGTCATTACATTAATCGCAACACCTCCATTAAGAAGACATCATGAATTGAAATACCATTACATAATACCTTAGCTTGTGGAGCATAGGGATCCGCCTCGCCTCTAAAATAGGGACCTCAACCTCCTTTGTCAAACATTGAGTCCACTTCGTAGCTCCCGCCTCTTCTCGAAGACATAGCCAAGAGTTGACCATATGTAATATTTGCATGCCTTTTGGATAGATATTCTAAGATGGAGTATGGTCCTTGTCCTCGTGAAATCAAAAATCCTTCACACCCAACTTTTTTCTCTTATGTTTCTTACTAGTTTCTCCTTTCATATTCTTAGGATCATTTCCATCTTGGTTATATTTTTCTTTCTTTCCTTTTGTCACAAACACATCTACTTCATTATTTATGCTCTTATCTACTACATCAAAAGAATTCACAAGTGCTTTTTCTTTATCATTATCTCTTGTACTGCGATGTAGAAGCTTTATCTCGACAATTATACTTATAATGACCCTTTTATAACAACCATAACATACGAATTCAAAAATATTTCTTTTTGGACCTCTATCTCCTCCCCGAGAACTAAATTCTTTTCCTCAAGAAGATTAATAGTTAACTAGCCCATCTTCCTCAGGTAGATTTTCATACTCATAGATGTACTAGGAGAAATATTTGTGCTCACCGAGAGTGGTTGTAGATTTTGAGACCAAAGGTTCTGGTGTAGGCTCTACTTTAGCAACAATTTCTTTGGGCTCCTCTTCCATGTTTTCTTCTTGCCTTCTTGCAATCTCCTTTACTTGTTCAATGGTAGCTGGGTGGTCATACTTCACTCGTTGTCGATCTCTAGCTTCATCCCAAGAATGAAGTGCTTATAGAGGAGATTATCCACGCCATTCATCAACCCATCCGCTAATCCTTCCTCCTTAGCTCTAGAACACGAGCATGATAATCTCTTATCTTCTCCTTCTCTCCTTGGGCTAGCTTTGTGATATCGATCATGAGATCTCGCATATTTATGATATTCACCAAATTCTTCAAGAAAACTTTCGCTTAATAAATCCCATGAGTTTTTCACATTATCACCTAGTGTTTCAAACCACCTAAGTGTTGAACCATCCAAAAAGGTAGGAAAAAATTCAGTCCATTGTTCCCTTCTTATGAGGCCATTACAAATGCAAGATCGTTTAAACTCTTGAATGAAAGAGGAAGCATCTTCATTAGATTGGGCTGAAAAAATAGGAATCTTCCCCATTTTTAAATGTAACCACAAATAGAAATACCAACCCATAAAGTACAATCAACAAGACTTATGTGCACAAATAATTGGAATCACTATAATATAAAGTGACTTTACACCTTTCTACAATAAAATAGAAATGACCACGGTAAATTATGGTAAAACTTGAGTTATCAAGCGGTAAAAAAATGACTTTACCGTGTGGTAAACACTATTCATGGTAAAAAGTGACTTTCTTGTGGTAAATACTATTCACGGTAAAAAGTGACTTTACTATAGTAACCAATATCCACAAGGTAAAAACAAGGTTACCCTCCAAATGTTTTTGACTAAGTGGGAATATCTCTCCGTAAAATCCACCAACGAGGAATGGTCCCCGTAATGCCAAAATGTCATCACCAATCCAAGACTATAATAATTCTTCACCAGAACTCCTCGTGCTATGATTATTTACTAATGCACAACCTTTAGTTTGGTGGAGGTAATATGGAAACACAACAACAAACATAACACAAGAATACCATAGACTATGATATGAAGGAATGATGACAAATCTGAAATATAAGTGTAAATTATAATATCAACATGAAATTGTTACAATCTCACCCATGAGGTACTTTAAGTGTTACTGACTTCACTTGCCTTCCAACAATAACTATGGGAGAAACTTCACAATGGATTCTTTAACACACCTTCTAAATGATGGCTTCCTTTACACACTCATACAATATTTCTCACTTCTTTCTATGCTAAATGAGGGGGTGGCCTCTTTATTTATAGGAATTCAGGCTTATCCACCCTATCTCTAAGATAGGATAGGAAATCTCTTCCGGCCAATCATATTCCATGCCTAAACTCTTGCCTTTACATGTAGGCTTATCTTCTAAGATAAGATAAACCTTATCATCTCACATGGGTTCCACCTTTTTAGACTTTTCCACAAATAAAATACACAAAATATTTATGACATCACTCTTTGTCCTTATTACAAATATAATATTTCTAATTCCTAATCATGTAGACCCTACTTCTCTACTTACCCAAACTTTGACATTTTAACATTACCGGACCACTTACAACAAATATTTACTTTTTACAACATTCCTATTGTACTTTGACTATTATCATACTCTACTTTATTGGTAACCATACTTGACAGATCTTGTTATCTTCTATTAGACGCCACTACTAATTATACTTAATAACATCCTATTCATAATACATACATTAATAAAATAGAAATTACGGAGAAATTTTTAATGTCGATGTAAACTACTAGGTGGACCAGGTTTGGAGGTGTGCTTTGAAGAAGAGGCGTAAGAAGTAGAAGAGATCCAACTTGAGCGTGCGTTCTTAGAAAAGGAGAAAGGAAATTAATATATGTTATCGATGGGGAGGAAGCAAAGAGCTTGGATGTCGACCATTTTGTAGGGATGCGCGAGGTCGTGGATAGTGCTAATGCTCACACACGTGCCTACCATGAGCGCTTAAAGATAAAGAAGGTTAACATCAGCTCAGGAGAATAACCTAAGGAAGCTATTATTGGAGATTACTGGTCAGAGAAGGAGGTCTCTAAGATCATTGATCTTTTGCATGAATCTGAGGATTTATTCCTATGTGGGTACCATGAGCTCAAAGGAGTCCACCATTTCTTAGGGGAGATGAGGATAAAGTGAAGGATAGTGCATGCCCTGGTCAAGAAGAGACCCTACTAGATGAATCCCAATTTACGTGTAAAGGTAAAGGAAGAGATAAACAAAATGATAGCTTCTGGGATCATTGAAGTTGTTGAAGAATCAGAATGGATAAGTTTGATGGTAATAAACATCAAAAAGGATGGGTGGATTAGGATATCTATGGATTATAGGGAGTTGAACGTAGTTTGTGTCATCAATCCCTTTCTAACCCCCTTCACTGAAGAAATTTTAGAGGGAGTCATGCCGGTGTTAGGGAATAAGATATAAAATATGTGGAATAATCCCTTATAGAATTACAACAAAAGAAAAACTAACATGCAAAAAATATTACAGATCTCAAATAAAAGTGCGAATAAATAACACAACATAGAGAGATAAGATTTAATGTGGTTCACCCAATTTGGACTACGTCCACCAAGAATCACTTGCTCATATTTTATTACAAGCCTCCACTCTCTCAATACAATACCAAAACTCCATTGGTCTGCTATGCTCAACAAACTCTACTGAATTCACACCCGAATTCAAAGCACATCTCGCAATACATTTGCTTATATATCTATCATATGCATAAGACTATATAAATAGACAATTGTTTAAGCAATTTGATACAAAACCGTGGGTATCAAAGCCATGGGAAAAAACTATGGGTATCAAAACAATGGGCAAAAACTGTGGGTATCAAAACAATGGGTACCAAATAACCATGGGCCCAAAAATAGCCCATAATCGGTTACCCATTACCCATGGGTTAATAAGCCACCCATTAAAAATTTGCTTTTCCTGGGCTTCGCCCTAAGCCCCCATCAATCAAGGGGCTTCACCCCCTCGAACCCCCTTGACCCGCTCACCGAGCGAGCGAGACCACCATAAAAATACCCGAGTGTAACACATAGAAGGTGTACCACACTCTAACATGAAAACAAGCTCCACAAACATAACAATCTCCCACTTGGAGACTAATTTCCACTGAGCAAGCTTCTTAACCCTTCACTGTCATCCACGAAGGCCAACCAAAGCTGAACATAGCTTTAGTTTATCCCTTGTGACCACCTTGGTCATCATGTCTATAGGATTCTGACTGGTATGAATCTTCTCCAACTTCAACTTATCTTCTTCCAAAGCTGTCCTGATGAAGTGATATCTCAACTGTATATGCTTCATCCTGGAGTGGAAAGTAGAGTTCTTAGCTAGGTGTATAGCACTCTGACTATCACTATGCAGCTTACATTCCTTCTGCTTATGCCCCAACTCCTCAAGCAATTGTTGTAACCAAATCATCTCTTTTCTTGCCTCTATATGCAAACAACATACTCACCTTCAACCTACGTGGTTGATAAAGCCACCAGCTTCTATAGTCGTGAAATCTAGACCATTGTTGTCCAACCTATAGTGTAAATATAACCATTCATGCTCCTCATGTTTGTCAACATCTCCACCATGTCTCGAATCTACATAACCACGTAAAGTGGTGTTTGATCCACTGTAGCACAAAACTGTCCCCACGGTCCCTCTCAAATACCGAAGGATCCACTTTACTTGCTTGCCAATGCTCTTTACTTGGATCACTCATAAATCTACTCACAACTCCCACTGCATGGGCAATATCAGGCCTAGTGCACACCATAAAGCATACATCAAATCGCCAACCACCGATGAGTAAGGTACCTTGACATCTGGTTTCTTTCCTGCTCTATCTTGGGACACTGCTCCTTTGATAACTTAAAATGGCTTGCCAAAGGAGTCCCAACCGGTTTAGCATCCTGCATGTTAAACCTATCCAATACCTTCTTAATGTACTCTTCCTGAGATAAAGTCACTTTCATTCCTTCCTATATCCCGAGTTATCCTCATACCAAGGATTTGTCTCATGCCCCCAAATCCTTCATATCAAAGGATTCACTTAGTTATTTCTTGAGTACTTTTATTTCCTGCATGTTTTTACCTGCAACCAACATGTCATCAACATACAAACACAGGATAATATAACTTCCATCCTCAAATTTCTTTGTATACACGCAATGGTTAGAATGACATCTAATATAACCTTGCTCCATCATGAAGCTATCAAACTTCTTATACCATTGACGTGGAGCTTGTTTCAGGCCATACAAGCTCTTCTTCAGTTTACACACCATCTCCTCTTTACCTTTGACTTCATATCCTTCTGGCTGCTACATATATAGCTCCTCCTCCAAATCACCATGGAGAAATGTAGTATTTACATCTAACTATTCTATGTGCAAGTCTTTTGCTAATACTATTCCAAGAATAGTTCTGATAGAAGTCATTTGTACTACAGGAGAAAAAATCTCATCAAAATCTATACCTTGTTTCTGTGCAAACCCCTTGACCACCAACCGGGCCTTATATCTTTTCTTTCCTCCTTATTCATCTTTAACTCTGTACACCCACTTATTCTGCAATGCTCTTTTGCCTTTTGGTAGCTTCACCAAATCCCAAGTCTGGTTCTCCATGAGAGAATTATGCTCCTCATCCATGGCTTGCTCCCACTTCTTACTGGAATCTACCTGCATTTCTTCATCAAAGCTCTCTGGCTCTCCACTATCAGTGAGTAATAAATAATAAAGAGAAGGAGAAAAACGTTCAGGTTATTTTCTTACCCTAGAAGACCTCCTCACTGTAGGAGTTTGGGGTTCCTGTTGAGTAGGTTCCTAAACTGATTCATGGGTCACTTTCCCATCCGGAAGATCCTCTACCACTGCATATTCTTTCTTGGATTCTTCCCTATTTTCCTACAACTATTGCTTATACATGACTTTCTCATTAAAGACCACATCCCTAGACCGAATGATTTTCTTGTCTTTAATACTCCAACATTTAAATCCAAAGTCATCACCACCATAACCAATAAAAGTGCATTTTTCTATTTAGCCTCTAGCTTGGTCCTATCATCCTTGTCAATATGAACAAACACCTCACATCCAAAGACTCTAAGAAATGAGTAATTGAATTTCTTACCATACCAAGCCTCCTCAGGTATGCCTCCATCCAAGGCACTTGAGGGTCCTCTGTTTATCAAGTACATAGTTGTGCTCACCGCTTCTACCAAAAAATAAAGAGGCAGTCCTGCATGTATCCTCATGCTCCTAGCACATTCCATTATTGTTTTGTTCATCCTTTCTGACACCCCATTCTGCTGTGGGGTTCCTGAACCATCTTTTGCCTACGGATTCCATTCTTAGAACAATAATCATCAAATTCATTGCTGCAATACTCCCCTCCATTATCTAACCTAAGACATTTTAACTTAAGGCCTATTTCATTCTCTACCAAGGCTTTCCATTTAACAAAAGTATCAAATACATCAAATTTGTTTCTAATACAATAAACCCAAACTTTCCTTATTACATCATCAATAAAAGTAACATAATAACTTGAACCCCCAAGAGATGATACCTGAGCCGCCCCCACACATCAGAATGTACCAGCTCTAACTTACTCTCTTTCTTCGTAGGTCCAACCTTGAGAAACCTTACTCACTTCTATTTCCCATATATGTAGTTCTCACAAAAATCTAGGAAAATTCTTCTTTATGATGTCCATGCCCTTATGGCTCATATGACCGAGCCTATAGTGCTATAATGTTGTATCTACATCTGAAGCCACAAGATTACAATCATTAGTACTATCAGTGGTTAAATACAAGGTTCCAACCTTCTTACCTCTTCTCACCACAAGAGCACCCTTGGTGACCTTCTAAGAGTTAGTCAGAAATATCACAGTACAACCATCACTTCCCAATTGCCCCACCGATATCAAATTTCTCCTTAATGTAGGCACATTTCTGACATCCTTCAATAGCCATGTATTCCCATTCTGCATCTTAACTTGAACAAAACCTTTTCCAACTATACTGCAAGGCTCATCATCACCAAGAAAACATGCCCAAAATCCCCTTGAACATAATTAACAAAATAATGCCTATGTGGAGTAGCATGAAAAGAAGCCCCTGAATCTAAAACCCAAGATTCATTAATATTATGCAAAGAAAGAATCAAAGCATCCTGGCATACATTACCCGATGCCACATTTGCCTCCTTGTTTTCTTCCTGTTGTTTCTTCTTATCCCGAAGCTCCCAACAATCCTTCTTTGCATGCCCAAACTTTCCACAGTGCCAACATACTATCTTGCTTTTGGATTTTGACCTTGCCCAATCCTTTGATTTTCCACGGTTTCCTCTATTCTTCTATCTCCCTCTAGTTTCCACTATCAAAGCATTCCTTGAAGTAGAAGATTCACCAAAGCTTTTTCTTTACATTTCCTCACTTATAATCACCCCTACAACATCCTCAAACTTCAACTTCGAGTTAGTTGGAACCGAGTTGCTTACCGCCATTACTAGGCTATTCCAACTTTCAGGTAAAGAGCACATAATTAATAAAGCCCTAACTTCTTCATCAAATTCTATTGTAACTGAAGCTAGCATATTCACAACCGTATTGAAATCATTTAAATGATCTACTACTGAACCATTCTCAGACATCTTCATATTAAACAACTTTTTTATTAAAAATATCTTATTAGAGGCAAAGGGTTTTTCATACAACTTCCCTAATGCATCCATCAGTTCTTTTGTAGTCTTTTCCTTTGAAACATTAAATAATACCGAAGATGCAAGACATAGCTAGATCGTTCCAAGTGCCTTCCAATCCAACAAATCCCATTCCGCATCTATCATACTCAAGGGTTTGTTCACCTTCTCAAATAGTGGAGTATAAAGATCCTTCTGATAAAGGTAATATTCCATCTACATCTTCCAAAGACTGAAATTCTACCTGTTGAATTTATCAACCCTAGATCTTCCATCATCTCGCCATAGCTCCCACTCAAGCTAAAAACTTTCCCTATGATTCAATACTTCAAAGCAAACAAAACCAAAGCTCACGATACCAATTGTTAGGGAATAAGAGATAAAATATGCGGAATAATCCCTTACATAATTTCAACAAGAGAAACTAACATGTAAAAAATATTACAGATCTCAAATAAAAGTGTAGAATAAATAACACAACATAGAGAGACAAGATTTATTGTGGTTCACCCAATTTGGGCTATGTCCACCAAGAATCACTTCGCTTAGATTTTATTACAAGCCTCCACTCTCTCAATACAATACCTAGATCCGTTTGGTGCTATGCTTAACAAACTCTATAGAATTCACACTCAAATTCAAAGCACATAAGCAATACATTTGCTTGTATATTTATCATATGCATAAGACCATATAAATAGACAATTGCTTAAGCAAGCTTTGATACAAAACCATGGGTATCAAAACCATGGGAAAAAAGCAGGGCATCAAAACAATGGGCAAAAACCATGGGTATCAAAACAATGGGTACCGAAATGGAAAAACCATGGGCCCAAAAGTAGCCCATAATGGTTACCATTAACCATGGGTTAATAAACCACCCATGAAAATTTGCTTCAGGACTTCGCCCCCAAGCCCCATCAATCGGGGGCTTCACCCTCAACCCCCTCAACCGCTCACCGGTGAGCAGGGATCTCCGTAAAAATACCCGAGTGTAACACATAGAAGGTGTACCACACTCTAACATGAAAATAGGCTCTACAAACATAACACTTTGGGTGCAAAATCTATTCCTTTACTGTATGGATTTTGAGGGTACCACCAAGTCTATATTGCAAAGGAAGACCAGGAGAAGAAAACTTTCTCCACTAAATGAGGATGTTTTGCATACACGGTCATGCCCTTTGGGTTGAAGAATGTGGCTGCTATTTTCTCATGCATAGTGGTTTAGGCATTCCAGACTTCATCCACAAATTCCTTCAGGTTTATTTGGATGATTGGATAGTGTATGGGCTAGTGAAAGACCATTGTGATAATTTGAGGCTGATGTTTGAGAGGTGTCGGTAGTTAAGGATATCCCTCAACATTAAAAAGTGTGTCTTTGCTACACCCTTTGGGATGTTATTGGGGCATATCATATGTAAGGAGGGCTTGTTAGTAGATACTTCTAAAGTTGCGAGTTATTATGGGATTGAGGGCTTACTAGCCGAGTGCGATTACACTGATTTCTTGGGCATATGGGTTATTACAGGAAATTCATCAAGGGGTATGCCAAGATAGCCACGCCTCTAGAAGAATTTCTCAGACATAAAAGTGCTTTCCATTGGGGAGAGGCTCAATAGAAGGCATTTGACACATTAAAAGCAAGGCTTATTCATGTGCCTATATTATGTTTTCCCTCTTGGGACAAGCCCTTCCACGTTCATATAGATGCCTTAGGAACCGCCATTGGAACACTACTTGCACAAAGAGGGAGAAGGAATTATTGATCATCCTATATGTTTTACAAGTAGTAGGAAGTTGACAACAATAGAGCAGAATTACACCATGACTGAGTGCGAAGCATTGTCAATGATCTATGTGCTTTTCAAGTTTAGACAATATCTGCTAGTAACACCCTTTGTATTTTACACCGACCACATGGCGTTAAAGTACTTGGTGAACAAGCTCATTCTACAAGGGTGCATATGTTGGTGGGTGCTATTATTTCAAGAGTTTGAGTTTATGGTAGTTGTGAAGCCTGGAAAGAGTAATTATGGACCTGATCATCTGTCAAGGATTGATTCAGGGGAGGACACACAAAGTATTGAAGAGACTATGCTAGACATGAAATTTTAGGTTATGACACGCGCCCTTGGATTTGGAGGAGATTACAGTATTCCTAAAGGAAGGTGTGGCACTCGGAAGGGATGAAGGCATTAGAAAGAAAGCAACTAGCCATACACGTTGTGCCCTACATGTTGATCAGTGGGGACTTATACAAGTTAGGGCATGATGAAGTTTTGCGTAGGTGTGTACTAGAGCATGAGCACCTCACCATCATAGAGGAAGCACATGGAGGAAGTGCGGGTGGAAATTATGCAGGTGATGCCACCACGTGTAAAATTTTAATGGCAGGATTGTGGTGGGAAACTTTGTATAAGGATTGCAAGGACTATTGTAAAGTGTGTGACCATTTTCAGTGCATTGGCAAGCCAGGAAAGAGAGATGAAATGCCTTTGTGCCCTATCCCTAGCACTAAACCTTTTGAGAAATGGGCAATAGACTTCGTAGGCCCTATTGCACCAACAACGTGTAGGATTGGATCACACTATGTAATCACTTGCACGAGACTATTTGAAAAGGTGGACGGTGAGGCCACCCCAACTAAAGACTTCACAATAGCCACAACGGTAAGATTTTTGTGGGATAAGATTATCACAAGGTATAGATGTCCTTTAAGTTTAACCAATGATAGGGGTATGCATTTCTTGAATGAGACCGCGAGGATACTATTAGCGAGTTCATGGTAGCTCATCACAAGACTACCCTTATCACCCACAAGATAATGGAACCGCGAAAGTATTTAAAAAATATTGAGTCATACCATGACCAAGATTTGTGATGTTGGAAGACAAGATTGGGATGACAAGGTATCAACTATATTATGGGCTTACATGACAACTTATAAAAGGCTGAACAAAGCCACACCATTTCAATTGGTGTTTGGCATGGAAGCTATTCTACCAGTTGAATTCATGTTACCTTCTCTACGAATAGCACGCGTAGGAGGGATGGCTGATGAGCAAGCACTAAGAGAGAATTGATGAACTGATGAAGCTGGATGAACTGATGAAGCTGGAAAAGCGCTAGAAAAATCATGTATTCACACAAGAAGAGGCCCATAGTCAAGGAAAAGACTCTAGAGCTAGAAAAGCCATCAGATAAGGAGTCCTCGGGAGAAGAAGAAACAAAGTCACCTACACCAGAATCCCTGGTTAGGAAGAAGCAGAGGACAGAAGAGGAGACTGCCTCGGAAGAAACTGGGAGTTTGGACAAATACATAGGTGGAGAAGAAGATAGTGAAGAAGATGTTAGTGGGGAAGACGAGCCTGAAAAAGATCAAGGGCCACCTATTTTCAATGTACATGATTTGGAATAAGAAGTTGGAGAAGTCTTTGTGTGGTGCAAGGATAACTAGGAAGGGAGAGGAACCCAGGACATGAGAAGTGAGGAGGATGACGCGCAGACGTAGAAGGCTCCAAGCCTTACGATGGAATAGATAACCAAGGTGGCAAAGAGAGAAGAAACAAAGGCCATCGAGACCTTGGAGGAGGAGAAGTTGGAATGCGTATGCTTCGGTGTTAAATGAAGATAAGGAGGAGAGCACATAAAAGGACAACGAAATCACCTGGAGGCCCCATTTTAACTATAAGTATTCCTAAGGGCATGCATGGGAGGAAGGTGCACAGGGAGGAGAGGCCAAGGATGGGTTATATTGATGACCCCAACAAAGTGTTTCACGCGTGGTTCCAAAGCACGATTCCAGCAGAAGAGCTCATAACAATGTCATCTTTTGACAAGGAGGCTACATACCCACGTAGATAAGGAAGATTCTCTCATGGGAAATTGAGTCCCATCTTGATGAGCTAGAATTTGAAGTAAGCCATGGGGAAATAATAACATTGTTAGGACCAACAGAAGACAACCCAGTGGTGAATGCTCAGTAGCTCTCGGATGAACAACTGTGCAACGCACTCAACAAGGTCTCTATTGAAATCAAAGCTAGACTCTTTGGGTGGAATGATAGAATCAAGGATCTGGAGGACTTGAAGAAGAAAGAGGAAGAGCTAGCTGCAAGGGCAAAGGAGCTAAGTCAAGAGAAACTAATCAGTACCCAGTTGCAGCGTGAGTTGAAAGACAAAAAGGCCAAGGTGTGCACGGTGTACAAAAAGGTGGAGTCTATTAATAATGCTATAGTATTGAAGCATCTAGACCTAGCACCCCGTGTAAAAGTATGGATCTACCTTGGGATGCCTAGAGGATTTAACAAGAGTCCTCACCATGGAGAGGTAGCCATTAGCCTTGGAATCTGCAGAAGAAGTGGCCGCACGCTTGGAGAAAGAAGATAAGTTGAAGGTCATGGTATTCATAGCTGAGTACAACAAGGTTCTTGTTGATATAAAATTTGCTTCCCACTACCGAGGCCACGTACGACAATTGTAGTGACAGACAAAGATAAAGTGGCAGGCATCTTGGTCACCACTCATGAAGTAGAACTCAAGGAGTTTCAAGAGAAGAATAAAGGAAATAGGGTAGAAAGGGACAAAATCCTTGCTAAGGTCAAAAGAAAATCTGAAGCCATTGAAGCCTTAAGGGGTTCAATTAAAAACCGGTTAAAGGAACTATACCCACATATTACACGAAGAATGGATGCGTTGGATGATGTAGGCAAAGAGTTAGAGAAAATTGCTAACACCATAAGCACACAAGGAAATGGTCTAAGATTTGAGGAGGTGAGCACCCTAGTCGGTGACCTCTGTCAGAGAGTGTAGAATGAAGTCGATGCCTGGAACAAGTTGGAGGCTGACTTGCAAAAGGATTTTCCTAGCCTATTGTAGTGATTCCATCACTTCCCCATTCTTTCTTCTTTCTATATTCTTTCATCCCCTTATTATTTTCCCACGGTGTAAGTCTATTGTATTCTTTCTTTTCACTAGAGAAGTGTTCCCATAGATGGAGAATAGGCGTAGTGTGGGGTAATGTTGGGCCCCTAAAATATTGGCTAAGTACAAAAAGGGTGCATAGGCACGCAAGGCCTAGTTGAAGAAAAGAGCGTAAGGATAAAGCTGCATAGGGGGGGTTTAGGAAAAGCTTTAAGGAAACTCATGGCGCGCATGAGAACAAAACCAAGGGTTTAGGACTTAGCCATATTAGGAGTTTTGGCAGAACACATGAAAAGCATGACCTGACTGCGCATGTAGAGTGGATAAGGTGCCAGCTTGGTGACAGGTTGGCCCAAAAGGAGCATGCCTACGGTAGAAGCTTCTAGAAGCTCATCATGGTAAAAGTGGAAATCTCAGGCTTGGAGGAGCATGCTCACATGGAGGACCACATTTAGACACTTGGCATTGGATCTGAGGCCACTGGAGGATGAGTTGGTAGTCTAGAAAGCCTATATATACAAGCACTTGCAGAAGTAAAAGGAGGGAGAAATAGATAGAGGGCGAGCTCTGTAGAAATACTGCAAGAACTTTGTTAGTTGGGTAATTATGCTTAGGAAAGGATGTATCAAGGGTATGGGGATTATAAATTTATTTTGAGAGCTTAATCATATGAGTCTAGTTATAAAGCATGACTGCGGTCTGCTTTTCTGTGACATTCTGTAATGGCTCCATGAATGTAATGAGGTTACCAGCTTCACATGAATATGAACATTGATGATTCTAATGCATACATATTTCTCATAGTTCTTTTTCATTTATGTTTATGATTAAGTTTGGATGCTTGTACAACTTCTTTTTGTTTTGGTACAAGTTATAAAATCTATTAGCACTTTCTGTCTGAATGACTGCAAGGACCTAGAAGCCGTTCTGAGCTCTATGGTGCTTGTATGTTTTACTCCCTTTCAAATCTCTTAAACATGAATCATAGATGATGTTTCCCACTAAACTCACATAAAAGAGAGAACAGTACCCGCGCATGCCTCGGGTGAGTGCCCAGCACCCATTAGGTGATAGGCCGATGCGCATGGGGTTCCTTTCTTTTGTGATAAGGGTAAAAATGACTACACCCGAGTTGTCAAGGAAGTTAGTAGATGTCCAAAATCTCATTGTAGGAAAGCATAAAACTAATGGCAAGTTCCCAATAACTATTTGGATATATACATGCCCCACTATGGTTAAGGAAAAAATCTTGAAAGCTGAGATGAACATGGTAATCATACATAAATTTTAGGCTAGACATAATTATGACATCAAGTGGATAGTGCAGGAGCCCTTGGAAATACATATGAGCATGAGCCTCATTATGAGGACTACTAGATGGACTACAGGGATGAGGAAGAGGTGAGACTTAGAGAATTTTCTAGAATGACCCTCACCCAAGTCATTGACTACAAAATTGTAGTTTCTTCCCGAGGGTTTGGTGGATGAAGGAGATATGGTAAAAAAGTACTACACGAGATAACAAAATTGCAACACAATTGGTGTCACTTATTGATTATATTGTATAGAAACCAAATCCTTTCATGAAAGGACTACTCACATCATCAAGAAGACCCTATTTTGGTTGATAAGAAAGGGAGTTGATATTTCCCTACAAAATACTATAGTTTTGAAGGAATATAAGGCCTCCAGTGTAATAAAGGATATAATTCTACCTTTTTTGATCCCTTGAAGGTAAAAGATTCACATATTTTCATCAAGAGACCAACTACATGAGAGATGGAAGAGATAAGCACAACCACTTAGTAAGATAGGGACCTCTATCTTTGAATTAACACAAAGGACTGAGGAAATATTGAATAAAATAATGTCAAATGTTCTTGTTGTTGAAGCCACTCTAATCCAAGTTGTCCCCCATCCCATTTCTAGGATCAAGGTGACTTTGTTTCTCAAGGAAAAACCTAAATAGGTTCATTATCCTCTGCTCTAGAAGTATCACCTAGCAATGGAAATAGGATGAGGGGAAGTGTTTCACCAAGGCAACCCAAAATGAGTCCAATATTGGAGCCCATCCCCGAGGAAGTGGAGGAGGAGCCAATCACCAAGCATTTTAAAAGAGTCAAGAGAGAAAAGGTGGTAAAAATAGGAGTAGAAGCATCTACCAATGCACCAATACAATGAAATTCCCTAGGACTTGAGATACCTGCTAATTTATCGGAGACTCTAGAGGTAGTTGATACTAACCCACCTCTTTTGTCAAAATAACTTCTTGTCTCAACTCTACTCCAAGAAAAATAAGTATAGATGTCCCTGAAGTTGTGGGATAAGAAGTTCAAGACACATTTATTGAATATGTTTTCACTGACTTGTTACATGGATTGAGTCAAGATGATGGAGCTTATCTTCATACAAAAATATCCATGTTACATTTATCAAGTTTCACCAATTGAAGTGAAGAAAGTAAGATCAACATCTCATGAAAAATCCACCATAATAGAGGCTACAATGACAGAGATAGTGAAACCAAATGTTGGAGAAGTCCTATTGGAAGAAAGTAAACAACTAACAACCATGGACCCTCTTCAATCAGCTCTAGACATGGTGCATAAAATAATTGTAACTCATGAAGTTGTAGAAACAAAGGCTCAAGAACAAGTAGAAGTGAAAACCGAGTCGGTCAGAGAGCCTTCACCATTAATGAAGGAAGGGGTTGAGTTTGAAGTTATTAGACATGTAGATGCAAGTTGTGAACACTCTTCAAATGATATGAAATAATAATAAAAATACAAAGAGGTATAAAAGGATGAATCCCAAGTAAAGTCAAGTAAAAAGGTGGATACACCAAAGGTACACATTGATGATTCCATCCTCATACTCTTTGAGTAACAAAATTTGTAATTATACCAAATTCCTCCCAACAACAAGCACAAGGGGAAGGAAACACTCGAGTGAAGGATGGTTGGGATAAAAATCACAAGGAAGAGAATGTATGTGAGCCAAAGATGTGTCTCAATAAATTGCAATCCTAAATCATCCATTCCATAAGGGTATCAAGGTAATGAGTAGGAAAAAAACATATATCGACATACACATGATATAATTAAATGGGCTAGACTGATCACTAGGTCACATATCTAGAGGGAAGTAATCCCTTAACAAGGTCAACCTAGGGTTTCCAAGTCCTGAGGTCAAGATAGTGGAAGGAATCCTACTGAGATATCGATAATTTGGTGTGGAGAGGTATGGATCAATAATAAATGAAGCAAACATGTAGAATAAGATTGAAATGAAAGTAATGATAGCTAATAAGCTAATAATTTATAATATTAGTATGCTAACTAGCATCTAAACATATGTAATAATAAGATAACATAACACAATGAGGGAAGGAAAATAACTTATCTAAGAAAAATGACAAGAGATGGTTAGAGCACTCACCTTGTACCTATAGGGTGGTCAATGATGCATCTAATAACTCTCGAGAGAAGTAACACACTGAGAGAGAATCACTATTATGTGGAGAAGGAAACACTCTTCCTTTCCTAGACTCAATATAGGTAACCTAATAGAGCAAGAAACCATCCAAGAAGAAGAGTATCCAATCTAATCCAAGCAAGATACAAGATAAACCAAGAGCTAAGTGAGAAGATGAAAATATGGTGCAAAAGAGTAGAGAAAATGGCAGTTTAAATGATTATGGCCTCCTTTCTCTTAATGTCAATGAGTGGTGTATATGTATATACCCTACATAATTGCCCTTGGGTGATTGTGTCAGCTAGGGAAAAATAAAATGCCAACACAATTTCCCACGGGTGATTGTGTCAGTCATGGATGATAAAATGAAATGTGAACTTAAAAAAGGCATTATGGATCAAATAGGTGGATGAAAAAGGCTCAAAGATGATGGGATGAAAGTAAAGTGTCATGAATGCAATGAGTGAGACCTAAGGTGACAAGGATGCCTAATGCAAGGAAAAATAAGGCTAAGACTAAATAGTAAAACTCCCTCATGTGTAATGTATCTAACCCATAATGGCTATGTGAATAACCTTCCTCATTCTTGCTAGGCCCCTTAAGGCACCTGATCTAAAAATAGATGCATTAGTGACCCTTATCTGCACAAAGGAAATTGTTAGTAACATGTATGAAAGATGAAAAGTGAAAAATTAGGTGTATACATAGAAAATTAAGAGTGCGAGATAGAGGAAGCATACCTTGAGAGAATCATCTCCTTGAGGCCATCTAAAACACCAAAGAAAGCCATGATTTTGTCAAGAAAATGGTGGGACCTCAAGGAGAAAGGTTTGTGGAAGTTTTCACCCCACAAACTAATGTCTTAAGGGATGAAGCTTCCCCTTGATTACTAGATCACTAAGATCCCATTGGGGAAACCGACACATAGGGTCTCAAACATGAAGTTACTATGGCAATGGGAGGTCTCTTCCAAAAGATGGATAAAGATAAAGAGACCAAAAAGTAACTTAAAGAAAAAGTTGACATCTTGTCAACTTATGTGCAAAAGTGGATACAACCTCCATCGGAGAGCCAAGAAGTTGCTTATAGATATCACCCAAGAAACATTGAAAAATGTTGATGGTTTGAAATGTAGGGGGGAAGCCAACAAATATTGGAAGAAGAAGTTGATAAGTGAAGGCAATAAATTCATCAAAGAAATAATTGAATGCTACAATTAAGTGACAAAAAAATTGAAACAAGTAAAATAATGATTGATAAGTTTTTAATGGAAGTTGAATATTGGGATGGAATGCTTCCTAAGATTGAATCCATCACAAGTATGAGTGATGAAGTGGTGGAGAAGGAAGGAATAGTTCCCTCAGATTACTAAGGAAAACAATATGAATATGAGGGGCTATCAGATTGAGAATGGACACCCTAGGGTAATGCATAAGAAAGATCCATAACATGAGGGAAAGAATAGGTGATTACGTGGATGATATTGATTTTGAAATTGAGAGGATTATTTCCCTCAAGGATACGTACACTTCGGGATCTGCAGACAAAAAATATGATTAAAATTTGTCAATAACATATTATAGGGGAGTTTGGAGTCTCTAAAGTATTTTAATTGTTCTTTCATCCAAAAATTCATTCATTTGGAAAGGTACATTAATAAATTGGCCAAGAGAGTCAACAAAAAGAAATCTATTTCCACTGAATTTGATAGTGTTTTATCTAAACAAGAATTAATCTTTCTCTACCATATTGGTCTAGATGAGGACTCCATTTTGGGGATGTTTGAACAATTTGTATTATATAGAGGTATATTAAAATAAGAGGCAAAGGGTGAAAAAATTGATTTCGACACCCCTTAAGCATTTTCTTCATTCATTATCCTCCTCCCATTTTACTCCATTCTTTTTTCCTTTCTATTAATCATTATTTCGAAAAGGGAATCAAATGATTTGATTACAATGTAATTTTGTTTTCCTTGGAGCATGTATGGAATGGTGATAGGGCACAAAGGGACAAAAAAGTGTTTGTTTGCAAGAAGGAATATTCTCTACTCCACGTGATCGATCGTGATTCAAAACCACTCCACCTAGGATATCAAGATGAGACCTTTTTAAGTTAGAATAACTCGTTCATCCAGTTGGCAGACCAAGGATATCAACACTACATTTTGTTTGGTGTTGAATGCTTATTGGGGGTATCTATATATATTCCCTTTGGGGAGAATATTTGTATAATAATGAATTCTTGTCTTCATTCTAAGGGTTCTAATTTAGGGTTTTTGCTAAGGTGATTAGATTGTATAGTCATTAGTAGGCATTGAGAACCATTTGTATATGTATCCATTGTCTATATTGAAGCATATCAAATCATTTTCCATGCTTCATTTAGGCATTCTGGAATGTAAATGAGAGCATAGTTGAGGAATATAGCCTTTATCAGTAATCTTATATTTGTTAAATCAATGAAATACGAAGTTATTTTTTGTTATTGCATAATATTGGTCACTAAATAAATTTTATGATGTAGTGTTACTTTGCAATGTTTGTTTAGTTTGAAAATCCTTTTTGCAATATTAATTTGGAGGTGACTTCTTACAACCCTTGAGTGTATTTTGGGAGTTATTATAAGAGTGAAGGATGAAGACCTAGAAGGAATACACATGCATCGAATAGTTGCACTTCACCAAGAAGGAGTTGCAAGATAAAGCAACAAACTTTTAAGAAGAAATGTGCATGCATGAGAGCTCAAGATTCGAAAAATGGAGCGAATGGAATGCCTTGGATTGGGTTGGTTTATCATAGATCAAAAGAGGTGGTGTACATATAGGGGAGTGAATATGTAACTCCCATGTAAGAGAAGATTCCTCCATAATGGAGAAGAGGAGTTACTTTCCCAAATGGGAATGTAACTCCTATGACACACTTACACATATGACAGATTTTGTAAGAGAATCTATCATAACTAAGATGACACCTAGATCCATGTCCACCTAAGTGAGATGACTCACCCGGTGAGGTGGAATAACACTAAATAAGTGAATAAAATACCACCTACACTAACACTACCCTTCATCGTAACTTAGGATGAGGTGACAAGTCGAAATGAGAAATGGGTCCCACTCAAAGCTCCGATGAGGTACCCACGTACAAGAAACTCTCAAAAAGTGGAGTAAAAGGAGAAAACCCAGTGGGAAAAACTCCCCCACAAGAGAGACAAGTCCACTCTCTAATCTAAGAAAGATGCCAAAGATGGGTCCCGGCCACAGATGATCCTATAAAGGTGCCCAAGTACAAAGAGGAAATCTCTTAGAAAGAAGAAGAAGAGAGAAGAAGAGGGAGACGAGAGGAATGCAGAAGATGTCATGGATGGATCTGAACTATGCAGCTCTAGGAGGTCTCCTAAAAGAATTTTGATGACGAGATCCTCTACCTCTAGACTGAAGAAGAGCCATTTGCACCAAATTGTGCCCCCATTAGGAAGGACATAAATGATGTGTTGAAAGTCCACCCACTCTACAAAGGAAACTAAAGGTAGCAACATAAAGAACTATGAGTATGGTCTATGAAAGTGTGACATAGGTTTACCAAATGAGTGCCAAGGAACCAAAGGTAATGCCACGTGCATAGAAATGTCAGAGTGTGAAGAGTGAACACCTGTAGAAAGGATGTCCAACTAATGTGAAGGTAAAAACATCCCCCACAATAGAAAATGGATCCATAAGTAAGGGTGGATCAATGAAGGTCTCTAGAAAAGTGGAAGTGGTAAGAGTCCTAGAAGGGCACTCCCAACAATGGAGATGATGAAATCCTTTGAAATACTTGTAGATGGATGAGGAACCTGTAGTACATCACAAGTGTACTCTACTGAAAAGATGACTAAGGTCAGGAAGATACTCATCCCAATGAGGGGGCTCAAAAAATAAAAGAGTGATGTCAGATAGGTATGAGTCATCCAATGAAGGTAGAGGAGTGAAAGGGGCCTCACACACTGAAGGTGGAAAAGAGGTGGGTGTGATGACTATATAAGACTAAATAGGAGATTGATTGATATTTGATGAGATGTGGGATGTGTCAACACTCTCTGGAATAGTGAGAGGAGGAGAAGAGTCCTTTGTAGTACTCTCGACATCAGAACTAGGTGCACAATCCTTGTCATCAGAAGTAGAACCAAGTGAGTCTATGTTAGTGGAACTATCATCACATGAAGAAGAAGAGGAGACAATCGAATCAACAACAACAACAACAATGGAAATATGTGAAGGGTCTTCATAGTGGGATTGAAGAATGCTCCGGACACGGTGGGGAGGATATGAGTTTGCCACAAGAAACTAGAGAGATCGGGATACATGCATCATCAAGTGACTAAAAACATGGTCACAAGTGTCGAGGAAGTCCTCAAGATGACGATGATCGGTGGTGTGCGAACTGGCCCAAGTAAGAAGGGTGAAAGACCCTCATGAGTGAAGTAACATTCCATGTAAGCACACCAAACTAAATAGTTCCCTCTCCCGGTGAGAAGTAGCGGAGGCTGTAAAGTGATCCTACGATGCTCAATTTTGGAAAGAGAACCCTCCATGATGCGGAAGTAAAAGTGTTGCATGAAAGCAATACGTCAGACTCGGCCGATAATGCGTCTACATGTAAAAACCCAAGAGTACTAGTGAACCCCCCTAGAATGTGGCACTTTATAAAGTAGTGCATTTACAAAATTGACAATGTCATCATGTAATGTGTGAAAAATCATGCAACTTTGACTAAAGAAGTGCTCAAAACCAAGCAGTGAGTCAAAATTTATAGCAAGAAAATGATTCCTGCAACTGATGGAAAATGCCAATAAGCTTTGCAAACTGATTAAAAAATGCCCGAAAATGGGTGCAAAGGGTGTCATGTGGGTACTCATTGGAAATGGCATCAAATTTTAGGCAGGTTTTGTTTTGTCTTGCGAGGGGGGATTAGCCTCTTGCCAACCTCGGACCTCGCCCTCCGTCTTCGACACACGAATGAAGGACATAATAACAAGCAAATTAGAGCCTAAAAATTATTACAATGCCATGAAATAAATGTTTTTCCTCAAAACATTAAAAAGGAGGGATTGTTTTGACCTCCAAACAATTCTAAAAGGGATGGTGTGGGAGTTACATTGTCAAGCCATGTGGTGGAAGTTGACCGAGCCAAGGGTCTAGGCCACAAGTCGAATAATATCTCCACAACAGGAGCCACGTGTAATGAGGATGAAACCACCAATAATGACTAGGTCCACGTGTAGCTACCATGATGGTGAAAAGGCCACAAGTGGTGAAGTGGTCACGAGCCGAGTGGAGTAAACCACATGTTGAGGTTCTCCTTCGAGTTGCCGTGTCAAGTTAGAATGTAATCCTAGTGAGATGTAAGTCGATAGGTCCGAGTTGGGCTAGGTCAAAGCCACATGTAGTAGTATTAGGTAGTGGTTGGGAGGTATGAGACCAATAGTGTAACAATAACACATGTCTTATTCAACTTGAAGATTCTAACCATGTGTTGATGGGTGCTACAAACGTTACATAGAATAATGGAGGTGCGTCGAGTGGCTGTCGAGGTCCAAGTTGAAATGGATATGGGTAGTCACGGAGTTGGATTCACGCAATGATGGATAGAATAACTATAAACTAGAGCCGAATAAATAGTGCATGAAATTTGATCCCATTCAATTGATGCGCGAAGCTCTACATTTACTTGTGCCTTAGTTCAATTCAACATGCACGAGTTTAACTTTCAATGTAGGAGCTTTCCACTACAGAGATGAAAAAGCACATCTCGAGCTTTGAAGACCATTAAAGGAACCATCAACCCCAATATGTGCTCGATCTAGCAATGAGTTCACTAAGGAACAAGCTGGTGACAAAAGCAAGGAAAAGTCAACAATGCTTTGGGAGGGACAAAGCCAATGCAACGTCGAGAGGTGGACAACCCGAGTTACCAACTAAGCCCGTCAACAAGTAAAGAAAGGTAGTGAGTGGTGAGCTATCACATGAGTTGGGGCCGAGTTGTACCCTAAGAACAACTCTTTAGCCTCTTTAGAACCAAAAACTGCACTTTCTTTAACCTGCAAGTTTTAAACTTGTACACACAAAACACCAGCAAGGAGCACACAAACAAACCACTAAAAATAACCATAAGAATCTCGAAATATGCAAGTAGAGCACATGCAAAAGAGATCTTGCACAAGTAGCTACACAGTGGAGCAACAATGGTGAGCAACATGATTCTAATCTCTGAGATATGATACCATGTAAGAGTGAAGGATGAAATCCTAGAAGGAATACACGTGTATCAAATAGTTGCACTTCACCAAGGAGTTGCAAGATAAAGAAAACAAACTTTTAAGAAGCAATGTGCATGCATGAGAGCTCAAGATTTGAAAAATGGAGTGGAATGGAATGCCTTGGATTGTCTTGGCTTATCATAGATCAAAAGAGGTGGTGTACATATAGGGGAGTGAATGTGTAACTCCCATGTAAGAGAAGATTCCTCCATAATGGAGAAGAGGAGTTACTTTCCCAAATGGGAATGTAACTCCTATGACACACTTACACATATGATAGATTCTGTAAGAGAATCTATCATAACTAAGATGACACCTAGATCCATGTCCACCTAAGTGATATGAACTCACCTGGTGAGGTGGAATAACACTAAATAAGTGAAGAAAAATACCACCTACACCAACAGTTATGGAATTGATGCAACAAGTTTTTGTTGAAGATTTTATGCACAAGTGTTTGTGTTAAGATTTCAAATATTATGTGGTAGTGTTTTCATGAAATTGGTATTAATGAATGCAAATACCTGTTGAAGGTTATGGTTTCAAAGGATTTTTCCTCCTTTATTTTGGAAGAAATAATATGAACTAGCGAACACCGATGCTTATCCCCATTAGAGGGTAAGTGTAGCAAGTTGGGGGACCAAAAAGTGGACATCAAATCCCAAATTTTACGAACCACGATCATGGTTTTAAAAGCTGTGATTGCTGTGCTGCTTAACCGAGTTCATAAAATTCCCAAACCTAAGACTGCAATCGCAGTTTATAAACCACAATCGTGGTTTGAAAGCATGTTGTCATGTAAATGTGTAACAGAAAATTTACAATTTTCAAGCATTAAAATGATACCCTTGTGTCAAAATGTTCAAAATTTACCTTTCCTTGAGTCTAGCCATCCTCAACACCAACCTTACCTAGTTATTCCAATGACCCCCATTGTATATGTCAACTCAATCCCCTAGGTGAATTAGGAAAGTCAAGTCAATCCCCTAGGTGATTTTAGGAGTTCTCGAAGAATGCAAATTTTGGGCAGTTGTGGGAAGGGCTACCACTAGCCTTCTCGGAATTTGGAGGAACCCCTGGAGTGGAATAGAGGATCCAAATCCAACATGGAGATGAATTGAAGGTATAATAACATCATGGAATTGATTTTGGAAGATTCAAGAAATATTTGGAGAATTTGGGGTAGATTCATCAAAAATAGGGTTTACTGAGCCTAAATAGTGCAAAAGGCCAAAAAGCTACCGAAATTTGGGGAGATTTTGGGATCTCTGGATGGAGTTAGGAGAATCGAGAGAGACATCGTCAAAATGTAATTAAAATATCTACAAGATGGTGAAGTCATATTTTTCACAATGATTTGATTTAATAGGTTTATATCTTCTTTTTTCCATGCTCAACTAGGGAGCTAGATAAAAATCCATTTTTAGGGATTAAATGGAGGAATCAAGAGCTGATACCCACACCATTGGATTCATAAGGAAATTTTCAGTCAAATTCATATAATATGTTTCCAAAAATTCCATCAGGAGCTCAAGATATCATCATTTCAAGTTGTCCTCAAGGTGAGCTTCTTGCAATTAGTCAAATTTTGATGAGGACACGTGTCGAATCTAGGATCCTGGTGTAATTTGATGTCCCTTTCATCCCTCAAGATAAGGGACATGAGGGACAGTAAAATGTACCCAGCCCCAATATGCCCCTCTGGTCACACATGGAACCTTCTGGATTGCCCCTCAGCCCTCGGTGCTTTCTTGAGTTCATTCCCTCAATCACTCAGATCGTGACAAGTGTCATAACCTGGCATGATGTGAAAAATGATGACCCTTATGTCCCTTTGGAAAAGGGACATGAGGGACATGAAAATGCACCCAACCCCTTGTGGCCCTCAGGTCATCCATGTGACCATATTCATTGTGAATTTTAGCCCCAGGAGCTAGTTGGAGCCAAATGCACAACTGGATGCCCGTCAAGTGTCAGCTCTAGGCACGATGTGTAATTAGAAGTCCCTTTTGTTCCTTAATTATTGAGGGACATAGGGGATAGGAAAATGCGCCCAACCCCAAGTATGCCTCTTGGTTCTTCATACGACCAATTTCTAGCCCTAGGTGCTTTTCTCAAGCTTTTTGGCCCAAATGCTCAATCGTTGGATTATCAAAAGTGTCGCAAGGAGGAATGATGTGAAATTTGATGTAACTTTCATCCCTTTAACTAAAGTGACATCAGGGACAAAAAAAATTGCACCCCAAACCAAGCATTAAAATTTAAATTTTTTCTAACTTCTTGTTGCTTTTAGTGTTTCCTAAACACACACTTGTGAAAGCTCAAATGTCAGATTCCTCTTCACCCACTTGAAGAACTCCATTGCTGCACTCAAAACTCCTTAGTGTCTTCTTCAAAGTGAAAATGTATATATGTGAGAACAAAAAATGAATTGAAACAACAAAAGAACAAAGAAAAACAAACATTTTCGCTAACCATGAAGTATTCCAATTGAAAAATATTCATATCTTGCAAAATACAAGTCGGATTGAGATGTCATCTTTTGTAGAATTCTTCATTTTTCAAGACAATCAAGATGCAAAAAATGGGAGGTCGAATGGTGCCCTGAATCATTTTTTCCAACACAAAAATCTCCATCTCATGTCCTTTCTCACATTCGTTTCCCATCAATCCGACAATGGAAACAAGCTAAAAAGTTACACACGAACTCCAAATGAAAAACCTATCGCAATGGAGTTGATTTTGTCACACGATGATTGAGATAAAAAAAAGACTTACAAATTTTGAGCTCCATTAATGGCCACCATGGAAGGTGCATGCTCGAAGCCACTGTGAGGAAAAAAATTTAAATTTTATTTCCAAGCATTCTAGTGGGAAAAATCAAGTGAAATTATGAGGACGTGACCACGAAGACAAGTCGAGTCCAAAAATATGTTCCCTCACAAACCGATCACTGGAAATCCACTTTCCAAAAATAGTAATTGTTCCTATATTGACTTGTTGTATGTTTGGAAACTCATCATCACAAGAAACTATGAAAGAAGGCAATGTGTTTTGAAGATCACCAGAAGTGCCGAAATGATTGTCTCAGAGGATAAAACAACAAGAATGAACACTTACTAAAAATAGTAAGCCCCTATATGGGTGCTTGATAAAAATAGTAAGTCACCCCAAGAAGTGGTCAAGGTGAAGGCAATGTGCATAGAGTGAATGAGGGAATTCATCACATCAAAATGGTCGAGGTTTGAAAATGGTGAAAATTCCCACTTACTAAAAAATAGTAAGTTCCCATTGGGTCTCGATTAAAAATAGTAAGTCATCTCAAAGAGTTCTTATAGAGGAGAAATTACACAGGGGAAATTGAGAAAACCAATTCATTCGTGATTAGGGTCACGAAGGGTGAAATCTCAACACTTACTAAAAATAGTAAGTCATCCTTTTCAAATAGGTAGCAAAGTGTTCAAAGAAAACATGGAATTCTTGTCCTCAGGGTTTTTATGGTTTCATTTATCTATCTACTACAAAGGATGATGATAGATAATGTATATCATGAATAAGCAATATTCACTTTGATCAATGGTGTATTCATTAGTCCTAGCAGAAGTTTTCTCATGGTGTGAGACATTCAAGGATTCATAGTTCACTACATCGTGGAGCAAAATCGAGATCATCGAGAAGGATCATGGACTTTGTCAAGGTGGTCCTTATTCATTGACACTCTCCTCAATTCATTCTTCTTATTTTCTCTCTCTCTCTCTTCCCCTCTCTTTTCTCTCTTCTCTGTTTTAATTTTTGGTGTTAGGGGTTGCACTTTTTCATAATGCCTTTAATTAATTTAAAATGACTTTTTTTAATGTAATAAGTCACCCTTAAGTTATAAAAGGGGACTTAATATTTTCCTAAGGATGTAAAAGTCATAAGTTGTAATAAGGCATATGAAAAGGCATTGGGGGTAGATGAAGAGTCATCTCTCATTCTATAAATTGTAAAGCCATTCCCATTTCAAAGGGTTGGTGATTGATTTTGTAAACTCAAGAGTGCATTGTACTTAGAGAGAACAAAGGAGATAGCCATTTTCTTCCATTTCCCCTCACTATTTTTCCTCCATTCCCACACTATGTACAACTTTTGTTTAAGCATCAATACAAAGAAGAAGGAGTTTCTAGCCTTTTTTTGACTGAGGAATTTATTGATACTTTGTGCTCATAAATTCTAATTGGTCTTGTTGTTATTTGTAGAGTTGTTTCTTCTTAATGTTAATGCATGTGATGAAACTTCTAACTAATGTATGTAAGACTTTGATTTTCTACTTACAACATTAGTTTCTTATCTAATATTCTCACTCCCTTTCCCACTCTCCTAGAAAATTCCTCTCTAGTAGAAATCTTTAAGCTTTTCACAGGTCAATGGAGTGCCCCTATTGGATCCCCGATCGAAAGGCCACCAAGAAAAACACCTTTTCATGTGCATGCAAATACAAAAAGTTGCACACGTTTAAGTAGAGGGACTTAGATTCCCAGAGCATTGGAAAGAAACCCAATTTTTCCACCCTGAAAAATTTTCTCGCCAACAATTTTTAACACCACCATGGGGTAGATTTAGCAACATTCTACCCCAAAATATGACCACAAGGTCCAAAATACAAAAAAAAAATTCAAAATAAAAATAAAAATTCAAAAAGTCAAAAAAAAAATAAAAAATTGGAGTTGATGAAAATCCATTGCTAAAAGACACACTACTTATTTCTACACATGACCTTTTCACATTCCACAGTGTGTCCTTTCATATTCCCATCATAAAATTTTCTCAAAGATGGCTGAAAGAAGATATACCAGGTTGAGTAGGTTAAGAGGTGTTGTTGATTCCACTTTCAAAGCTTTTCAAAACCAGCAAAATCAAATCAAAGATAACCCTTACTACTTTTCTCAAGCCTCATCCCCATCTCGGGTCTTCAAGTAGTTCACTTGGTAATCCCATCCAAACTCCTATTGATACTCCCCTTCAAATTCTCCCATTTTTCAACCACCATTGAGCATTGAGTTCCCAGAGGAAGAAGAATTTGAAGAAGAATTTGTAGAAGAGAAGAGAGCTGAAAGAAGAAACATAAACAAAATGGAAAATGAAGCAAAAAGACCTCAACCCATTGTTCCATGGGGAAGAAATACATTCCCGCTTGCTCTTGAACCACCTCTTCACGATCTACCAATAGGTTCCCACAAGAAATTTCCAAATTTCAAAGGCAATGAAACACAACATCCTGAAGAACACATTGCCACTTTCACCACATCATGTGGGATTCTTGGAGTCACACATGAAGACGTTGTTGTAAGATTGTTCATGGAATCTCTCCAAGAAAAAGTAGTAGAATGGTTCTATCTCTTACCCACCAGATCAATAACTCATTGGAATGATATCAAAACCAAGTTCGAGGAAAGATTCAAATCTATTGAGGATTGTCAAGATCTCCTTGTTTAATTGGCACAAATGAAGAAGGAAGAAAATGAAACTATGAGAGACTTCATGGCTCATTTCAATTAGTTACTCCATAGGATACTGGAAGAAGATTCACCATCTAAAAACAATGTCAAGAGGTTCTTCATAAATGCTCAATCACTAGAGGTAGGATTTTTCCTACAAAGATTTCAACCAAGGAACATTGCAAAAGCACAAAGGATGGCCATCAAACTTGATGATGATCTCATCCTCTCTGGAAAGATAAGAATCCCTCAAGGGGTAAGGCTTAATGTCCTGGAGATGAGAGAACAAATCATTATTGCAAAAAAAAGATTAGCAAATGAAATGGCATCATTGAAGAGGGAAATTTTTAAATGAATGTCTTCTCAAAGAAACAACAAAAATCAGATTACAAGAGCACCCCGAAGGCTTTCCTTGGAGGCCCCACCCATCAATGCAAGTTGTAGGATTCAAGAAAATGAAGAAGATCTTGAACAAGAAAGTGAAGGTGGTAATTTCCTAGAAGTTGATGAACTTGAGAATGATACACAAATCAGATTCTATGAGTATTCTAGAGGTGATGAAGATGACAAAGAAGATGCACCAATTTCTCATGTGCGGTATTCACTCATTCTCAGTCTGGAAAGGAGCATCTCCTCCACTTGCTACAAAGAAAAAGAATGTTGATGATCCTCCTGTGGTGACTCCACAAAAAAAAAAATCAGTCGAGGATCTCCTCCCACCTCAGTATGGAGTCTACACCGAGGAGAAACCTAATATTGGAACAAGCACAAGGTCACCCACTATTCCAAGTAAGTCTTCCAATGTTTCTTCCAGTTCTAAATCTAAATCTACTCCTGTAAAATCTAGTGCTTCAAAAGTTCCTAGTGTGCCTTTCAAAATACCCTCCATTCCCAAAACATCTAACCCTTCTTCCAAACCTATCCTAAATCCAAAATAGTCCCTTCATCCCCTTGTCTACATCTTCCCCTTTTGACTTCATAGAATATGCTAACAAAGCCAAGGTGTAGATTACTAAAATTGAATATTTGTGGACTCACCCCAAACAATTTGAGAGATTTGTCCGATATATCAGAGTGGTATTTTAACACCCAATGTTGTAACTCCTAGTTCTAAAGGAATACTACCAAACCCACCTACACCTCCATCACAGAACATGATTGCTTTGAGTGCATCCAAGACCGACAAGGTTGATCCTTTCTATGTCTCCCTTCTCATTGGAGAATATGTACTAAACAATTACATCATAGATTTTGGTGCCTCTGACAATGTAATGCCTCTAAATGTTCCAAGGATCTCAAACTCACCATGATCCCACCTGGTGGATCTTGTTACTCCATGGAGTCCAAAGAATTCCCACTCATCGGGAAGGTCAAAGATGCATAGGTGGCCTTGCCAAATTTCTAGACAAGAAGGTCTCAATGATGATTTTGGTAGCAGACATTCCAACCTCATTTGGAATGTTTTAGTAGAAGTTTTTGCCAACAAGTTGGGAGGTAAAATCTAGATGAATTGGTCTTCCACAACCATTCTAGTTAAGGGAGACATGGAAATATTGCTTCTAGAGAAGAAAATGAGGTACATAGTGCAAAAAGCAGGAAATCCTAAAGCTAACATTTTGTACCAAGATAACAGGAGGATGAATATTTTCATAATGACTGAAGAAGAAGAGGATATTCCCATTTTGATAGGACCAAACATTCCTTCCCAAAGGAGTATGGATCTTGAAGAAGCATTGAGGAACTTTGAGTTCTAAGAGGATATACCTGATTTGTTAGATGATGCAAGCCAGGAAGAAGAGGAAATGGTTCTTGATGGTTTATAAATGGAGAAACCAGTTTGTATGCTTATCCATGAAGAGGAGATGTTCTCATTCCCATTTGGAGATGAATATGATCTCAATCATGCCATCCATGGAGGGACAAGACCAGCTTGTGATGAGCCCACGAAAGGTTCGAAAGAACAATTTGTGCAAGATATCTTAAGAACTATTTGAAGAGACATAAGATCCTAAACTCAGTCTTGAACTCCTAATGCAAGCCATGAATCTACAAGAAATAAAAATATGATTTGGAAGCCTCAACCAATGTGAAGATTGGCCATGTTGAAATAAAGCAGATGAGAAATCTGATGTCCCTCTGAGCCAATAGTTGATGGATAATAATGAAATGGAGGTATTTTATTTCCCATTTGAAGAGGAAGACTCTTTCCATGATGAAGAAATTGAAGCAAGGAGTTTTAAGGCCCTTGAAGCCGAGGCTCCCCTTGAAAAAGGAGTGATAGAATGCAATGATTCCCAAGATGATGAAGTAATCCCTCCGGATAGCTACCTTGAGCTTCAAAATAAATATTCTTCAAGGCATACAAAGATGAGCTGTAGGAAGTAACAAAGGAGATCTCCATGCAAGAAATATTAGATGCAGTAGAAGGTGAAGAAGATCCCGAGATAATTATTGATCTCTTAGCTCATGCTATGGCCATACAAGACAAATATGAGGTTACTTCTGATCTCCAGTCAATATTCAAACACCTCATAGTGAAATAGAACAAAAGGATGAATCTGAGGTTTCTCATGGAAAAAAGAAGTCAATGAGCATACACCTGGGAAAGAAAAGAATCCAGAATATTCAAGTAATTTAAATGAAAATCAGCCATGGGGCAGCTGCAGGATGCTCAATAAAGAATAAACTATGTGGATAAATGCAGAATGCAAATGACACTATGAAAATGATTTCAAAGGGAATGAAGGCAATTTAATTTCTAAGAGAAGGCCTGAGCATCAAGAAGCTCATGTAGACTCACTCCTACCAAGTACATAGGAAATCATGAAAGCACCTAATTTCATAAATAGTTAAGGAGAGGAGGCTACTTTATCAAACTAGTCAATGGCTTTGCAAAACAACATCACTCAATGTTTCCCACTCAGGGTAACCTCTGAGAAGAGAAAGTGCTTCAGTGAAAGTGGGTCATCCCCCACCTTGTATTATAGGTGATTTTGGTTTGTTTCCCTTTCCTGTTTGTGTGTATTTTCCTTTTTGTGTGTTGTGTTTCCTTTCCATTGTGTCTTTGTGTGTGTGTGTGTCTCTTCTTTCTCTCTCTCTCTCTCTCTTGTAAGTTGTACATTGACATGACTCATGAGGGCCCAATGGATAATGCACTGGTCATTATATTGTAAAGTTGAGCTTCTAGGATTCTTCATGTCACGTATTTGTTGTGCTTAGTCCATCCCATTTCCCCAAGCTAGAGCCAACTGTTTTGTCATGAAAATGTGTAATAGGAAAATTTACAATTTTCAAGCATGACAATGATACCCCTATGTCAAATTTTTCAAATTTTACCTTTCAAAGACACCCCAGGTCTACCCATCCTCAAATCTAGCCTTACCCAGTCAGTCTAATGACCTCCCATTTTATGTAAACTGAGTCCCCTAGGTGAATTAGGAAAGTCAAGTCAATCCCCTAGGTGATTTTAGGAGTTCTTGAAGAATGTAAATTTTGGGCAGTTGTGGGAAGGGCTACCACTGGCCTTCCTAGGACTGGAGGAATCCCTTGGAGTGGAATAGAGGATCCAAATCAAACATGGAGATGAATTGAAGGTATAATAACATCATGGAATTAATTTTAGAAGATTTAAGAAAGGTTTGGATAATTTGGGGTAGATTCATCAAAAATAGGGTTCACAGGCCTAAACAGTGCACAAGGCCAAAAAAGCTACCGAACTTGGGGGAGCGATTCCGGGAGCTATGGATGGAGTTAGGAGATAAATGAGAGATATTTGGAAATGGAATTAAAATATATAAAAGATGGTGAAGTCATATTTTTCACAACACTTTGGCACAATAGGTTTATATCTGGTTTTTCCATGCTCAACTAGGGAGCCATATTAAAAAACTACTTTTTAGGGTTGAATTGAGGAATAAAGAGCTGAGACCCCTAATATTAGATTCAAAAAGACATTTTCAATCAAAATCATAGAAATTTTTTCCAAAAAATTATAGTGGGAGCTCAAGATATTGTCGTTTCAAGTTGCCCTCAAGGTGAGCTTCCCGTAGTTATTCAAATTTTGATGAGGACACGTGTCAGCTTCAGGAGCCTAGCACAATTTGATGTCCTTTTCATCCCTCAAGCTAAGGAACATGAGGGAAATAAAATGTGCCCATCCCCAATATGCCCCATGGTCACACATAGAACCTTCTGGATTGCTAGTTCAGCCCCCAGGTGCTTGTCGAGCTCATTCCCTCAATTGCTCAGATCGTGACAAGTGGCACAACCTAACGTGATGTGAAAAATGATGACCCTTATGTCCCTTTATAAAAGGGACATGAGGGACATGAAAAAATGCACCTAGACCCTTGTGGCTCCTTAGGTCATCCATGTGACCATATATAATGCAAATTCCAGCCCCGGGAGCTAGTTGGAGCCAAATGCATAACCGTCGATGCCCGCCAAGTGTCAGCTCTAGGCGCGATGTGAAATTTGATTTCCCTTTTGTCCCTTAATACTTGGTGGACATAAAGAACAAGAAAATGTGCCCAAACTCAGGTATGCCTATTGGTTCTTCATACGACCAATTTCTAGCCCCCAAGTGCTTTTCTCAAGCTTTTTGGTGCAAATGCTCAACCATTAAATGAACGAAAAGTGTCGTGAGGAGGTGCAATGTGTAATTTGATGTACCTTTCATCCCTTTAACCAAAGGGACATTAGGGACACAAAGTTGTGCCTAACCCAAGCATCAAAATTAAAATAATTCTAACTTTTGGTGCTTCTAGTGCTTCCTACACACACGCCCGTGAAATCTCAAATGTCGATTCCTCTTCACCCCACCATTATGATCGCACTTAACTTGTAAATTTTTATTTCCATTAATGGTTTCCATGGAAGCTCCATGCTCAAAGCCAAGTGTTGATGAAAATTTTAAATTTTATTTCCAAGCATTCTAGTGGGAAAAATCAAGTGAAATTCGAGAGACATGACTGCATGACGATGAGCCGAGTCCAAAAATACATTTTGTCACAAACCGAGCATTGGAAATCCACTTTCCAAAAATAGTAAGTTTTCATATATAGAATTGCTATGTTTTTCAACTCATCATCACAAGCAACTATGGCGAAGGGAGTGTGTACTGAAGATCACCAGAATCTAGAATGATTGTCTCGAGTAGAAAACAATGAAAATGAACACTTACTAAAGATAGTAAGCCCCTATATGGGTGCTTACTAAAAATAGTAAGTCACCCCAAGAAGTGGTTAAGGCGAAGGCAATGTGCATAAGAGTGAATGAAGGAATTCATCACATCAAAATGGTTGAGCAGTGTTGAAAATGGTGAAAACAACCACTTACTAAAAATAGTAAGTTCCCTATAGGGGTATCAACTAAAAATAGTAAGTCATCTCAAAGAGTGCTTTCAAAGGGAGCAATATACACAGGGGAAATTGAGAAACAACTTCACCGATTGGGGTCACGAAGGGTGAAATCTAACACTTACTAAAAATAGTAAGTCATCCTTTTTCAGTGCAGTAAGGTGTTCAAAGAAGCATGAAATTCTAGTCCTCCAAGTTGTTATGGTTTCAATTATAGGAACAACTATCAGAGGAATGATAATATATCGAATGAGCAATATTAACTTTGATCAATGGTGTATTCATCAATGTTGATAGAATTTTTCTCATGGTGTGAAACATTCAAGGATTCATATTTCACTACAGTGGAGCGCTTCATCAGATCATTTGACAAGGATCTATGGACTCACATTAGATGTGGGTTCTTCTTCATCTGGAACTCCTCCCTAGTTCTCTCTCCCCCATTCTAATTCTTTGTTGGGGTTGCACTTTTCATAATGCCTTTAATTAATTTAAAATGAATTTTTTATTAATGTAATAAGTCACCCTTAAGTCATAAAAGGGGACTTAATTTTTCCTAAGGCCGTAAAAGGTCATAGGTTGTAATAATAAATATGAAAAGGCATTGGGGGGTAGGATAAGAGTCATCTCTCATTCTATAAATTGTAAATCCATTCCCATTTCAAAGGGTTGGTGATTGATTTTGTAAACTCAAGAGTGCATTGTACTTAGAGAGAACAAAGGAGATAGCCATTTTCTTCCATTTACCCCTCACTATTTTTCATCCATTCCCATACTATGTACAACTTTTGTTCAAGCATCAATACAAGAAGGAGCTTTTAGCTCTCTTTTGACTATGGAATTTATTGATACTTTGTGCTCAAAATTCCTAATCGGTCTTGTTGCTATTTATAGAGTTGTTTCTTCTTAATGTTAATGCATGTGATGAAAATTCTAAGTAACGTATGCAAGACTCGATTTTCCCACTCTCCTTGCAAATTCCTCTCTTTCGATATCTATAAGACTTTTCGTAGGGCCAATGGAGTGCCTCTATTGGATCCTCGTGAGGCCACCAAGAAAATCCACCTTTTTATGTGCATGCAAATACGGAAGCTGCATTGTCTAAGAAGAGGGACTTCACTCCCGAGTGTTTGGAAGAAATCCACATATTTTTCCACCCAAAAAAATTTCTCACCAACAAAGCATAATTATGGTTATAAACCACAATCGTGGTCCTTTGATACAAAAAAGTATCTGCAACCCTCATTTTCCCCACCATTTTCTCCAAACCATGCTTTTTTCCATTGTTGACACTCACACTTTGCATTACCCTTCCAAATTGTAATTTTTTCTTCTAGATCATGATAATTTACATGATGTCATCGAGATGAAGAGGTAAGCCCTCATTTTTTATCAATTTTCTTGCATTTTAGGTTTTTTGGTTTTCATGGGTTTTTCAATCTTTTGTTTATGTATAAAATTTCTTTGTTTTTTCAGTTGTTTGGCAAGTTGTTAATCCTCCAATTCCTCCAAACATTCCTCCACTTCCTCAAAACCCTCCAAATATTCCTCCACCTCCTCAAAACCCTCCTCCGAACGTTCCTCCACCTCCTGTGGCTCCTACCATCCCCATAGAACCACTAAGAACCCAAGGTGATATCATTACAAAAATATGAGAAAATAAAATTTCCATTCAGAACCTTATTCACACTATCAGACAAAATCATTCCACAAATCCAAGCCACATGACTTTAGCCAACACACTTCAAACATTGATTGGTGAAGTTGACTCTGCAACAAACCAAATAGATAGATGGAATACTTTTAGAGCTGATTGTAGGCATTGGTATGCAGAAAAATTATCACATGTAGCTGTGAAAGAATTTTTTTGGAAAAGACTACATTTGTGCACTATTTACGGAGACCCAAAACTAATGCCCCCTTGTGATTGATTGCAACCGGTTCCGTATCCATTGGTTTCATGATGACCGGATTAAGAACAATTTTTGGGATTGATGATGGATGGAATTTTATTATCCACCATACAACAACAACGAGATTCCTCTTTATTTTTTGAAGAAATTGTATTGTGAGTTTGTGCTTAATGAGGTCTTAATTATTTTGACTTTTTTGGGTTTACAGTCGAGGAGGTGGCTCTACATAGACTAGACCAGGTGCACGTATTGCAGTTGGTCAACCTAGGATGCCCCATGCCCAAAAACCCCCACAGCCTTCAATTATCCCTCCTACAGTGAAGGAGGTTGTGGAGATTGACACACTTTGCATGCGTTGAGGTCTCTCACTAACACTCTAGCCCAACATAGTAGCCAAATTACATCTAGCAATGTTGGTGGAGGCACCAGTTCTAGCACACCACACCACTTTGCGGGTCATGTGGTGTCATATGCATTGCGGGTGAGACATCCTTTGCTGGGTCACATGATCTCTTTTTTACAGATGAGATGATGGAAGATGTTTTTGGAAGTGTTGCAAATGTCCCTGGTCTTTCACAGGTAAATGTCACATAAATAATATATATAGAAAAGTTTATTTCATTTGAGATTTTAATATATATACTTGATTACGTCATACTTGTGTAAAAACTAATATTTTTTTTGATTTTAAACAACAAGAGCTGGTCAAGGACACATCCGGTGTGGACATCCTAGCTACTGCAACCCATGTTACAATGTGTGCAGACATAAGTTTCAAGTTACTTACATTTCAAAGTTCATTTGATTACATGTTTATTATTAAATACACATTAATGTTTGTGTATGTGTTTCATGTGTACATACATATTAATATGTTTATCTTTTTAAAGCAAGAGTCAGGCAAGAATCATCTGTTGTGGGAACTGAGGCTACTTGACATGCCTCATGTTACTTTTACATAGGTTAGTTTCATAGATTTTACTAGTTAATGTTCAAGATTGTTTAAATATTATTAACATACATATCTATACGTGTTCTAGAATTTAATATATATGCATGAGCCTTAGTTCCTTACACCATTCTCCTGGACAATTTTCAATTAATGTTGATCTACATGTTGTTTGTACAACTTATGACTGCCGCATAAACTCCTCCCTTTATGTAGATTGTGGAGGCTACTGTTGATGTTGTCATAGTGTTTGCAGATCCACTCACACAGGTATAATTTTTATTTTTTTAAAATTTTGGATGAATGTTTTCTTACTAAATCTACAATATCAAATTGTACATGAAATATTTAATTTGAACTATTTATTTGTATGCAGCCTAGTACGAGTTAGAGTGCACTACCATGACCCCTAGACACTCCCCCTCATGAGTCTACCCTTGACCCTATAGAGCGTCAATAAAAAATTGATAGGGATCATGAGATTGCGGTAAGATTTCACATGCATTAAAATTTATAAGTTTCTAAATTATGAATGTATTTTCAATATATCCACTTCTTAAAAATTTGGGTGTTAAAAAATTGATGTTTATGAATGTGCAAGCTAAGTTGTAGGGATTTGACACACCTAGGACTAGAGAAGATGAAATTCATAGTGCCATCTCCCTCCACTACATCCACAAGTTGTGGACATGCTTCTACTAGCAGGGCCAAGAGAGGGAGGATGTTTCATGATTCTTCATAGGATGTATAGATATATATGTCATTTGGACATGTGATACATACATTTTTTGTATGCCTATATATGGCTTGATATATATGATCTTGTGTTGGACATTCCATGGAGACGTGTATATAGTATTATACAATTGTGTGGTTATATATGTTAGAGTAGGTATTTACCTTAGCTCATGTTCACCTAGGTACTTTATTTACCTTTATTGTATTTATCCTCACCCACTTATGTGTGTGGATATTTATTTTATCTTATTTAGATATTAGGAGATATTATCTAGTTGTTAGGTATAGTTCTTTCCTTGATCTATGGTATTGACTAGATCCTTGATGTCTAGTTCTCTCCTAAATCTATGGTCTTGACTAGTTCTTTGATGACTAGTTATTTCCTTGATTTATGGCTTGATCTATGACCTTGACTGGTTCTTAGATTGTTATTCCTTACCTATTTAAGCAAGGCCCATTCTCAATGTATTACATTGAGATAATAATATATGATATTGTTGCTCATTTGTTTACAAATGTTTAAATATGTAAAGTTATTCTATCTTATAGATCGTGGTGTTTGATTAGCACACCCATTAAAATCCTTAGCCCTTGGTCATATAGCATGGTCATATGAGGGCTTAAAGATTGTGATTCCTACTATTAGGTGCTTAACTTCAGCCCCCTTTAATTTTATTTTTGTGGTGAAGGCAACAACAATTTATTTTGTTTCAGTGGCAACTAAAATAAATAACAGAGCAAAATATTAAAAAGCTTGTATCTTTTGATCGGTAACTCGGTTTTGAGTGCCATTTTTGCAAAAGTGCTTATTTTTTCATGATCTTTCCATTGGATTTATTTATTTTGAGACTTTCACTATAATTATAAAGTGCCAAACATGGAGGAGTGTTGTAATCAATTATGGATGCAATTTCAGCTGAGCTCGATGTCCTAAATTTTTGGGAGTTACAGTTTGTACCTATCATGGATTCTGAGAATGATATGCTTTTCTCTAAAGTATGTGGACTTCAAGAGGATATTGTAAAATTTTTGGAAGAAAATAGATCGCTCAAGAAGCAAAATTCTCTTCTACAATCACTCATTCACGATAAGGATACAATAATACACTCCCTACAGAACAAACTTGCTAGCCTACAACATCACCATATCATATCAGGACAACCACAACCATGCTCCTAGTCCACTTGCAGCTATTGCTCTCTGAACCCACTGACATTGATCTATCATTCTTTGAGTTTGTTCCTAGCTCTTGATGCTCATACACCTATGAAGCTTGTTACTGCATGCTCTTCCACATCTGTGCCTATTACAATACCACATGTTGTGTATCCTATTTCTGCTCAGCTACATGGCTTTTTTGAGAAGCATACTACTGCATTCAGTTCTCACATGCTCTGTTCTATGGGTCTCACTAGAGGAGTCATTAGTAGACATTCACAGGGTATTGTTTCCTCTATTCCACATGTTAAGTGGAATTCTCATCATGACATTGGTTTTCGAGTAGATACTTCATTGGGATCACACATTGATAGAGCTCCTTTTTTGTTCACTCGACTCTTTCTGAGGATCCTGAGCAACACATGAGTTCTACATCTTCACTCAGGCTTGAGAAACCTAAGATTTCAGCTGTCAAACTATGATCAACCTGACACACATTCTGATGTTCTTTTGCATGCACCCATTGTGCATTTTACACCAAGTCATATGTAGGCATCTTCTTCATCCATCCGTGTTGATTTGGGGTGGATATTTGATCACTCGTGGTGGCAACATAGACATTCGTTGAGAGGACTCTACAGTGTGGCTCCTCCACCATTCGACCTCTTACTCCACTTTCTATACCTTATGCATTGTGATGCTTCTTGTTTTAAGCATTTTTATTTAAACAGTGTGTAGTGTATCTCTCTGTTTGTTGAGAGATTTCGTATCTGTATTTTCGACACTTTTGGCATGTTAACAGTCTCTCTTGTGGGGGAGCTATTTTGGTAGAGCCCAGTGTTAGTTTTTCAGTGTTCGAGTAGTTTTTTGACAACTCATACATATTTTTAGCATCACTCCACCCATTCAGTAGTATAGGAGGGTGTGGTGCTGATCTTGCTTCTTCAGGTTTTGTGTCCTTGCCTTGTTACCTTGGCTTTTCTTGGATTATGACACTCTAGATTTTGTGTCCTTGCCTTGTTGCTTTGGTTTTTATTCTTGGATCCTAGCACACCTATTTGCAGCAGTTGATCAAATTATGTTTGGTGTTTTTTTAACACTTTTGACATCACTCTATTGACAGTATCCTTGTATGGAGCTATTCTAGTGAAACCTAGTGTCAATTGTTTTTGAGTTTTGTGATCAAGCAAAGTGGATTCGGACTTACGACCACACCAAACTTCTTTAGCATTGTACGATTTTTTTGAGCCAAGCTTCTTGGGATGCCTTGGAGTGGGTATTTACTCTATTTACTTTGTTGTTATTGGTTTTGGGTACCTTGAAGTGTCCCTTTTTTCCCAGTTATTGTACATGAGTACCTCATCAGGCCTAGTTTTCGAGACTCATACTGTGGACATGCCACATCTATTTTGGCCCCTAGCTTCACTTGAGGGGGGGTGTTAGAGTAGGTATTTACCTTAGCTCATGTTCACCTAGGTACTTTATTTACCTTTATTATATTTATCCTCACCCACTTATGTGTGTGGATATTTATTTTATCTTATTTAGATATTAGGAGATATTATCTAGTTGTTAGGTATAGTTCTTTCCTTGATCTATGGTATTGACTAGATCCTTGATGTCTAGTTCTCTCCTAAATCTATGGTCTTGACTAGTTCTTTGATGACTAGTTATTTCCTTGATTTATGGCTTGATCTATGACCTTGACTGGTTATTAGATTGTTATTCCTTTCCTATTTAAGCAAGGACCATTCTCAATGTATTACATTGAGTTCCATAATGATATATGATATTGTTGCTCATTTGTTTGTAAATGTTTTATGTAAAGTTATTCTAGCGAATTGCTTTCATCTTATAGATTGTGGTGTTTGATTAACATTTGTGTTCTTAGCTTGGTACGATCTGGTTATCATTCCTTTCAATATATATATATACATATATATATATGTATACATACATACATACATACATACATACATATATATATATATATGACACACTTAGTTTGATACATTATTCTTATATTTTCAGAGACATGGCACTGGATTCGAACACATGTGCATGTATTCCATGTGTACTAGATATATTATATATATGTGGATTTTGTTCCCAGACCACTATGATATAATTTTTATGATGTTCTTGCGATCTCATGTGTTGATATTTTTCTATACTGATATTTGACATATGATCATATTTGATGATGTGTGACATTTTTGTATATATGTGTGACTTGATGAAGTATGATGATGTGTGACAACATGATTTCATTAAATGACATGTACTGTGATGATGTATTGACATGTATTGTGATGATGTAATGACATGATCTGACATCTTTGTTGCACTCTTTCCAGACCACACACACACACACACACATGCTTCATAATCATCTTTGTTTCTCTTTGTGGTGGATGAAGATAGGAATTTTGCACATAACAATGTGTCCATTCAAGTGATATGACATCATAATCATATTTGTTTCTTGATATGACATAATAATCATCTTGTGCTTTGGAAGATTGCATAACAATGGACAAATTCTTGATATGACATCATAATCATCTTTGTTTTACTTTGTCACACATATGAAATGTCTTTGTAATTTCATATATATGCTTCATGTAATCATGTATTTGTTTCTCTTCATATGCTTCATGTAATCATGTATTTGTTTCTCTTTATATGCTTCATGCACAATCATGTCTTTGTTGTGACCTTATTCAATCTCCTTGAAGGCTTGTCATATATGAAGTTCACTATTGGTGTGGTGAATAATAAATCTTGTGCTTTGGAAGATTGCATAACAATGGACATTCTTGATATGTAATCATAATCATATTTGTTTCACTTTGTCACACACATATATATGCTTCATGTAATCGTGTCTTTGTTTCTCTTTACATGTGGTGGATGAAGATAGGATATTCTAAATTCAACCATTCACACAACATGGTAGTGTGTTTACCTTGTTGCAATCTCCTTGATGTGACCTTATTCAATTCAAATGATAGGGCATTATTTTTAGGCCATACAAATAATTATTCATATAATCTTACTAAAAAAATTTACATTTTATGATATTCACATTTTATGATATAATTGTTCAAGTTTCTAACACCACAACTATGTGTCACCTTCAATAATAGGAATAAAATCCAAACTTAATAAGTAATTACATTAAAACATATCTATATGACACCCTATTTGGATATTCATTACAACACCAACTTGAAAGGGAATATTTATTATTGATTTCCAATCTTCATTTCTTTAGAAATGAATGGTGTTATGTCCTTCTTGTAGTCAACAATTTAGCACAGAGCCTAGAGTCTCCTTGAATTTTTCAAGACTTGGTATTTCTCCCCACATGGAAATCCATCTCCATGTACTTATTGGTTTACAATATAGTGAAATTACTTGGGTGTTTGTTCAATTGAAGGTAGTTACACATGAGATGCTCATTCCACCTAATACTTAGTGGAGACTCCAACTACATCCTGGACTACATGAAGGCTTATTCCAAAAAAAATATTAGTGACTACATCCATTTTTCCATACTTGTAAGATTGAAAATATTGAAACTATTTTTTGGAGGGAAATGAGAAAATGGAAACAACCATACTAGGACACATGCTAAGAAGCCAAGAACAAAGATGAGTAGTGAGAAGTCATGCCCCGAGACGTTATGGGAGTGAACTCTAGGTAGGCCTAGTTTAGAGTCAGACCACCCAATTTGGAGCCAAGAACCCCTTCCCTATTGATCCCAATTCATGTTTTCAGCATAAACTTCTGACAATCACAACTTGGTGCTCAGTCATCCAAACCGAGAACCATCTGAGCCAAAACTTGAATGAAGAAGGCCTCTAATCGCACCCAAGAATTCAGGTTATGGCATTCTTTGAGCCTTTGTGGCATAATTGTTTGTAAAATTTCTTTTCTAGGCAGTCTTAGGCAATGAATGAAGCTGAGTAGTGAGAAGTCATGCCCCAGACGTCGTGGGAGTGAACTTCCATAGCTAACACGTCCGGTTGGGGGTATACACCTTTGGGTGCTATGGAACAATCCATGTAGGCCTGGTTTAGAGTCGGACCACCCGATTCGAGCTAATAACCCCTTCCCTATTGATCCTAATTCATGTTTTCAACACAAACTTATGGCAGTCAAAACTTGGTGCTCGATCATCCAAACCGAGAACCGTATGAGCCAAAACTTGTGTGACATAAGGTATCTTATCACACCCAATAATTTAGGGTCATGGCATTCCTTGAGCCTTCATGGCATAATTATTTGCAAACTACCTTTTCTAGGTAGTCTTAGGTAATGCACATGTCAGTAGTAGAGAAGTCATTCCTTGGGACGTTGTGGGAGCAAAATGCCACCTCCAACGTGTCTAGTTGGGGAGTATATATCTTTGGGTGCTATGGTGGGCTCTAGGTAGGCCTAGTTTGAAGTCATACCACCCGATCCAGAGCCAAGAACCCCTTCCTTATTGATCCCAATTCACATTTTCAATGCATAAACTTCTGGCGGTCATAACTTGGCACTCGGTCATCCAAACCGAGAACTGTTTGATCCAAAACTTGAGCGAAGGATGCCTTTAATCACACCCAAGAATTTAGGGTCATGGAATTCCTTGAGCCTTCATGGCATAATTTTTTACAAACTACCTTTTCTAGGTAGTCCTAGGTAATGAATGAAGCCGAGTAGTGAGAAGTCATGCCCGAGATGTCGTGGGAGCAAACTGCCACCACTAGCGCATCCGGTTGGGGGTTATAAGACTTCAAGTGCTATGACAGGGATCCAAGTAGGCTGGTTTGGGTCGACCACCCAATCTGGAGCTAAGAACCCCTTCATAGGTACATAAATTGTTGTTAGTTGCTTCTCTTTTCTTGGAAAACAATGAAAGCTTCTCTTAGCTTCGAGAATATAAAATTATCTAGCAATAGTGTCAACCACATGAAGGTAGAATATTTTATGGCACCATTAACCATATAAAAGTGTTAGAAAATACACAAATTTAATAAAATATATGAACTTGAATCTAGTATACAAATTTAAAAACTTCAAATAAATATATACTAGATGAGCATGTAAATTCATTCCAATGAACCATCAAGATTGGATCTACTAACAATGCCAACCACGTGAAGGTAAAAATTTTATGGCACCACTAACCTATATAAAAGTGTTAGTCAAAGTAATTTAAGTTGAATCAAAACCATACTAGATATATACAAAATACACAAATTTAATAAAATATATGAACTTGAATCTAGTAGACAAATTTAAAAACTTCAAAGAAATATATACCAGACGAGCATGTAAATTCATTCCAATGAACCATCGGATCAGATCTACTTTTAATATCTTACATGACCACTTCACGATCTGAATCTCAAACCTTCCAAACAATCTTGTTATTAGGCCTTCCTCGATAGCTATACAACTGAATATTTTCCACTAAAACTAGATGTGAATATAAGAGTATTTTTTGTGTGTCTCAAAGTCTTCAAACACCCAAACAGAGAAATTTTTTAATGGATACTGTCGAAGCCAAGTTCTAGTAACTACCACTAACCCTGTAGGGTACTCAATATCTTCGCCATCTATAATAGGAGAAGAAAACTTCTTTCTTTCCTCGATGCAACAAAATAAGAAATAATCTATTCCTTCTTCATTTTCTTCTGTCGCAATAACTGCAAACACATGTCCTACAAAAATAGAGGTTTCAACTCAAATTTAAATTACATATTAATTTCAATGGACATAACTCAATACAAAAATTATAAATAACCATTTACCTTGTTGCACCAAAATCGAAATGTCATCAAAGTCCTTGGATGTTGCAACTTCATCTAGAGAAACAAGTCGTAATGCTTGTGGAAGTTGATAATTAGGAAGTAGAGTTAGAGGCCTACAAATCCATCCATCCACCCATTCTTGTGAATCAAACTCAAAAATTTGATACAAGATGCACAAAAACATGCCAAATTTATTGTCCATGTGGCCCATGAAGTAGTGTTTGAGATACAAAATGAGTGTAGATCACTGGACCTTGTGAGTGTCATACAATCCTTGTAGTTAGCAATTTGTTGTTCCTCTATCAACCAAAAATATCTATGAACTGTGGAATTTTCTTGAGAACCACGGGTCATGTTGTCAATACACCATTCCACTATGCTCTTTTCATCTTTCAATTTAGCACCATATTTGTACTTAAACTATTCTCTTGCAAGAGATATTTTCACACATGCCCCTACACCCTCATTCTCTCCTTTTCCATGTCTATCCTTAATGAAAATCCAAATATGTTGCACACCCATCTTGACGTGCATCCTGATCATCCAATAAAACATTCGTGTATTATTAAACTAAGACGTGCAATTATATGATCATATATAATGTTGATTGAAGCAGATGTCCCTATCAAACAATTTTTCATAAAATAACTAGAAATACCCTTGCACAAATTCAATATAATGAGTTTGATAATCATTGATATAAAAGTGGTACTCTCTTAAAAATTTCTATCATTCTTTATCTTTGTCGAGAGAATGTATAAATGCTATATGCATAAAAATGGAAACATTGAATGAGTCGTAATATTACGATTGAACCTCTATTTGTGGTTGCAACATATAATTCTTTGCAAAATTGACCACTGAAATAATAGTACCAATAGGAAATGTGTCCTTGCATATCTTTAATTGTTCATCCAACCATCGAGCTCTATGTGTATGCCTAACATACTCATAAATAATTTCATCTTTAAATTTTCTCATAAATTGAAAAACAGGTATATGTTCTGTAACTAGCTCACACCATTTAGAATCCTTTCCATCTTTCAATTGGTATGGTACTAATTTATATTTATTAAACCCAACTAAATTATGTCCTATTGCACCTCCAATTTTCTCATGGATACAACTTTCCAATTTAGGTAATCTCGCACGTACCACAACTTCCATCTAAATAATTTGACTATAAAAATTGTCCAACTTCTCTTTCACAAAATATTGTAGGAATGAAATCCTGGAAGATATTGGTGGAACTTGAACACCACATTCTAGTAACATAGTTTCAGAATGCAAATAAGAATGAATACGTCAAAAATTATCATAATGCATCGCAAATTCAACATGTTGCCTACAACAACAAGTGGTGTAAGCGTGGTTGATTTTCACATAGAATGGTTTCAACATTTCAAAAAAATGTTGACTAATTTTAATTTTGGATGTTCCTGTTCAAACTTACGAAAAAATTGAGTTTGAGTCATATCTAAGAAATTATTTGGATGTGGTTCACGATTAGTAGAACCAAATCTCCATTTTACAACATCTCTTGTATTAGGTGAAACTCTAGTGTTACCATGCCAAAATTAAACAACAACTTCTCTTATAACATTAGATATATCTTTGTCTTTACATGGTGCTCTAATAGTTGATGCCCAAAAATCAGTGTTATTGGGTGATTGAAGGATATTACGGCTTTTAATTTATTTCATTAGAGTTTTTCGATTAACTTTCAACTTTCGTTTTGTTTTTCTAATCAAATGTTGTTTTTTTGTTGATTCACTTACAACACTAATAACAACTACATGACACATGACATTACTATCCCTTGTGCATATCTTGACACCAACAATGTGATATGCATCATGTAGGTTTTCAAAATTGTAGAGGTTTGAGCACATATATTAGATGTTGTCAATCCTAAGGTGTTTAATGTAGGTCTCATTTTATTAAATTACATCAAACTAACCAATAATCGACATCTTTGGGAATCATTTAAAATTTCAAAATGTTATCCCAAATTTCAGTGGCTTTTCTTTTGATTTTCATTCAGAAAGTTTTTTAGACATTGGTTTCAAAATGTTCTCATCAATTTTAATAAAATAATTAGGTATCTTTTGTAAAATCCTAAGTGGTGTTTTTTTTTTTTAAATTTTGGTTGTCTATAGTTTCAAAATGAATTTCCTGATTCACATTTTCATTATCTCCTTCAATTTCAACATCAACTACATCACGAGTATTTAATTCATCTTCATCATGAGTATTTAATTCATCTTCATCATGAGTATTTAATTCATCTTCATCACGAGTATTTAATTCATATTCATCATGAGTATTTAATTCATCTTCAACATTGATGATAAAAACATTACTTGGTTCCTCATTTCTTACAATAGTAGGGGTTGAAGATGAACCTCTTCTTGATTCACGAAGTTTCTGCATTCACTCCAAATTTTGCAATATTTTTGCCTCTAATTCCTTTGGTTTTTTTTACTTATTAATTTCCTTTTTGAACTTCATTTCGTGTCTCCCATGATGTTTCAATTGATGTAGGACAACTCCAAATGATGCAGGCACCTTAAAAATAGTAAAAAAATAGCTTCCAATGACAAGAAAAAAGTGTAAAGGTGGTAGAATTTCATAGAAATTCATACAATCAGGTTAGAGAATAAAAGCACATGGTGAATTGGATGTTGGGATTCATGTAAATATGATTCTAAGAACCATGATCACAATTTATAAACCACGATCATGGTTCTTTTACCAATAGGTCAATTTAGAACCATGATCGTGGTCCTAACTGTATCATCAAATCTGACCCTCAAGGCTAGAGAAATCTTTATTTTTCCCGAACTTGAATTTGAGAGGTCATTATGGCGTGTGAAAGGCCAAAAACATCAAATTTTCTCTTCCATGGACTTGAACCATGCTGAAAAATCAAAAACATGTCACAAAAATGGTACCATCACGTAGGGGAGACTGTTAGCTTCAGTAGAAATATTGATTTTAAAGTGAATAGAATATGATAAATATCATTTTATAATTTTTACTAATAGTAGGTCTTTAAGACACTTTTTCCCGTGAATGTTCATGTCTACATTTAAGACTACAACTTTTGTTTCACTTGTTAGAATGTGATAAAACCTATACCATCCCAATCGTGGAAAAATTCTATACACGTTAAAAAAAGTATTTGATTTTGATATTTTTTGATGAAGTTATGGTGGGCAAATGGAAAGTGCTCTATTTTCTTTATGTTTTTAGACCACTTTCATGAAAAAAATCATAAAAAAATATTGCTCAAAAAATACAAAATAAAATCTATCCCAAGATAGACAATGACATCTAACTTTTCACCAAAGGAAAAAAATCAAGTTTTGGTCATCCAAATCGTGGGCAAATGGACTACAATCTTATAGGCTTTTAAAAAAAAACCAAGTCATTGAATTTTGAGTGTTTAATATAGCTAAAATTGTCCGTTTTAATTTTTTTAGTAGTTTAGAAACTAGATTCCGGATGCTACGATTCATATTTATATAAATTTTTCTAATTTTGAGTGCACACATTGCTAATAATCCCTACAAGTTGAGATTTTGTTGTTATTTGCAATATGATGTCCACTTCCCGACCCCCTTTTGACCCCCAACTTGCTGTAATTACCCTAGATCTAGCACCCAAATTCATTTAACTAAGTACCATCCTATCCTACCCCTATAAATCACATTACCTTTTCCTATTTTACATGTGCTTACCTATAAATAAAACCTATCATATCACAAGTTGTTAATAGTTTCTTAATAGATGATGTTTCTAATCATATTAGATATGTTTTCGGTGGCTTGTGTCTGATGCATCGAGTGTTTTCAATGCTTGTGTGACCATTATTTTGAATGATCATTGCATTATGTGGTTGTATTTGATCTTAAATTGAGGTTCCAACAAGTCTGAGGGTTTGAAATATAATATCTCCCTCTTTTCCAAGTGACCCTTTAGGTTCTCTCACCTTGGTTTAGGTAGATCCATAAAGTAGCATGATAACAACCACATCCTTAGTCATGTACCTCCTTGTCATTCCCATAAGACATGGTGAAGAGATATAGATAGATATGTCCACAGGGTACAAAACGACACACCAAGAGGTCTTATCTTTTCTCCTTGCCCCCTTTTCATCATTGTCTTATTTGGGGTGTTATATTGGGAACCGACACCTCTAATTTGAAAATTAAAATAATAAAAACTAATAATGGATGTGAATACATTAATAATTTTTTGTAATGAGTTATGTGTGTTGTGTGACATTCAACGTGAGTTAACCACACCATATTCCTTACAACAAAATGCCATCACAGAAAGGAAAAATATGACAATTTTAGAAATGGCTAGGACTATGATTCACACGTCAAATGTGCTCAAGTTTTTATGGGTATAAGAGATGAATATTGTTGTATACATTCTAATTAGGATTCCTAATAAAGCCTTGTATAAAAATACACCTTTTGAAGAACGGAAAAACAAAAACCTAGTATCTCACACTTAAAATATTCAGAGTCTCGATTCTATCTTCATTACTAAAATTAAATGAAATAAACTTGATCCTACCTCCTACTCATGTATATTTTTTGGTTACGGAGATCATACTAAAGGGTTGAGAATTTTATGATCCTTTTAAACATAAGATTATAGAAAATAGGAATGTTCATGTATTAGAAAAAATATTTTATAAAGCTTCTTCTCAACATTCCATTGTTCCTCTTGAGAAAGAAACAAAAGTCCTAGAGGATAAAAATGTATCTCTAAAAGTATAGAAATAAAGGTTGAGGGGGATCCATCACAAAATGAGTTTCAATATAAAATACCTAAATGAAATCATAACCTAATTAAGAACTTTCATCTTGATAGTTTTAGAAAAATGACTCATAGTCAACATACTTATCATGCCTTGAAGACCATGTATGACAAGTTTAAACCAAAACATTTCAAGGAAGCTAGTCAAGATGAAAGATGCCAATAAGATATGAAAGATAAATTCAATTCTTTATAAAAATAACACACAGGAGTTAGTTCTGCATCCTTCAAAAAGAAGCATTACAGGGTCTAGGTGGTTATATAAAATTAAGTATAATTTTGCAGAGAAATTGATAAATTTACAAAAAGATTAGTAGCTCATGGGTTTACTTAAACCCAATATTGAATATGTTGAAACGTTTTCTCCCATATCCAAAATGAGAAATGTTAGAATTCTTCTTGCATTATCTTCCCAATATGGTTTGAAAATTCATCAAATGAATGTGAAAAATAATTTTCTAAATAGTGATATGAAATAAGAAATATATATACATAAACCCAAATATTTTGTAGAACATCGTAAATAATTGTTTGTATATAAAATCAATTTTTTTATGGTTCAAAACAAGCTCCTAGAGCTTGGTATGCCAAAATTAATAACTTTTTTAGAGCCTTGGTTACACTAACTATTTTTTATGATAATGATTTATTTGTGAAAATTAAAAATGATAAAATTATTATTATTATTTTTATGTGGATGATCTATTAATTACTATCAATGATCATAGTTTAATTTTAAAAATTAAAGCTAAATTAAAACAATGTTTTCAGATGTATGATTTAGGTCTATTAAATCACTTTTAAGAATGGTTACATTTCAAGATCAAAGCTATATCATAACATGTCAATCATAATATACTAATATTTTGATTAAATAATTTAACATGATTAATTATAAACCTATTTCCATTTCTATTGAAATTGTGTTACATTAGATCATAAGCTTGCATGTTCAAAATCTAATCCTACGTTATATAGACAAATAGTTGGTAGTTTGCTTTATTTGACTATTCCTAAGTTTGATATTTCTTATGTACTAGGAGTTGTTTCTCAATTCCTGTAGGATCCTTATAAATCTCATTGGAAAATGGATGAATGAATTTTAAAATATGTAAAAGGAACAATTGATTATGGTTTGTATTCTTCTTCCAATAATGATGCAAAATTATTTGGTTATTATGATTATGACCATCTTTGGTGATATTATAGATAAAAATATACTACTAGATATGTTTTAAAGTTTGGTACAAGCTCCATCACTTGAGTAACAAAAAGAAACTGGAAGTTTCTATCTCTTCTATTGATCTTTGAACATAGAAGTGTCATATAAGAAATCAAAGAAGCCATGTGGCTAAAAAGACTTCTAGATGAAATTCAAATGGGTGTTAAAGGAACCCATCTTCTTCTACGTGACAACTAGATTATCATTTCTTTTGTGAACAATCCAATTTATCATCAAATAATGAAGCATATAGATATTCATATACACTTCATTTGAGATAAAGTCCTAAATGGTGATATTGATCTCCGCTTATGTCCTACCAAGATAAAGTTGCTAACATTTTCAAAAATCCATTATGTGTTGTGAAGTTTTTCAAGTTTTGTTAATTGTTAGGCCTTTCAGATTTTTCATTGAGGGGAGTATGCATGACAATTCTACCTCTTAACGACTGTTATAAACTTCCTATACTTCCTCTATTTTGTAAAATATAACTATATGTGAGTCTTAAGTAATATTATATACGTCTTCATATGTAGAGCACTTGTCTTGAAATTTTTGTTTAGGAATATCGATATGATTTCCCATGTTTACATGATAGCCTTAATATTTGTTGATGATTTATGGATTGTGAATACTTTAATATAAATAGGTAATTTGGCATGTTTCCCCACTTAAAATTAAGGGGGAGTGTTAAGGTGTTAATATTAGGTGGGGACACCATTAGGTGGGACACCACTTTACACCCCTTAAAAAAGTGTTTATGAAACATTATTTAACCTATTTAAAATAGGTTGTTGGGTTACCCTCTCCATTTAAATTGGATGTTATAAATTAACTAATTTAATTAAAGTGAGATGTGAAACGGTGCACTTGGGTTTAACTGATTTCACTCACCCTATAAAAAGGGGTAAAACTCTTACGAGAGTATATTGGAAAAAATATTTTAATTTTCTAAAGTGTAATGCTCAAAGTAATTCATGGGACTCGAGGAGACAAGTGGAAGTGTTTGGTGAAAGTTGTAAATTCTCAATAAAGGGATGTGCTTTTTTGTGAGGTTTTTTACTAAGAGGTTTTCCCATGTAACTCATATGTTGTGCATTTAAGTACTTATTTGATCTTTATTGTATATTTGTACTCATCTTAGAGAATTACAATGTTATAAAAATTTAATTAATTTACATTATTTAGTTATAATATGCACTCCATTGTATGACTTTTTATGTCATTTTATTTTAAATCCTTGAGGCAAGGTTGACCTCAAGTTGGGTTTCTACTCTTCTTGAGGTTTCACTTTTCTCCTCATTACTTGTTAAAATGTAGTTGTGTTTTGAGATGGTTGTGTATGAATGAAGCCTTATCTAATGAGTTTATGAAAACCTTGAGCTAAAAACTACTAGTGCGTAGTTGAAAATGCGTTAGATAAATTAGGGTGATTGATTTTATTACTTTTTATTCAATGTTTTCCTAAATATGCATGTTTACGAAACCATTTGATAGTGGAGCACCTTGTTCATTTGGATGATTTTCATGTGGTATAGGTAAAATTTATTCTAATTACACATGGTTATTTATTCTAACATGTTAAGGGATGAATGAACTTGTCTATTACCTTCATTAAAGGGTAGGCCACCGCTCGGTTAGGAAGGTGAAGGAATATCCTTCATGGTCTATGGTTAGAGGATAAAATGTCTTGATGATATTATCCCTTAGTTTCATAAAATTAGAGACATGGAGACTACAAAGTAAAATATTTGAAGGAATTTTAAATTATATTATGCTATCAAATAAGGTTGTTTCCCTATTTTTATTTCAAAAGATAGAAAATGAAACCTATCATCATTAGAAACTTTTAATTTTAGTCTTGATGTAAAATAAAAATTGGATGCCCCTTTTATATTGGTTTTGAGAATTTAAAATGTTAAAAATTTTCAAATGAAAATTGCATCCTTGAATGAGACATTTATTAATCCCTGATGCAATGAATCTATACACTATGTTGGTTATGTGGTTTAATTATAAACGTAAATAATATTCTTAGTATAAAAATAATTCATGATTTTTTCCATTTCTAATGATGGGATCGTTCGACACACCAATGATAATCACAATCAAAATATTTATGCTAAGGTTTTCTTGCATCAAATTCCTTAGGTGGAGGGAGACATATAAGGTTACACTTTTAAGTACATGTCAAAGTACAAGTCTGTACAACACGTGCCAAATATATTGATCATGTGAATTGATGGTTAAGAGGAGATTTTGATTGAATCTTAGTAGCTGGTTGAGAGATATCATTGAGAGTTTCTTTTTCTTCTTTATTTCCTTCTTTAAATGTTTCCTTGTAGATTTATTTTCCTTATAACTTATTAGTAGAATTAGGTGACAGATTAGGTGAATATTTGAGCTTATTCAATGTTAAAAACTTGAGTTTCCTTTCCTTAAGTGTGTGAAATATATAATTGAAATATAAAAACTTATCAAACATGATCTATTCTTATAAAGGTGTTAGAAGGATCCATGTAAATAAATATTGAAGCTCATTTTTGCAAGTAAATTGGTAATCTTAGTAAGAATATTTATATAGATCAACACATAGTGATTGATTGGATCATTAGATCCTTGATGGAATTTTGTAATTTATTCATAAAATACCTTTCAATATTAATTTAAAAGTTTGCTTAGAATGATCGACAAAAAGGATTGAAACCCTCGTTGATTGGAGAGGGTGATCATAGAACCATTTTTATGCATAATATTAAATAATTATTATAAATAAGTTGGTCAATATATTATTATTATAAGTGTAATTTAGATGAGCTATACTGAGAATGCATGAAGATATTGTCCTGAATCCCTTCACCTTCATAGATTGGAATTATAGAAGAAAAAAAGCCATAATAAAATGATAAGATGCCACCTTAGGTGCTAATGGATTGTGAAATAATAGATGTGAATTTATGGCATAAGAAACTCTAGAAAACCTTGCTCTAGATGCAAGACCATGGTTTACAGATCTAGAATGATCTACTCTAGGGATCGTGTAACAATAGGGTATCTAAGGAACCACATGTATGAACATAAAGTGGTGTATTCATAGTATATGTTGGAATATGCATTAAAAATTAAAGGGGTACATTAGGTTCACCCACACTAACTATGGATGTAGAAATAATAGACATGGTCGTATTCTTATTTTCATCCCTCGTTATGAATAATAATGCATAAATGTGATCAAGATTGAGTTTAAGGAATTTTGTAAACAATTTCTCATAAATGGGATAAAAATCATTTTTATAGTATAGGTAATGATATCATATTGACTAAATTCTCCTTGAGAAGGTTCCATGAATAATACCATGATAACATGATCAAGAGAGTGTTTGTAAATAGGGACATCTAAATAGGTCATGCTTGTAGAGTTCATAGACATTAGAGGCATAAAAAGAAATTAACAATGTAAAATGAGAGGATTAAAATAGAAAGGAATAAACTAATTATAAATAACATAAGAATCAAACCATAGGAGGAAGGAGTGTGTGAAATCGATAAATGGGCTCACCAAATGGTTTAACCTAATTTGGAGGATGAAGCCCTGAATTTAGAGTTTATTATATAATTATGATATCAATATTTAAATGATGCATAATCATATTATTAAATCCATAATTAACATTAAAATATGAAAGTATGATCAATTATTTAGGTCTTCCATATTGGTGCAAAACATCACCTTTCTTCTTTTAAACTTACTTATACAAGTACAACCTACTTTATCTTCTCCTTTATATGGTACATCTTAAGGGAAATGCTAGTGTATTTAATTTCCAAACATTATTTTATGATATTAAGATACACTTGTAATATTAATTATAATTTACCATTTGGAAAATTCACCCATCGATGCGATCTTATCCACATCTATGAATAAGGAAGAGAATCAACCAAGTTATAAACATGTTTGAATTTCATTGTTAATAGTATTTTTAAGACTTTCTTTTCAAGTAGGTACTCTTCAACCCTAATAATAACCTCTACTTAATTTTTATAGAAGTATGTAGAGCTAGTGTTAGAGGTGATTCATTGTGAAATAGATTTATTCTTATTCGGAAAATTCAAGCCAAATCTTCTATATAAAATTACGGTAGTCATGCTACCTTTGACAAATCTATGTTATTTTATTTAATTTTTCATTGATATATTCTATATTTATTCATATAGGTGTCTATCATATGGTTGTTTACATGAATGATAGATAATACAAACAATTTAATATGGTATGAGAGATTTTACAAGATTCACTTTTTCATATGGATAAATTTTCATCTTTGGAAATCATCACCTCTTCAATTTTGTGACTTTTATGTCAAAGTAACATCAAATTTACCTTGATAGTTTTCCACTTTGAAATCCTCATGGATATTTTTAAGCTATTCGATTGCATCTAGAATACCCAAGATAGTTAGTTTTGACTCTTTTCCCATAAAAATGTATGTATGGTGCTCATTTAATGGATTTTTCAAAATAAACTAATTATAGCCTTTATGCATATCTCTTTTGCTAAAATTATATTTTTGTATAATTTTTTTGCAAATTCATTTTTATAGGAATTTTTTTTTATCATAAGTTTTTCAAAATCAAAAATGAAAAGAGCAATGTAAAAATGGTGCAAGATCATCCAAGATTAAATGCAATCTTGCATTAAAATTTTGACTAGGGATGGGTGTGTGAAACAACAACTAAGGAAATAAGGAAGATCAAGTGTAGTAGCAGGTGATTAAATGGAATTGCATAAATGGTTTACACAATAATAAGTAGTGTGTGGTAAGTGTACAAAAGTGGCAATGTAGAGGAGGATCAAATGGATTATGCAAGGACGAATGAAAAATAGAGTTGGGGTAGAGTATTCACATACAGAGTAAATCATAGTTTATTTCCCAGAAGAAGGGAGCACAAATATTTTGCAAAATCTAGGACCACTATGCGTAGAGGGATTATGCAAATAACTTAGCTAAATGACAAAGAAATTCAAAATTAAACAAGGGGGTAAAGGGGTAAATTACCCATGGCTTGTGCCATTCAAGGAAGTAAAATTCATATGGTGAGGAGTCCAAAAACATCCGAATAAAGGGTAATTGGTATCTATCAAATCTAATCCCATATCAGAAAAATTAGAAGGATAAACACATGGATGATGCGATATATGATAGAATGAATGGGAAAAATCAATTTGAACAAGTGGGAACAAGACCCATTGGAAAATTTCCATCCAAATAGTATGAGACAATTAAAATACCAATGTATTAGAGAGAGAGAGAGAGAAAATAAATAAAATGAGATGAGAGGATGATTATGATTTCATACAAGAAAAGAGAAAATAAAAAAGAGAGAGACAATATAATAGGAATGAGAATCAAGCTAGGGAAACCAATCAAGGATAGATTTGTATGAAATACACTTGATTCGTATAAGGTATGTAAGCTCCTTATTCAAGAATTTTTTTGTGGATGTCGCAAAAGATTTAGGAATTAGTACAATCCTTTTGTTGTGTGGATCCATTGTGTATTATAACAAACAACCCATAAACTTAACCATGCCCTCCTACCATCAAGTTTGGTATCGATAAAGGTAACAACTCTCGTAGGATATTTGATATATTTGTGAGAGAACATTAGCTAAATTTTGAACGTGTGGTAGTTAGTAAATTTTTGTTTTCCACTATGAAAAAAATGGGTAAAGGTATTAAATAGTGTGAACCAAGAACACCTAAGAGTATATTGACTAGGGGATTCATGTTATTTCAAATAAAAGAGAGGATAGAGGAAATAAAAATTATTTATAAGATAGAGTAAACACAACATTAATATAAATGCTAAAGCAAAACATGAGTGAAATCAAGTGTCTAAGGACCAAACTAAATGATGTTAATGAAGAATTTAGAGGATGTCTCATGGCTCATAGGGCTCATAGATTTGATGAAGGATAAGTTATAGATGTGATGGATGCAAGTGATATAAGTAAATATCTCAGGAGGAATGGATACAAAAGGAAAATGGTTCATGCTATACGGGAGGTAGGATATATGAGAGATGCGACCTAGGAGAAATACACAAGAGAAGAGAAGGAAACTCAACATGGATTCAATGGTGAAACATAGAGGGTTGTGTAAATAGGGAAAATAGATGGAGGAGAAAAGGAGTCTCTTGTTAAGAGACTAGTTCATAAATGGTCACATGGTGCTACAATTCATGTGGATAAAGAAGACAAAGTGGACAAATTCACCAAAATCAATAGGTGTAAAATTGAATAGGAAAAGACTATGCAAGGAGGAAAGTGAAAGATGAAAAAATGTGGAGATAACCTAAAGGAGAGAAAGGTTATCAATATTAAAGTGAAAGATTCATAGGAGAAAATGCAATATATATTCCACACAAGGTGAAAAATTAAAGGAAAATGTGCTTAGTGGTAGTGGATAGTGAAAACAACAACAAATTAGTGGTAGAGGAAATGGTGCAAAAGTTAATACTAGAGAAGAGATGACATCCCAATCCATAGAGAGTGACCTATATGGTGGAAATTTAATGGGGAATTATGTGAGAGAAATGTGAGGTGGAGATGAAGATCAAAGGATTCAATGATCACGTGTTATATGACATCCTATTGATGGACACATGTCATGTCGTGTTGGTGAGGCTATGACGATATGACTGATAAATTTTCTATGATAGGAGAGAAAACATAGTTAGAGTGCTCAAAGATGGTAATATTTTCCATATGTTTCCATTACATTAAGAAGACACATAGCACGAGCCACATAGTGGTGCAAAAAGAAGAAAATGGTGATGATGAAACATGTGTGGTGAAGAAACAATGTATTACACAACTATAGTGGGAGGAGAAATAAAAATCAAGAGTTAAAAATGGGTGAAAGGAGAAGATGTAGTAACTCAAAAATGTGTGACCAGGAAGAGGAAAATGTAATAAAGAAATGGCCATAGGGTACACTTTAATTTGATGACAATGCATGAGAGTATTTCACACAAGAAAAGAGGATATAGGAGATGATGATAAGGTCAATGAGGATGACCCGAGATCACATTTAGAGGTGATAGAGAAGGATTGATTGTATTTATGTAAAGACCAATATGCATATTTGAGTGATGAAGAGTACACTACGAAAAAAAATCCAAAAGAAGAAGAAGAAAGGGACACAAAGTTTTTTTCAAGGAAATTGAGGAGAATAATATAAAGAATAAAGTTGGAACATCGTGTAACAAAGAGATTATAAGAGGAGGATAGATCCTTGAAGATATTAGAGGAATAAAGGTGGAGGAATTCAAAAGTAATGGCAAACAAGAAGCCGAGAGGAATTGCATAAGGAAGTTGAAAATTCCCTAAAAGTAATAGAGGATAAGAAACTATCAAAAAGGATATATTATTTCATAATGAAGATAACAAAAAGTAAATATAGAAAGGAATGAGAGTCACACGGATCTTAGGAGAAAGGGTGAAGAGAATGCTACCAACTAGAGTGTTCACAATACAAAGAAGGAGATACCAAATAAATATAGGGAGATGAGGCCTGTAGCCACACCGAAACCATGATGGTCAAGTGTGAAAGAAGAAGAATATCATACAATAAAGAGAATACAAGGATAGGTGTATGCAATAAGACATAAAGAGCACAAATAAAATGATCACAAGACCATAAAAGGAGAATAATGATATGTAAAAGAGAATATTGTGATTTGATATTACACATGTTTTGGAAAGATGAAAATATTAGAGTTGGGAATATTGTGTCTTAACAGGGGTTAGAGGAAGAAAATATTATGATCTATCATAGGTGTAGTAGATAGTGGATGATAAAATATATGTAGAGAGATTCCACAAAAACAAGAATGGAAAGAAGGTGAAAAGGAAGGAAAGCATGGAAGAGTGCAGCCCAATGGTGATATGGAAACATACAAGGATAAGCTAGAGAATATTTAGGAGGAGGTGGATGGACACGGAAAGCCAAAACTCATAGAAATGAGAAAGTCAAGAAACACTTGGAGGAGGTAGATGGTATTTGGTGGGTCTAAGCCCATAGATAGCGGAAGGAATTGAAAAAAATCATAGAAGAAAGGTGATTATAATTTGGAAGAGAAGGAATAAGCGTATGATTCAGAATTAGGATCATTACACAAGAAGGTAGGAATATTTTCTCTACTAGTATGAAGGGTGGTTCTATCACTCACTCAATCCAATTTAGATGGAGCTCAATTTTTAAGCATATTAGATGTTTAATGGAAGAACATCTAATGTTCAAGGAACATTATTGTATCATAGTTTTGATAGGGGATGGGAACATGAAAAATAACGAAGGAAATAAGGAGGATCGAATGCAACGACATGCAATTACACAAAATTACATGGATGGTTTGTGTAATACCAATTCACAATGAGTGCACAGAAGCAAACATATAGTTCAAATGATCGATGGATTTCCTAAGGATGATTGCCTGACAAAGGAGTTGGTGTAGAGTATGTGTAGGAGTAAACTAAGAAACATTGTGTATAAGAAGGGACATTAATGATTGTGGAATGTTAACTAATGCAAATTCTAGGACTAGTGTGCATAAATGGATTATGTGGAAGGCTTGGATAAATGAAAAAATAAGTCGGGAGGTGAAAATGGGGTAAAGAGGCCAAATAACCATGGGTGTGTGTCATTCAGGAAGTAGAATTTGTAGGGTGAGGTGTGTGACAAACATCTAACTAAAGGTTGATTGGTTTCTATAAAATATAATCACATATCATAATAAGTAGAAGGATAAACATATATATGACACAATATACCATAGAATGAATAGGCCAAATTAAAAATGAATGAGAGGGAATAAGACTTATAAGAAAACTACAATCTAGAGAGAGAGAGAGACATATAGATGACACAATAGACCATAGAATGAATAGGCCAAATTAAAAATGAATGAGAGGGAATAAGACATATAAGAAAACTACAATCCAGAGAGAGAGAGAGAGAGAGAGAGAGAGAGAGAGAGAGAGAGAGAGAGAGAGAGAGAGAGAGAGAGAGAGAGAGAGAGAGAGAGAGAGAGAGAGAGAGAGAGAGAGAGAGAAAATACTTGCCCCTATATCAAGGTTTGTTATCTCCTTAGTCGAGAACCATTGTTATAGATGTTGTAAAGGATTTGAGAATTAATAAATTCCCATTTTTTTGTGGATCCAATGTGTACTATAATAGACGTCCCAGTAACTTAACCATGTCTAAGTTCCATTAATTTTTTTAAAACCACACTAAAAGAGGAACATGAAAATTCTAAAGTATTTTGTCATCTATAGAATTTATTTTATTTTTAAAGAAATTGGGAAAGCCTTTTTCATAGTTTTGGATTCATAAGAAACAATTTATTATAGGTATTGGAATCAATTTTACAACTTTAGAAAATTCTTTGTAGATGAACCATTAGGGGTTTTCTATTTCTAGCACACTTGATTTTGACAAGCCATATCTTGTTCATAAGGTGCTATTTTAAGTGATTTTTGTTTGAAATTGCCTTTTTTTTCAAAAGATTTTTAGTGATGTGTTTTTTTTTTTTTCATATTTTATATTTTGTTTTGGTTATTCATAGTTTTTTCAGATTCCATTTGGACAATTCATGCTTAAATATACGATAACCTTCATATACGAAGAATTTTCTCATGGAGTTTTTAAAACCTATGTATTTTCTTGAGAAACATTTATTGGTGTAGTTATAATTATGATTTTACAACATGAATAGAAATTTTTGTTATTGTATTTTATTTTGGAACATAGTAAGGCTTTAGTAATTATTATTTTGATACCTCCCTATAAATGGGTACCGTTTTGGCATTTTTTTGGGATCATATTGAAGATAGTATGCTTTGAGTACAATAAACGATGTTTATGTCATTGATTAATTGTTGAAATAACTTGATGTTAACTTACTTGACACGGTTTCATAGCTTTCCATAGCTTTGGCTGCAGAATGTCTGCGAACCGCGGTTAAAAATGCTGAGGAAAGGCTGAGCTATAGCCCATGTAGGGCGTTTGAAGACACGGGTAAGAAAGTCGAAAAAGCGGGAGGTACTGCGCAAGGCGGTCTCTGCCCGAGCTCAAGAAAGTCCGAGCAATATGACAAATCTTGCTTTGAGGAAAGCAGATCTCGAGGCGCAATCGACTTACTACAGAGAAAAGGAGGAAATACTGAGATCCACACCTTTGGCTTGGAATAAGCTTTTTCAAAGCCCTAACCTCAAGGTGGGTCCGAAAAGCACTGAACAGTTCACATGGGAAATGGACAAAGAGGGTGCCACCTGTCTTAGGGTCCCAGATGGTTTTGTTGATAGAGCTTTAAACAAAACAAACCTCTCCCTCGTTGGTAAGTTTCTTGGCTCTAGACCTAATATTGATTTCATTAGAAAATGGGCTTTGAGAAAATGGAAACCCAAGGGAGCCCTAAGCATTACCATTATGCCAAAAGGTTTTTTCTTGGCTAAATTTAACCAACAAGAGGATTTAGATTCGGTGTTACTTGGAGGCCCCTGGTGGTTGGGAAATATGGGTCTTTTTTTGAAAAAATGGTATCCGGGTTTTGATCCAAATACAGAAAACATAAACACCATTCCTATCTGGTGTAGGCTACCAGGTTTGCCATTGCATCTTTGGGATGATGAAATACTGTTAAATATTGCAAAATCCCTTGGCTCACCTATTGGCTTAGATGGACCCACAAGAAACAGATCCAGGCTTGCTTTTGCTCGGTTCTGCATTGTCTCAGCCATTGATCAGGAGTTTCCAGAGCACATAATATTGAAAACTAGATTTGGATCCTGGACTCAAAGAATTGAAGTTGAGACCTTAAGATGTAAGCGATGCCAAAGCATTGGTCACTCTGACGAAAACTGCAACAAGAAGAAGACCCCTCTTTTGGTTTCTGTTCAGCCTGAGATTGACGCAGATCTAAACAAAGTCAACAAGGATCCAAGCCAGGAAAGGAAAACTGAAGATAAAGGTCCCAGTCAGAGAAATGTGCAGTTAAATAGCAGGGGAAAAAAAAAGAAAAAAGGGGGTTTTAGAACTCATATTAAGAAACATCTTGTCTGGCGTCCCAAAGATGCTTCAATAGCTTCCAATGAAGTAGTGGACAAAACTATGAAGGCATCTCCGGACAAACCTTTTGAAACTTCTGTGAAGGATGACCTTGCTAAGGATTCCTTGGAAGTGAACGAACAAGAAGGTTTAATCCCTTCTGGTTCAGATGAGAAAGAAATCCTGACATTCATTAGAAAGGAAGCTTACAACAAGGAGAATATGGATGTGAGTGAACCCCTGGCGATCCTCTCTTCTGGAGAGACAGGAAATGCGGATCCGCTGCCATACCTCAGCACTTCAACAGCTATGCGCAGGACTGTTGCAGCCTCAAAACTGATTCTGGTCATACTCCTGACAGTATCCATAAGGAACAAAAGGTAGGGGGGATCACGCCTACCATGGAAAAGAAGACCTTTTTAATCCCTTCTGGTTCAGAAGAGAAAGAAATCCTGCCTTTCGTTAGAAAGGAAGCTTGTATCAAGGAGGATATGAGGGTGTTTGAGCCCCTGGAGTCTCTCCCTACTGGAGAGAAAGGAATTGAGGATCCGCTGCCATACCTCAGCATGTCAACAGTGACTGAGCAGGTCTGTTACAATCACACTCCTGTCAATATTCATAAGGAACAAGAGGAAGGGGAGATTACGCCTGCCAAGGAAAAGGAAGATCCAGACTCTGGGTTCACTTTGGTCATCTCAAAAAAGAAAAAAAAAAGAATGGAAGGCTTTGAAAGGATCCCAGAATCACTTTATAGTGAAAAGAAAAAGGAAATTGACAATTGGGACACCTCTACCTCCAGAAAAACCAGATCTTCAGTTAGACGATTAGCTGATTTTGGAGGAAGCTCGAAAAGAGGAAGACCCTCTAAAAAAACTCTCAGAGCTAAGAAAACAGAGAGGGAGATTGCAGATGGTGTTCAGCGACAACTGAACCACCAAGCAAATCCAACAACCAACCATTCCATATGAAGATCATATCTTGGAATATTAGAGGCCTTAACGGTTACTCTAAGCAAAGAAACATCAAGGAGTTACGGGACTCCAGTAACCCCAGCATTTTGATTCTTCAAGAAACTAAGATGAAAGCAATGTCCATGGATAATATTAAAAATAATTTTTGGGATAGCTCTGAAATGGCGGCTGTTGATTCTCAGGGTGCTTCCGGAGGGCTGGCAACTCTTTGGGATAAAAGGCACTGTACTGGTATGATCCTTAGTGATAATTTTAATCATCTTGCAATTAAGTTTGTCACTATTGAAAAAAAGTGTGAATGGATCTTGTCTAATATCTATGCCCCTAACTCTGCTAGTGGTAGAAGAAAACTATGGGCTGATCTTAAAATCTTTAGAAACCAGCACAGTTCTGCTAACTGGCTTATCATGGGAGATTTCAACTCCCCTCTAAACCCAGGCGAAAAGTTTGGGGGAACCCCCACCTTCTCTAATGGTATGGAGGATCTTGCCGATTTTATCACTGAACAAAACCTCATTGATGTGGATCTGCATGGTAATAAGTATACTTGGAACAATAGAAGGGTGGGAAAGGGGCTCATTCAGGTGAGACTGGACAGGGCTCTTATCTCGGCAAACTGGATTCTTAGCCAAGACTTTTACCTCTCTTCCCTGCCCAGAATTGGATCGGATCATAATCCGATTGCTTTAAGCTTTCTAAATTGGACCAAACCTGCAAGAAGCTCATTCAAATTTGAAAAAATGTGGATGGAGCACGTTGATATCTATGATAGAATAAAGGAATGGTGGGATTGGAATGGGGAAGGCACTGCCCAGTACAGATTGGTCCAAAAACTCAAAAATGTCAAAAAGCAAGTCAAACTTTGGAACAAAAATGTTTTTGGAAACATCTTCGGAAAAAAGAAAGAATTAAAACAGAAGCTTCAGGATCTTGAGTTAAAAATGGATACTATGGGGAGGTCAGTTGAAGATGAAGTAAATGAAAAGAGAATTCTTTCTGAGTTACACACGATATGCAGTAGAGAAGAATCCTTTTGGCGCCTTAAATCAAGAGCTATCTGGCTTAAAGAGGGGGACAGGAATACAAAGTTCTTTCACATGACCACTCTAAAGCACAGGGCCAGTAATAGGATTTTAGAGGTTTCTAAAAGCAACGGAAGTATTACTAAAAATCCAAACAGCATTAAGAAGCAAGCACTTGAATTCTACAAAAATCTTCTTAGAGAGAGTAATGTCAGCAATCCGGAAGCTATTTCCTTCATGCTAGAGGCAATCCCCCAGAATGATATTGAAGACCAGAAATTCAGAGATATCACTAAAGCGGTCGCGCTTGATGAGCTAAAAAAGGCTGTTTTTTCTCTTGAGGGGGATAAGGCTCCTGGACCGGATGGATTCTCCATTAATTTTTTTCAGAAATTCTGGGAAATATGCTCGGAGGATCTTCTCAAAGCGGTTAATGAATTTTTTAGATCGGGAAATCTTCTAAAAGAGCTCAATAACACACACATTGTGCTGGCACCTAAGAAAATGAATGCAAAAGATTTCAAGGATTTCAGACCCATCAGTCTGGTTAATGCTATTTTTCGAATCTTCACCAAAATTATTGCTTCTAGGCTGCAGCTCATAATGAAGGATCTCATCTCAAAGCAGCAGAGTGGCTTCATTAAAGGCAGGATAATACAAGACGGTGTGATTATGGTACACGAAACTATGCATTCTATGGAAAATAACAAAAAGGCTAACATGATCCTTAAGCTCGACATGAATAAAGCCTTTGACAAAGTTTCTTGGGTCTTCCTTGACAGGATTCTATCTAAATTTGGGTTCACAGAAAAGTTTAGAAAAATTGTTAAATCATGTATATCTACAGCCAGGTTCTCTGTGGTTGTTAATGGAGAGCCTGTGGGATTCTTCACCAGCAGCAGAGGTCTAAGGCAGGGAGACCCCATCTCCCCCCTTCTCTTCATCCTTCTGGCTGACAGCCTTAGTAGAACAATTAGCAGAGCGGTGGAAGACGGCCTTTTAAAGGGTTCTAAACCCACTTCTCTCAGCCAAGCTGTCTCTCATCAACAGTTTGCAGACGACACTATCCTTCTTCTTCTGGCCTCAGTGGTTGAAGCTAAAGCTATCAAGGCTCTTCTGCAGCTTTATGAATCTGCTTCCGGGCAAGAGATCAATTACGACAAAAGCATCCTTTTTTTCTTTAACACCCCTGAGGAAAGACAACTCAAGATTGCTAAAATTCTGGGCTGTAAAATTGGTACTCTTCCAGCAACGTACTTAGGCCTCCCTCTTGGCACGAAGAAAGTCTCTCACACGGTGTGGGATGATTTATTGACGAGATTTCAGAAAAAAATGGCCGGTTGGAAAGGGACCACTCTCTCTAGTGCTGGTAAGTGCCTTCTCATTAAAAGCACACTCCAAAGTTTGCCCATATATATCATGTCACTATTCAAAATTCCTTCCTCCTTCAGAGAGAAAATTGAAAGGATTCAGAAAATTTTTTTATGGCAAGGCATGGAAGAAAAGTTCAGATTTCACCTTGTGGCCTGGGATAAAGTCTGCACCCCTAAATCTAGGGGAGGGCTGGGAATAAAAAATATTGAGAAAATGAATGAGGCACTCATTGCTAAGATGGGCTGGAGATTGCTTTCTGAGAAACAACCCTGGATTGATGTCATTAAAACAAAATACTTGAATCAGCAAGCTGTTTACTCCTATCTGCATGATGAGCAACTCCCCAATGGTTCCATTTTTTGGAATAATCTGGTTAAGAGTAGAAACTTCATTAAGAAGGGAAGCAAATGGAAAATTGGGGATGGCAGCGACATTAACTTCTGGGAGGATAACTGGTCCAATGATAATCTCTTGGAGAGATTTGGGACTGCTAAGGACAGTCTTATAAGAAAATATGGAACTAAAGTCAAGGACTACATTGATGGAAATGGCACCAACAAGAATTGGAAAAGACTTACTATGGAGAGTATTGAACTGAAATAGACTATTTCCTCCCTCCAAGACCTTTTGGATCTCTTCCCTTTGTGTCAGCTGGATTCCAAGGATGAGCTGATCTGGAGCAATTCACACGAGGGTAAATACTCAGTCAAATCTGGTTATACCAGTCTTTTCCACAGTAACCAATCAGACTTTAACTGGAACTTGATCTGGATGCCTGAGTTAACCCCCAAAATAAATTTTTTTCTTTGGCTGGCCATCAGAGGCAAAATTCTCACCACTGATAATTTGATGAAAAGAGGATTTATCATTCCCAATTGGTGCCACCTTTGTAGGAATAACTATGAAGACATTAGACATCTGTTCATACACTGTGATTATGCCTTTAGAGTTTGGAACTTTGTCCTTTCCAAATTTGAAGCTCTCTGGGTGATGCCGGAGGATCTTACTCAGCTGTGGAACCAATGGAACCCACCATTCAGACATTGTGCTATCAAAAGAATCTGGAAATTAGCCATCCCGCATTTAATTTGGAGGATCTGGAAGGATAGAAATAATATAGTTTTTAGAAATAAGAAGCAGAATTTTAAACTCACTACTGGCAAGATCTCCCAAGGCATCAAAGAGGACATGGCCAGATTTAAACCTCCTAAGAACAATTGTTACCCTGAAAATGAAAAGCACATCTTATCAAATTGGCAGATCGGATATTGGAGCAACCCCGGGAATAGTGTGGATAGATCTTTGGTCAAATGGCATCCCCCTGAATCCAATTGGTTCAAGCTGAACTTTGATGGTGCCTCTAAGGGGAACCCTGGAACAGCTGCTGGAGGAGGAGCAATACGGGACCATAAAGGTAATTTGATTGTTGCATATGCTGGAAAAATGGGAATCCAAACCAATCATTTTGCAGAAGCTTTATCTGTTCTCTGGGGTTTGAGAGTTGCTCGGGCCCAAAATATCCAGAACCTCATTGTTGAAGGGGACTCCCTTAATATTATTAATCTGCTTAATCAGTCCTCTTCTCCTAGCTGGAATATCAAAGATTTTATCTCTGAGTCCATAAGCATCACCATACCTTCAACAAAGATCGAATCATACATACTTACAGGGAAGGTAACAAGCTGGCCGATGCAATGGCCAATTATGGCATTAATATAAATTTCACTATTTGGGATAATGATAGTATCCCTAATCAGCTTCACAACAGCATACATGCGGACCTTCACACGCAAACAATCTCTAAAGATATGCTTTAATCTTTGGAGGAAATCCATAAATTCTTCCACAGGTGCTGTTTTAGTTTATTTGGCGTGGCATATGATATCTACTCCAAATGATGGCAAGATTTTGTTTAGGAACTTCAAGTGGAGCCGTCTAAATTTAAAAACAGCGCACGCGGGAAGTACAATAGCTGTTGATATTCGGTTGCCAAGCTCCGCGAAAACCGAAGATAACTACAAGGTGAAAGCTGACAGGATAAGGGTTTCCACGCGCGACTTCACGCAGACTGAGATCGGCAATCCTACAGCCGTTCGTGGGAGGACCAACGGCTACAGTTCCCATTTTTATGCGACCCGCAACGGCGAGAAACGAATCACTCTCAACGCCCAAAGGTATTTTGAAAATTGTTGTAACCAGCACATCCTTGTGAAGATGGGAGGGCCTCCCTGCCAGATTGAGCCGTGTGCAGACCCTGACTGGAAAGATAACACTGAGCTCTGGAACATTCTTAGTATTGGCGGATTCACCAACTTTGTGGAGAGAGTGCAAGGGCATGATCAAAACATCTCTGTTCGCTTTGCCAAGGATTGGAATGAGAGGATGGTCGTATGGAGGCGAAAGATTCTTATTAATGTGAACTCATAGCAAAGCGATCGCCTCGGCTTGGAAGGATACCGCTTCTTCAACAAGAGGGTTATCAAAGAGGTCAAGAGAGAAGATTTGTGGAGGAGGAGGAGAAGCTTATATTCAACACCGCGGTGCGTGCTTGTTAATTCAATTCCTTCTCCGTATGATGAAGTCACCCGCATGATGATTCGCTACATATCCTTGGAAGGCGGGTTTATTCTTGTCCTCACAAGCACCTTGTCTTTTGAATCACTTTCGTAGGAGTAGGTTGGTTTGCTTTCCCCCACTATCTGCTAAACTCTCTTGAGCGCTCCATTTTGGAGTTCCGTAAGCATACCAGGCGGTTCCCTTCACGAGGGCTTATGCTCGCTTATTCACAAGCCTGCCTTATTAAATTCCCCGGTCTCCCTTCCTCTCCCGGCCTGGCTTTGGGCTCTGTTGCTGCCAGTCCTGTCTCCCCTGCTGTCCCTGCTGCTGCCCCCGCCTCCGGTGCTGATGCCCCCATGCAGGCTGCTCATGCTTCTCCTTCTTTTCCTCCTGCTGCTGCCCCTGCCACCCACACTGTCTCTACTTCTAAACGTGTCACCGGGCTTCTGGAGACTCAACCTTGAGTCTACTTGCTTGGAGGATGAACCTTTGGATGACATTGCTCGTGATCTGCTGAACATTAGTAGTGCCAGTCCCCAGGCGGCACCAACGGATAACCCTTCTAGAAGATTGGAGGCCTTAGAGGCTGAGCTTAAATTGCTGAAGGATGAGGTAAAAAATCTTGCTAAGCAAAAAGGCAAAAAAAGCATTGAGGAGAAGGGAGCATTAGCGATAGCCAGCTTGATGAAATATACAAAAAACTGACCTCCCTTGACTCCCGACTTGGGAAAACGAAGACTAGGCATGAGTATAATATTGCAGCATTCAGGGCCATAGAGGAATTCATCGAAGGACATGCAAGAAGTGTTTCGCAACTCAGCGGTGTCCCGATGACTCTTTGGGGCAATGAGAAAGAGAGTAAAAGAACCAGAGAGGAGCTCGATAAGACGGATGCTGCTCATATGACCACGCTGGGTATGTACCATGCTTGGAAAAAAGTAAAGATGAGTATTGATCAAGCGGCCAAGAAGTAGTCCTGTTTTACTACTGCTTCTTGGCTGTAGGCTTGCTGTTTTTTTGCCGTTGTTTTGCTGTTAAGTCTCGTTTGTGTTGCTGTTTCTAGGCTTCGGTGTTCTTTGCTGTAACTTTTGTGCTTTGATACAGCTTCTCTGCTCCTCTCTCTTATTCTGGCTTTTAGGCCTCCTTTTGTACACAAGGGTATAGTCCCTTTCAAAAAACTATTTACCAATATTAAAAAAACTTACTTGACACCATTTATAGTGGATGCATTCCACTCGTTCCTTAATTTGTGAGATATACTTCTCGGTGCTTAAGTATTTCCCCTCGATTTATTTTTCATGTAGTTATTTATATGGGGGCGATTGTCAATATATTGGAAATCAATTTGGGACCAAATCCTATGGTTTTAGATGGATCCTAGTATTAAAAATCATTTCCTACTTGATTGTTACAATGAATCAACCCCCACTTATTCTAGTAAGATGGATTAGAATCCATAAGGAAATTTATATTGTTTAACATTCTTAACACATAGTCAATGATACTTGAGATATGACCCTTTGTGATACACTTGCACATAATGTTGGAGTTTTTGAATTAAACTATCATTTTGGAGAATTTTTTAACATCATTTTCAACATATTCAACTTCATACTAGTAGTTTTCTCCCTCTTGGAGTTAATATCATGATTATGTTATTTAATGGCCTTGACTATTATACAATCATATTTGGTGTCTTCTCATTTAGAAATAATTTTCTATTGGATATGCCCTTTCATGGATATCTTAGTAGTAAATGATTTGTTTTCATGCATTTTTGCTAGCCCAAAATTCAAAATTTGAAACATGACAACTAAGCCAAATGTGAAAATTTACTCCAAAGCCTTCCCAAATCCCTCTCTTGGTCAATCTTTCTCCTATGTATGATAATATTGACCTTTTAGGTTATCCTAATGAATTAAATAAAAATGTTCAATATTTCAAATTTTTTGATAAATCTCATCAAATGATTCAACAAAGTACAAAAGAAGACTAGTTCCCCAACATGCTTAGAAGGACAATTTTTGCCATTTCAAGGCATGTGTGCATCTTCTAGGAAGGTTAAAAATCTAATAAACATCTGAATGTTGTATTGGATATCCTTGAATGTGTTGGAATTGTGCTTAGGAAAGTTTAGGAAAGATTTAATGGTTTAGAGACAATATGTGTAAAAGTGGGTTTTTAGGTGTAATGAGTGAACATTCAAATTATGAACTTTGAACTTGTATGGATGATTCTAGGAGCTATGTAAGGAGTTATAATGAAAAATATTATGAAATGAAAATATGAATGAAATCTCTACATGGTGGAATAATCACATTTGTTCCAAGACCTAAGATATTCTCAAGGTAGTTCTACTTTAGCAGTTGCATTTTGCTGTCTTGATAATAAATGTGGCCTTTTTTAGAGTTTTAGATATAATAAAGATATAAAACCTATTCCATTGATCTTAAAAGTTATCTTAGAGTTATATTCATATAAAAATTCATCTTAAAATACCATTCCAATCTCTGGGAGTGAAGATTTCAAGTTTCACTTTGGTGATAAGTGTGCAGCCCCATACTTAGCCAATTTTTTTACTACCACATGTAAACATTTCACTCCAGATGCCCATTTGTGTCACTTTTGTACATTTTTCTCAAGGGGATATATGGTACAAAAATGAGTACTCATGTGCAAGCTCTTTCTATGGTCCCCATGTGACCCTTTCTAGCTTCGCAAGGTGCTTATCTGGCTAACCCCATTTCCACAGGCCTGCTTTGAGATTTTGCCACTTGTCACCATCTCTCTCTCTAAGAACCCTTTTGTGTCCCTCTTGTAAATTTTTCTCAAGGGGAATATTGGAAAAAAATAAGCAACCCATGTGAAATCCCCTTCTATGGTTTTCTATGTGACCTCTTTCCACTCCCCAGTGTGTTAACTCGACTTTTTCAATCTTATGCACACCTACTCGTATGATGCCACTTGTAATGATATCTCTCAAGAAATAATTTTTGTCCATATTTTAACCTTTTCCCAAGGGAAAAATAATTAGTGCCATATGAAATCCCTCATCTAGTCCCCCATGCGATCTCTCTCATGCCCTATATGTGCTTAATCAAAATTTTCATCTTGCTCACACTTCATCACATGTCAAACTTGGCATGATATTTCTCCAAGTGCCATTTTATGTCCATTTTGTACCAATTTCACCATTAAAATCATATCTTAACCTCAATCAAGCTCACATTTAACCCGGGTTTGATCTATGGTTAGTAGGACACCATAAAAGTGAGATAAAACACATTTAAATACCATTTTTGTTCTTTCCTTCCACACATGCTTCAATTCCTCCATGTTTTTTTCTATTACACCTTCCAACCTCCATTAATATATGTCATTCCACATCAAAAAATACATCAAGAACCTTCTTTGTTTCCTAAATATTTGGCAGATGAAATCACTTGAAAATTGGAGCAAACAATCCTCAAAAATATAGTTTCACGAAAAGCCAACTTCGTGCAATGAAGTAGCTGATTTTACGATATTGATGAATAATTTTATTGTCAAAATTATTCCATCCTCAAATAATTTTTCACTTTACCAAAGATCCGCAGTGAAAGGCCCCGAAACTTGGAGTGGAGGATCCTCAAAAAATCTAGTTTCGTTTGAGACATTTCTTTCTCGATGGAGTTGCTGATTTTTCAAGATATGGAGGACTAATTTTTCTTAGTATTTTTCCCCTCTATTGAAAAATTATTTTTTCACTCATCCAGATGAAGGAATCATCTAAAATTTAGAGCATAAAACCTATAATTTCAAGACTAATTTTGTTATAATTCGACACTTGTAGTGCACTTACTAAAAATAACATGTGTTCATGGAAAGACATGTATAAAAATATTAACTTGTAAAAATAGATAAATTATTAGCATCTACGGTCCCTAAATGGGTAAGAAACATCACAAAGTGAAAAATGCAAAATTTCTAAAAATAACAGTCCTAGCTAGGACCTACTAAAAATAGAAAGTTTCCAATTTCAACACAAAAAGTTGTGGCTAGCTCCCATTTTTCTTATATTGTTTCTTTTTTCCATCATCTCAAGGTCAATAAGATGTTTCATGGCTCAAACAAGAAAATTAACCCTCCAAAATATTTCAAAGGATCTTAAAGCATCATTCTGATCACATTTGTGTCAAGGAGCATATTAAAGCACATCAAGGCATAACAGTGAAAATTAGGAATATTATGAGGTCACAAAAGAGTCAAGATCTCCATTGAAATCCAAATTCATCAAGAGGATGATCATCATAAGCATGATGAGAGAAGCTCACTGTGAGTGAGGAAGGAATTCATCTCAAGCAATGCATACCTCACGAAGTGTTTCTAAACACTTGATCCATGCTTGATAATGAGCACACATATTGTGGGTAAGAGGATGTGGAATTCACAGTTTCTTATTGAAATTTAGAGGTCAAAACATGTCACTTATCATCAATCTCCATATGATGTCATTCAAAATAGTGTTCTTAAACACTCATTCAAACCTTATGGTGTGAGCATGTCTCAAGAAGGAAGAACATTTCCATCACCTCATTTCATTCCAATAGGTGGCCACATGACATTAATTTCACTCAAGGGTAATCCTTTCACCCGCATGATGAAGATTCATCTCAGTAAGAGGAGGAAAAACATCAAAAGAGTTTGAGCATCATGGATTTGTTTCTTGTGATCATTGGGGTAAATTGTGAAAGCCTAAGAAGCAAAAAATTGATCCTTATGACCTAAATCTTACCATGGAAACTATCATGTTTCCATCATAGTGAGAATATCATAAGAATGTTCTTAAAAACTAAGTCAATGTCTTGAACTATTTGTACATCTCATTAGAGGATTGATTTGAAATCACATAGTGTTCATTCCACTAATAATCACTCATGTAACAAATAAAGTCAAGAATATTATGAAGCCTATGGGATGTTGAAAAATCTAAATTCAGGTCATTAAGGAAATGGTCATCATAGGAAATATGATAGAGAGGACCATCATGGGAAGTGCCATGGTCATCCCAAGTTCACTTTTTAATACCTCTTAATAGTGTTTCTATACACTTATTCAATAGTTTGGATTATTCTCACATATTGTAGTAGGAGGAAGCATGTGTAATCTCAGTGTTTTGGTTCAAGGTGATCAGAGGTCAAGATTCTCATTCATGAATCATTTCCTCAAATTTTCATTAGAAAATCCTTGTCTTCATTAGATCAATCAACCCTTCCTTCTCTCTCTTCCTTCTTCTCTCTCCATGTTCTAATTTCTCATTAAGAATGTATTTTTGCTATTTCATCCTATTCACTTAAGTGATCCTTAATTCAACATTGTAAGAGTCCTTTTTCATCAATAAGAAAAATACTCACTTCCTAGGAAGATGAACCAATTCTTAGAAGATGAAGAGTCATAAGTGATGGGGATATGTGAAGAGTCATGTTGGGGGGTAGATGAAGAGACTATTTGTAATTCTATAAATTGGAATGGATTCTTCATTCCAAGGGGTTGGAAATTGTTGATTGAATGTATGTTGTTGAGATTACAACTTCTACATCAAAAATAAAAGCCACAATTATTCTATTTCTTGTCTTATGTTTCTCTACTCTCTCTTTCCAACTTTGCATACATGATAATATTTTAAAACCAAGAAAGGTGTCTGCGCATTTGATAAATGAGTCAATGGAATTTTGTGTCTATGATTTGTTGATATTATCATTGTTTGCATTGTTGTGTTCTTATAATTGATTATGGACCAACTATGGTTATTGTATGTGAACTCTTCTAGTGCCTACTTAAAACAATAACTCTTTCGCTCATTATTTCCCAAATCCCCTTTACTTCTCTTCATTGAAATACCTCCCTTATACCTTGTAAAAACATTTTCCACATGTTTACTTTAAGTATTTTTGTGTGATCCCTAGCCTATTGGCCACCCCATAGAATTAGGTTAGTTTACATTAAATAATGGGAGCCTCCCCATACATAATAAGGAGGTGATAGCCCCCAAGCGTTGGTGAAAAATTAATAATTTTCCACAGAAAAATTATTTCACCAAATTTTTGGTGACTTTGCTGGGAGACATCTACCCTCATGTACCCTTAAATATCTCTAGGAAATTAAAAAAGTATGCATTCCAAAAATAAAAAAATAAGGTTTTAAATCAAAGCTAGATTTTGAAGACGACTCTATCAAGGAATGAATCCATATCATGTTTATTTCCCACATCACAATGATGAATTTTGAGATTGGTGTTCAACACCAATAAGTGAAAATAGCAAAAATGAAGAAGACTATGGCCACCAAGAAATAATTTTTTTGACCAGCCATCATTCTTGACGAGATCTCTGCAAACATAAAATTCCAACACATCAAAGAGGTCTCTTTCTTCAAAAAAATCCACAATCGGAAAAAGGAAAGAAGGTTAGTAACATTTCTATAGTAGTTATGAAAATAATTTCTAGAATAGATAAAATTATTGCTTGTGAAGATCCTATCATCAAATTCTTGGTGGCTTTAATTCAAGTAGACTATTGCTAGAGGAAATAAAATGGGAATTACACCTATTGATGATCAAGAATCCAAGAGCTTGATGAGAAATATACAAAAGAGATATGAAATTATGTATGAAGGGTATGACACTGAAGAATCTACTTAAGGTAATATTTTTAACTTCATGTAACCGATCGAGAAACCAAAATATTTGTTTTTTAATTTATTTTCCTTTGGATTATTTTCTTCACATGTGGAGATGAAGAAATGACAACCTTGAAAAGATATTTTTACAAAGAATCTTGAGTGTTACAAAATAAAATTATGATCCCCAAACCAATCTTGAGATTTTGAATTATGCTAAGGCTATGCAAAAAGGTATGAGCAACTTGAAGCACTTCATAATGTTGAGGAAGAAGAGATTCATCCTTCGAAGAAATATTTTGATGATTCTCCATATTATGAGGTATTTTTCCCTGAAATATTCTTATGTGCTTCTCATTATTTTCCTCTTCTTGAGCCTTCCTACAAAATTCAACTCAACATCTTGGAGGATAATGAAGATAACATGAAAGTTGAACCTCCATTCATAAATTCATTTTGGCTCGAGGCATAGCCCTTTTGAGAAATAATGTATACAAGAGATGAAGATTCTTGTTCTATGACAGATGATCTAGTGTTTGCCTAGGACTCCACCAACCATGAAGATGTTCAAGAAATCAATCCTCCATCCTAGACTCAATTTCTTCAAGAAGATGACTTTGAGGTAATCATGGATAGTTTTCTTTCCAATTTTACTATTCAATTGATGCATAAATGCCCAATGATGAAACAAATAAAATTGAAAGAATCCAATTCCTTTCTTGAGATAATTGTGGATGAAAAAATTAAAGATGATCCCTATGAGGAGTTTATTTCCTATCATCACCAAAGAGTGTAATGTTGATCACCATAGCAAGTATGGGGTTTTCTTGTTTCCTTGTAAAGAAGAAGACTCTATAAAATATGTTTAGGGTGGAGAAGATGATTATTCTCATGTTGCATCCCTAATGTTCTATCCTTGTCACAAGGATGGTCATGATGAATTTTGAACTGAAAGGTGTACCCTTCCCATGTAGCACATATCTTTTCTCTCTCGTTTGAAAATGATGAAAACCAAGTATGCCTAATCTTACAAGAAGGTAACCCTTGGATGAAAAGAAATATGGATCATGAGGAAGATGATTTTTTAAATGAGTCCTGGCCATGTGAAGATCATATTTCCATCCATCTCCTTGAGGCCCAATATGAAGAATCTTCATGAATGTGAAAATGAGTTTGTAGAAAATTTGAAGGAAGAATTTGTGTAAGACATCTTAAAGATTTCATAAGAAATTGAAGCTCCTCAACTCAGTCTTGATATCTTGACATATGTCATGACTATGTAATAAAAGTGTGATTTTAGTTGTGATCCTTATTACATGCACAAACACTCAATAATGAGATGGAACAAATAGATGAGCTCAATGTTCTCTTCAAGCCTTGGTGGATGAGTATGAATGTGAAGGTGAGTCTTCCCCTTTCCTATTTTGTGAAGAAGAATATGAATGGAAAGGAAAGGAGATTCTTGAATCTCTTATGGATATTTTTAGTCATGAGACAATACCTTTTCCCATAAGAAATGATTTCAAGGTGAATATTGAGATGGTATGTATAGAAAACAATTATTCAAAACCAAAAAGTGGGAATGCGTAGAGTCTTGTGAATGGAGTTATATCTAACTTGTTCTCATCACTTAAGGATGCCCCAATGATCCTAGGAATGATTTCATACTCCAAAATTCACTCAAGGATGATTAATTCTTTCAATCTAAAATAAAATATTCTATTTTTGAAAACATGGGAGAGTATATTTTTTTGATCATGAGACATTAGGTGGAGACTACAAAAGGAAAAACTTTCAAACATGTAACAAGATGGTATTTGGATGTAAGAGTATTTTCTATATAACATCAAGTATGAAGAAAACACATTGGTATCTCTCCTTCTTCTCAAACCATGCAGGGCCATCATGATTAGATGATTATCTTTGAGTTCATAGATATATGAATTAAACAAACTATTCCATGATAATACGTACTTATCTCAACCCCTTGTTGGGTGTGTGTACATTATTATCCCACCTCAATAAATTTCCCTCCCTATAACATAGTTTCCATTTCTATTGTGTTATTTATTTCTAGCTTTTGTGTGTTTCCCCTTTTTATTGTGAGTGTTCTAGATCTTCCCCCATGTGTTCGTTGCTTGTTTTAGTAGTGATGAATTGAGTATATTTCCCAACTTTGATAAAGCATTGGTGTTCTCACCCATGATATTTCTGAGGTTCCCCATTTCTCTTTATAATCCAATGTTCATGAGTTATAGCTAGTTTTTGTCATGCATTTTTTCTAGCCCAAAAATTCAAAATTTGAAACGTGAAACAAGCCAAATATGAAAATTTGTTCCAAAGCCTTCCCAAATACCTCTCTTGGTCAATATGTCTCCTATGTATGATAATATTGACCTTGTAATTTATATTAATGCATTAAATAAACATGTGCAATATTTCAAAAGGGTGTGATAAATAACATCAAATGATTTATGAAAGTACAATAGAAGACTAGTTCTCCGACATGCTTAGAAAGACCAATTTTGGCCATTTCTAGGCATGTGTGTATCTTCTAGGAAGGTTACAAAAGATCATAAACATGGAGTTGGTATTTTATAAACTTGAATATGTTGGAAGTGGTTTTAGAAAGTTTAGGAAATATTTTATGGTTTAGGAACAATATATGCAAAAGCAAGTTTTTAGGTGTAAGGAATGAACAATCAAATTATGAACCTAAACTTGTCTGGATGATTTTGGGAGCTGCAAGGAGTTATAATTCAAAAAATATGAAATGGAAATCTTAATTAATTCTCTACATGTTGGAAGAATAAATTTTTTTCCAAGACCTAGAACATTCTCAAGGTAGTTCAAATTTTACAAGTGAACCTCGTTGTCCTAATCAAACATGGGGATTTTTTGGAGTTTTAGGAATAATAAATATTTGAAAAATATTCCATTTATCATATAAGGTAGCTTGGATTTATATTCATATAAAATTTAATCTAAAAATACTATTCCAAGCTATGGGAGTGAAGATTTCAAGTTTTCACTAGTGAAGAGTTCTGTGTCCCATACTTAGCCAATTTCTTTACTTGCCACATGTCAAAATTTTTCTCCAGTGCCCATTTATGTCCCTCTTGTCCATTTTTCCCAAGGGTATAGAGGGGACAACAAGTAGTGCCCATGTACAATCACTTTCTCTGGTCCCCCGTGTTATCCTTTCCACTCTGCATGGTGCTTATTTGGCTAACCCCATTTCCCTAGTCTTTCGTATTCCGCTACTTGTCACCATATCTATCCAAGCACCACTTTGAGTCCCTCTTGTAAATTTTTCCCAAGGGGACAAAAATGAGTGCCCATGAGCAAGCCCCCTCTGTGGTTTTTCATGTGACCTCCTTCCATCTCCTGGGTGTTTGCACCTGGACTTTTCAATCTTATACACACCTTCTCAAATGTTTCCACTTATCATGATCTATCTCCAAGAATCCATTTTTTCCCCTATTTTACCTTTTTATCAAGGGTACATAGGGGAAAAAATTAGTGCTGCCATGTGCAAGCCCCTCATTTGGTCCCCAAGAGATCTCTCTCATGCCCTGCAGGTGCTTGATCAACTTTTTCATCTTGCTCACACTTCACCACATGATTAAAATTGACATGATATCTCTCTAAGTTCAATTTTATATCCATTTTTCCCCATTTCACCATGAAAACCATATCTGAACCTCACTCAAGCTCACATTTAACCCAAGTTTGATCTATGGTCAACATGACATCATAAAAGTGAGATAAAACACATTTTAACACCATTTTTGCTCATTCCTTCTTCACATGATTCCATTCCTACATGTATTATTATATCACACATTCCAACCTCAATTAATGGATTCAATGCCAAAATAGTGAAAGGATAATGAGACCCTTCTTCATTTTCCGAAGTTTCGATTGGTGAAATCACTTGAAAATTGGAGCAAATGATCCTAAAAAATATAGTTTCACACAAGCCAAATTTTTACGCAATGAAGTAGATGATTTTTAGGGATATTGATGAATGAGTTTATTATCATAATTATTCCCTCCTCAAATAAATTTTCACTTTCTTTAAGATCGGTAGGTGACAGGATCTGAAACTTGGAGCAGAGGATCCTAAAAAAATATAGTTTCATCTAAGACATTTCTTTCTCAATGGAGTTTTTGATTTTTCAAGATATAGAGGACTGATTTTTTCTTAGTATTCTGCCCCATCTGATGAAAAAATAATTTTACTACTAATACAAACAAAGGAATCATCCAAAATTTAGAGCAAGGAATCTTGGAATAAAACCTATAATTTTAAGACTATTTTCATTGCAATCGACACATGTAGTGCACTTACTAAAAATAACATGTGTTCATGGTGGGGAATTTATAAAAATATTAAGTTGTCAAAGATATGAATTATTAGCATCTATGGTCCCCCGAATGGGAAATAAACATAAGGAAGTGGAAACAATGTAAAATTACTAAAAATAGTAATATTGGCAAGGACCTACTAAAAATAGAAAGTTTTTAGTTTCGTCCCGCAAATTCGTGCTTATATTTTTATCTCGTTTTGCTTATATTTTTGATTTTTGTCATCATCATGAGTTCAAGAATATGTTTCACATGAAGCTCATTAAACAAGATAATTAACCCTTCACTGTGAGGAAGGAAGTCATCTTAAAAATGCATTTTAAAAGGATCTTAAAGCATCATTCTTAATCATCAATGGTGCCAAGGAGAACATATTAGGGCATGAATTTTACTCCTCATTTATTTCCAATCCTTGACATGAATTTTACATTCCTTTCATGAAAGGATCATCACGGTAAGAGGAGTAAAAGCATAAAAAGAGTTTGAACATAATTGATTTGTTTCTTGAGAATATTGGGGTAAATTGTGAAAGCCTAAGAAGCAATAAAGTGATCTTTACACCCTAACTCTTGGCATGGAAACCATCATGTTTCCATCATAGTGCGATATCATAACAATGTTATTCAACACTAATTCAATGTATTGGATTATTTATACATCTCATTAGAGGAGTGATTTGTAATAATGGTGTTCTGATTCCATAGATGGTCACTCTTGTAATAGATAAATTCAAAAATATATGAAGCCTACATGGGTGTTGAAACATCTAAATTCATGTCAATAAGGCAATGACCATAGGAAATATGATAGGAAAATACCATGATGGGAAATGCCGTTGTTCTTCCCAGTTCACTTTGCAATACCTCTCAACAATTTTTATAAACACTTATTCATCAATTTGAATTTATCTCACATCTCACAAAGAAGAGGAAACATATGTAATCTTAGTGTTTTTAATCAAGGTGAGCATAGGTCAAGATTCTCATTCATGAAGTATTTCCTCAAAGTTCTATCGACAAATCCTCATCTTCATTAGATTAGTTAATCCCTTCTCTCTCTTCCTTTTTCTCTCTCCATGTTCTAATTTCTCATTGAGAATGTACTTTTTGCTATTTCATCCTATTCACTTAAGTGACCCTCAATTCAACATTGTAAGAGTCCTTTTTCATTAATAAGAAAAAGACTCACTTCCTAGGAAGATGAACAGTCACAAGTTATGGGGATAGGTGAAGAGTCATGTGGGTGGGTAGATGAAGAGTCTATTTGCAGCTTCTATAAATTAGAATGTATTATCCATTCTAAGGGGTTGGTAATTTTTGATTGAATGCATGTTGTTGAGATTACCACTTCTACATAAAGATATAAAAGCTGAAATTATTCTATTTCTTGTCTTATGTTCCTCTACTCTCTCTTTCCAACTTTGCATACATGATAATCTTTTAAAACCAAGAAAGGTGTTTGTGCCTTTGATAAATGAGTTAATGGAATTTTTTGTCTATGATTTGTTAGGATTACCATTTTTTTCATTTTTGTGTTATTCTAATTGAATGCGGAGACCTACTCTAGTTATTATATCTCGAACTCAAGTAGTGTCTATTGGCAACAACAACCCTCTCTCCTTATTTCCCCAACTCCCCTTAACCTCTCTCTGCTGAAAATACTTCCCTTATACATGCATTTTCTAGTGGTTTAATGGGGTATTCCCGTGTGATCCCCATCCTATTAGCCAACCCACAAAACTAGGTTAGTTTACAATAAATAATGGGAGCCTCACCATAAAAAGGAGGGGATTAGCCTGGAGCATTGGTGAAAACTTGATAATTTTCCAAATGACAAATTATTTTTCCAACATGATACTCGTAATACCTTCCAAATATCTAGGATGGTTAGATCATATACTTCAATTCATAAACCATCACCACATGTAGTGTTAAGATTATTTCTTCACTCATGTTTTATTTGGAACTCTTACAATGTACATGGTCAAATATGATTTCAAGTTATTATTCAAGTAACAAGTTTTATTTATCTTACCCAATTCAATATTATTGATGGATGTATATGGATATGTATGTGATTATACTACCTATGAGTTGTGATCCAATGGTCATTTCCATGAATTTGAGTATGTGAGTGTTTATATAATGATCATTTTAATGTATTTTTGCCTATTAAGTTGTGATATATTTGTTGTTATACACGCGAAAAGAGTAGCTTACTTTTGCATACACTTGACTCCTCATGAGTGTGAGCCAAGGTATTCAACGTAAAATATGATGAGGTGATTGTGGGATAGGGCTATGGATGGTGCAAAGATGACGAAGAAAGTGGGTGGAAACACAAAAAGATGAAAAAGAGATTCTACCTATACTCTCTAGCAATAAAAAGTTCTCGTTGAGGATGATAATGCTCATATGGAATTGATCAAAATGTATGGTGTGGTTGAGGATGATTGAAACATAAAGTCCTAGATCTATATTGTGGTTAGTAAATGGAGGATATTTTATCATGCTATTCGTAAAATGGTAACTAGAGGTGAGTCATCCTTGATTAGGAAAGGCCATATGGGAGGAGGTAATGGGTAATGGATGAGTTTAGGGAGAGTTAAATATGTAAAAAAATAAGAGTCTAATGAGATTTCAAATGTGGTTTTAATATTGCGGGGCTTCACTATCAAGAATGTAACTTGTTTAGGAATGATTTGTGTGGGAGATGGTGAGGAGAAAAAAATTTCACGTATAAGCTCGGATAGAATGTCATCTTGGAGGTTTTGGGTTTTAAGTAGGATTGGGACATGAGGAAAGTTCCCAACTCTTCCCAATAATATTTGGCTATCCAAAGTCATCCACAAATCAAGGGGTGAAAATCATTATGAAATGTAATCTATGATTGGGAGAAAAGCACTAAATGATCTTGTGATGTTAGGCTATCTCAAAATGATTATGGGTTAGTACTGAGCCTTGGGAATGTCTTATAGGTTCATTTCTATTGAAGTATCACTCACTTTCCTCTGGATCAATGATAACCCTTTTTTTTTCTAGCACTTGAAATGATGTAGTTATGTATCATGTTTGTTTGTAAGGTCATGTTAGAGTCTTTCAGTGGGCTTGTTTATGTCTACAACCATCCTATAGGTGTTGATTAACTAAAATGTGGAATAATAGTTAATTCCATAGTTAATATAAACTAGGAACAACAATACATAACAAAGAATAAAAATAGTAAATAAATATAGAAAGTGATCCAAACAACTAAGAAAGTAGATATGCAAAACCCTAAAGTGTAAAGAGAGTTGGAAAGGACTCAGCTGATTCAATGAGCTTGATGGAATGTGTTAAAGATATGGCTGGAGAAACAAGAGGAGTAAATGATTGTGCTGAAGTCCAAAAAAGTGTAAACCTAGGTAATCCGAGTGGATTGGGACTCCTGGATAGGTACAGGGGTGCCTATGGGCACCCTAGTCTAAAATATGGGCAACCTAGTCTATGAAGAAGCTCTATAACCTTCCTTTGAGGTGTCACTTAATGATTTCCTACCTTCACTTCATGTCACACTAACTTCACCGCACTTCATTGTATGTCACTAGAATCGTTGATGAAAAAAAAGACTCGAAAAGTCCTAAGACAAGAAAATCCTAAAACGAAAGATGCATATGAAGGGGTCGGTTTGACCTCAATCCGCCACAATGGTAGACATACTAATTGAGTGCTGCACTAAATCTCAGACCCGATGTAGTTCTATGTTCTTGTGTGTGCAATCATCTCCTAAGTGCTCTTATGCCAATCACACTTTATGAAAGTAGCGAACAATAACTATATGTAGAAATGTAATAGAATGGTGGATGGAAAAGAATAAACTTCCCTCCTATGTCGTTTGATGTAGATGAACCAACCTTGTGCCTTGTGATGAAGCTAAATGGATGTAAATGGAGCCTTTCATGGATGCAACCTTAGGTGATGATAGTATCACTTAGTGATTGGTCCCTCATTATGGTCTCATAACTTTGTATTTATATGGTTCTCTTGTTCTAATTTTGTAATTAATCCTAAAAAGGCCGACCACTTTGAAAAGATAAGAAGCTAAAATGGTTAAAAAGTGCCCAAAAAGTGGAGGGAAAGTGTAGAAAGGCTTAGGGAACCCTAAATGGGACTAGGGAACCCCAGTATTGGGATGGATGCCCCAGTCAAAGGTAAAATGATGCCAAATGAAAAAAATAGATTAGAAAAGTATGTGCTGAAGGTCGGAAGTGATGACATAAATCAAATTAAAATGGCCAAAGGACATGGGTTAATTAGTACTTTCTTCACTCAAAAACCATATGAAAATTAGTATGAGACTGAGACTAAATAACTAGTATGTCAAAATGTTGTATAGTAATGTGATATAGAGTGCTAAGTACAAAATGAAACAATATCACCTAAAAGAGACAAATGTGGATGCCCCACTACCAATGTAGGATGGGTAGAAGGAAAACATCTCGTACAACATGTAAAAGACCTATATCTATGATCATAACTAAAAATTCATGAACACACATGTGTGTATGGGATAGATAAATGACATACAAGATATCTAACTAGCATGTGTAATAATACAACCATATACAAGAAAATCTAAACAAGAATAAAAGTGAAACCATTATATTATACATGTTGTGGATGGATGGAATGGAATACAAGATGGATGAGAGGAGCCATGTGCCCCCTGAGTGAATAGAATTGTATGTAATTATGTTCATTTGGTTTTCTCCCTTAGTAGTCAAGAATGAACCATAAACAAGAGTGAATCATTGAGAAATGGTCAAATCATGTGTGTCGTGTGTCTAACGCACTATGATGAGTGTGTATGTGTAGTGTGTGTGTGTGTGTGTGTGTGTGTGTGTGTGTGTGTGTGTGTGTGTGTGTGTGTGTGTGTGTGTGTGTGTGTGTGTGTGTGTGTGATCTTATAGCCAAAGCATATATCACAACCAGATAAGCATAGGAGTGATGAATTAGCCTAAAGCGTATATCACTACAAGATAAATATAGCGAGTGATGATATAGCCTAAAGCATATACCACTACAAGATAAAGGAAGAGGTGACCATTTAGCCTATATCATATGTCACTAACCTAGTAATGCCATGATATAAGGTTGAATGATGAACGTGCGAGTAAGATAATGTCCATTTGATTTGTAAACCCTTGGAATTTGAGTATTGACAATTGAACTAGAGTGTGTCATAGGGTGGTGATCGATGTGGCCTTTAAGCATATTATTTCTTAAGATGAATTACATTGAGTGGATTTTTCAGTGGTTTTTCTAAAAGGGTGGTGAGGTGATAAACTCTAGCACCGAGATTGTAAGTGATAATGTATGGACCAAGCCAATTGGGCTTAAATTTGCCTTTGAGAGGTGCCTCAACATTCATATTCTTTTGATTTTATTTTAAGACAAGGTCACTAATATTGAACTCTCGAGAACGATTTTTTTGATTATATGTATGTGCAATGTGAGATTGATATGATTGAAGATGCTCAAGTTCTTACACACAATGCAAGTCTAACATTTCTAGTTCATGTAAGTGGTTTTCACGATATTCATTATCTTTAAGGATACCTTTGAGAGAAATCTGCAAGGAAGGTATTTCAAGCTCGAGTGGAATAATGACTTCAGCACCATAGACTAAGGAAAATGGGGTAGCATTAGTAGGTGTGCAAACACTAGTATGATAGGCCCATAGGGCATAGAATAGTTGGTTATGCTAATTGGTGCCACTGTAGTCAACTATCTTACATAATATTTTTACAATGGTCTTGTTGGTGGCCTCAACTTGGCCATTGCCTTGTGGATAATAAGGGGTGGAGAATGATTGTTTGATTTTGAATTTAGCACAATTTTTTTGACATCCTTATTTTTGAAGGAAGTTCCATTATCAATGATTATAGCAGAAGGTACACCAAAATGTGTGATAATATGCATGGTGAGAAAATTGTAAATGTCGGTGCCAGTGATCGAGCGTAGGGGAGCCACCTTGACCCACTTGGTAAAGTATTCAGTAGCCGTAATAATATATTTGTGTCCATCAACAGATTTAGGATTGATCATACTAATAAGATCAAGTCCCCAAAGGGAGAAAGGCCAAGTTGGTGCAATGGGTTGGAGGTCATATGCGGGTGTAGACACCTAAAATCTACTTACACAGTTTTAATGCCAAAGTGGTACTAACTATCCTCTATCTCATCATTTCCATTATAATTAGTGATTTTCCACTAATTAACTAATGTTTCCCTCTATTTTGGTCAATTAACAACACTTCATTAATTAACTATCCTCTATCACATTCCGGATGCTAATTAATGACGTTTCGTTAGTTATAATCCTATTCAAATAAATTAATTAACTATTAATTAATTAAGCCTTTTTAACAATGTATTTAATCAATAACCACTTTTATTGGCTAAATCCCTCTCTCAAATGGTTCAAATCATATCAAATTTCTCCTAAATCACCTCCAAATAGCCTAACACTCTTATTCTAGCCTATTAATTAATCCTAGTTGATTAATTAAAGCACCCTCCAACTTCCATGAGTTGTTAATCACTTGTTAATTCTTCTAAGCATGCTTAACAAGTCTAAATATAATTTATCCTTTATCCCACATTCATTGGGATTCAAACTTCTCTCAAATATAAAGCTATATAAAGGACCAAACTCCTACCTTCACACCTTACACCATAATTTTGCTAGTATTATCATAAAGCATATGATTAAGAGCCTTCTCCATTGATTTGTAATAGCTTGTTCATCTCTTGCATCTATTCCTTGATGCTTGATTAGTAAAGAAAGATCTAAACATGGCCTTATAGCCATTTCTTAGTGATATTATTTCATCATCTTGAAGCAACAACACAAATTTGATTGCTTGTGATCTTCATAGGTTCACATTTTAAAGACAATCATACATATATCAGTAGGAATGTTTGTAGTTAGATGATTGATTTCATGTTAATTTCATTTTAGCATTCCAATAAGCTATGATCATGATGGTTTTATGGTAGATTTTAGCTTAGCTTTTAGACTACTAGGTGTTAGTCTATTTCAATTAGCTTTACAAATTTTATATGAACACATTTGGCACGCCCGGTGGGATAGATCCTTAGTCCTTTGTCTTTGATTTCAATATTTTTAGATTATTTTCAATTTTTTGGTTTACTAACCCTCTTTTACATTTTGTTGATAAATATAAAGTTTGTTAACTAGATTAGTTAAGGTTGCTTTGTTTTTATTCTCTTTACAAGATTAAAGGAGGTGAGGTTATGTCAAATTTGGACCAAATTGACAAAGTTTTGAGCTTTTTTGATAATTTTTGTCAAAAATCTTATGTTTTGATGATCTACAGAATATTTCAATACTCGAGATTCTTCCTTACGCTACCACTTTGAAGCTTACACTACCTCTTGAACCCCGTGTGCTACTTCTCTCACACTTGCGCTACCGCTTGACTGGATTGTGCTAGTACTATTCTATCTACACTAGTGATAAACTATGTTTTCTACTCTGTGTATGGCATGTGATATTGCACTACTAGCTTGTGCTACTACTTTACTATTTTGCACTCACGAGTCTCTACCCACGCTAGTGCAACACTATCTATGTTTTTTAACTCAGACTTGTGCTAGTGCATTACCCCTTTGTGCTAGTGAGCTCTACTTGTGCTATTGTGAAGATCCTTGTGCTATCTTTTGCTTCACATGCACATGCTACTACTTCAATGGCTTGCGCTAGTGCACTGTGTTGAATTTTATGCTCTATTTTTGAGGTTTCAGATTCTAATTTTCTGTGTTTATGTGGTTTTATAGGTTTTCCTAACTATTTTATGCAGGTTTTAACATTTCTAATCATATTTATAACATTTTTCCTTAAGTTTTGATGAATGATTTTGTTTCCATGATTTATACAAGTTAGGCTAAAAGTTTGTGTATGCTCTTCTCTTGCACCTTAGGGTGATCTTGAGAATCAAAAGAAACTTTTAGTTTTCATTTTTCTAACATTTGGTTAAATTGGAAACTTAATCTTTCATTTTTTGCTTAAGGAAATGAACAATTTATCAATCTTTATTTAAAGTTCATTTGATTTAAAGTTTCCCTTTTCATTTATCTAGTTGAATCAAATCATTGTATGCTCTTCTCTTACGTCCTTGGATGATCTTGAGAATCAAAACAAATTTGGTTCACTTTCTATTGAAATTACTAAAATAATTTATGCGCATGACCTAACGCTTGTCAAATACTTGGGATCTAAACAAAATATAACTACACATGTGTTGTAGGTTTCAATGGTGTACTAAACCTCATTTCTTAATCAAAAGATAAAAAAACACCACTTTATTCAACACACTATATTTACAGGTTTTGGTTAAGAGCTACGACTCATCTACTTTGAACTGGGGAAGTATCTTGGCATAAGCCATAAAAATCATTGTGAGGATTACCCTAGGAACCCCAAAGTAGTCCACACCTTGAGAGAAATGGTGGAAAAAATAGGAAGTTCCCCACTACCCAATTAACTAGTATGCCTTTGTGAGATTAGCGTCAAAATTATCTTCACACAAACTATAGTGCGCCTCAAATCTAGATGTAAACGGATGGAAGACCTCGTTGGACTTCACGTGATGAAGGAACATGGTCCACTTGGAAAATCTATTAGTAACCTTTATTTTTTTCGACTGTCATTTTCCTTACACAAGAATCCAAGAACTTTATTTGGAATCCGAGGCGCGGATCACGTGGTAATGTAGGTTAACGTTGGTCATTCAAAATGCAGTTAAAGTGGATAGTTTCAACAAAAGCAAAAAATAGGGAACTATGATGAACGGAGCTCTCTGGAATAGTCACCTAAAATCATTTTTATTCATCCCTACAGACAGAAATGAATCGTACCCAATATCTCCTTGTATTTCTATCTACAAATTGATTGAAATGGGTTTATATATGTACTGAAGTAGGTTAAATGATCTCTAAGAGGGAAGAAAATACTGTTACCACTATTTTTTGTTTCTGATGGATATGAAAATAATATGCATAGAGATGATACAGGGAGCTATGAATCGATCTTCAAGGACTATTGTCAGAAATGGTGGCCACAAGGAAGCATCGTTCCTCACTTTGGAAACAATACCTAAGAATGATTTCTGTTGTTGGGTTTCTCTGCATACTCTTCATTATTCTGACATCCTATACAAAATGGCCTCAGGTTTAAGAGAAGTTTAGAGCCATATCTTGACAAAAAAATAGCTGGGGATAATCTAGAGCCCACTCCATGGCACCCCTTCTCCAACAAAAAAAAATTCACCAGATGGCAAGTATCCACGAGCTTCACATATTTTCTAGTGCTCCTACTTGACCTGCAGTTCACCATTGAGGTTCATCCACTCATACCGATTAAGAATGATCTATTTTAAAATAAAAATCAATCCTACCCTATTGTTCAAGTGGATTCACGAAGATCTTGCACAATGGAGGGTGTCTAAAATATGAGAAAAAAAACATCGTGGGCATCCAAAGAATTTGCTTCCTTTTGGGTGGTCTTTGTGGGGGTCGATCGTATGTGGATCTCTTCTATGCATGTGTGCAAAGCATAATGATGTTAACAATTTAAGGATTATTGTAGCTCTTGAATGGTATCCTCGGCTTGGTGCACGATGTGGACCTAATGTTTGATATGTATGGATTTCTTAGTCATGCTGGCTATCTTGAGGGAGATCCAAACTTTATTGTCCAACACCATTTAAACATGTGGTTTTGTTTTTGGTTTGGTGCAAAATGTGGTTGTTGGGAAAGCTTGAGGATTTCGAGCAAAGGAAAAATGGAAAAATTGCGGATGTTGATGATTTGTTCGACAAAATGCTTAAGCGAGATGTTGAACCGAATCCCACAGTTTTGAACGGCTTCATTCCCAGGCATGGTTCACCTCCCCTCATCTTTCATAATTCTCGTACTTTAGTTTTTCATTTGCAACTTAATATAATTTTAAAATATTAGGATTATAATAAAGTTAAATGTTTTTACCAACTCATTGCAAAATAATGAAATGTCGTGTCGTAACTCATGAAGTCAAATAACTCATTTGCATTAAAACATGAACTTCCACCCTCATTCTAAGGTGATGTAGAAAAATTCCATCCCAACTGGATCACTACAAAATTGTTTTATCGACCGCATGAAATTGACTTTCCAGAATAACATCGACCTCTCTCTCGTTTAAATAGTTAATTTTTGCATTTTTGGAGACTCATTAAGTACCCTTCGTAACTCTGAAAATGAGATGTTAAGCTTCATTCGTGTACCTTGTTATGTGAGGAGTCACCTTGACCTCTAGATTGACCCCGAATGAACATATGTGATCTTTTGATGCTCTTATAGGAGCCTGTTACACTGGTTTACAGCAGTAGAAAGTTGTTAAATCTAGAAAGTTGGCTTTCATTTTGAACCGCCATTTGAACCCTGGATAGAGAAATTACTTTTGCCTTCGCAAACCTCTAGTGTTCTTACTAGAAAATTACATGGAACCTTCAGTTTAAGGAAAAAAACTTTTCTAGATATTTTGATGATGACATTTTGTAGGCCTCTGGTCATAGTTTGACAAGGTCAAACTGACCAATTAGGACCGGTGGCTTCGAAATTTGTTGCCGTTCGAAGACTATTTTCTAGTTCTGAATTCCATCGACTCTGTTGAATTCTCCATATATATGGGAACTTGTAGGAAGTTTCTTGTGGCGCATTCATCCATCGAACGTCATTTTGGACATGGATTTCCGAGCCCTCGAACTAACTTTTGTTCTTTTGCAACTGGGTCAACTACGACCAGTGGCCCTGGAAAACTAGCCGCCAAACGCAAACCGTTCACTTTTTCCCAATTCCGTCAGTTGCTATGAACTCTTGGTATATTTGGGGACACGTAGAAAGTTAATTGTGGTGTGCGTTCTCATCGAAGATAACTTTTGGAAGTGGTTTCTTAGCCTCCAAGCCTATTTTGAACGTTTTTGTAGCTATTAAGAAAATGTAAAAATTGAAGTTGGGGACCCTCGACGGGTTGCCAAACCCCTGTAGATACTTTTGACACATGTAAATAACTATTTAAAACACTATATTGTGACTTGTTGTGTGAATTAGGGATTTTGACAAATGGTGTTTTCTCTCTCTTCCCTTCTCTTTCTCTCTCCTAGGTTATAAAAAGAAGTAAAATGAAATGTAATGAATACATGTCTCTAAACCTTTTATTTCGATTGCAAATTGTAATTATTATCATATGTAAATGGGAAACTAAAAATGATAATTATGTTAGATTAGGGTGGATGCCATGCCAGCGATTTATCACTGATATCATGCTCACGTGGTTTTGCAGGATGAAAGAATGATGACGAAAAGGTGATGTGTAATTCATTTATTTATCTTTGTAATTTATATAGTTCATTGTTAAATGAATAAATGTATAATGTTGTCTCATGTTACAGACTGTTATATTTGATAATTTGTTGCTATGTATGAGATGCTTGGTTTTCAAGGACATGTAGGAAATGTGTTTATCATAGGTCAATTTGATTTATAGTACACTTGGTAAAAAGGTTTGATATTTATATAAGGTAAATGAATTTGAAGTAATATCTTGTAGTGCATATTTAGTGTTCAATAAATGATTAATGAGTCATCTTGTGCATTCATACTTTGTAAATGTAATAAAGAGAATTAAATCAAAACACTCTACCCTTGTTCAATATCGGAGCATAACTTGTTTTCATGTGTGTTACTTTTTACCCTAGAAGACATTGAAAACCGTAGAGTGAACTTAAACCCTACACTCGATGGAAATCTCCTAGCTTGAGTAAACAAGAGCCCAAGAATGGGTTTATCATCTTAGTCAGTATGGTTAGTGACATTGTCATAAACCTGGTAGATAGGAGTGACACAGTCAAACTTTTTTGGAGTATGTAGAGCTAACTCCTCCTTCGTAGCCTAGAGGACTACCTTGTCTTCCGAAGATAGATTTAAAATTAAATTTCTTCATCAAATGAAATCCCTATTGGATCCATGACATAGATGGAGGTTGTGATTTAGTTTTTCTAGGTCTTAAACTCTTATTAATGAACTCCTTAGCTCTGCTAAGCTAAATGTGTTACCTTGGTGCTCTCAACATAACACCTTGGTCCTTTCTTGAAGGTGGTTTAGCATAAATTTGTCCTCTCGCTTAAAACTCATATATAGTTGAGGGGTAGACCCTTAGGTGAAGTTGGAATTAATCTAAACCTCAGTTGATTTGGATGTTAACTTAGGGTTTGTGTGTAGCTTCAAGTCTCCTAATCATATATGTCTTCAAGAGGTTAGACAAACATTTCGTAACTCCTTTTACAAGACAATGCTAATAATAAGACCATAATGTGACATAGAAAATAAAGCATATAAGAGTAAAAAAATGAGATTTGAGGTTTGAAATAATGCCACTCTTGGAGACCTTATATCTCAATTAAATATATTCTTTTGTTTCAAAGAATATGAATTTCCTTGGTGTGATCAACCTTTGAGAAAACAAAATACATATATAAATCAAAATGGAATTCCACAAGTCATTGAATTAGAATAACTATGGTAGGGAAATAACTATACCGTGATCGAGGAATGTTTTGGTAAAAAGATATCTTGTATCTAAATCTTCGTTAAATCCTAATATCGCTATATGGACACCAAGTCACATTCACTTGAGTTGTAAGAGTAAAAAGGTAGACATTGAATATATGTTCGAGAAGAATATTCTTAACATAAGAACAAGGTAATTAAGTACTTTATATGCATTTGAATTATGCCAAATAAGTATGCAAGCTATGGAAATTTTGTAAAGAATAAGAAGCTAATTTAAAATGGTCAAACTGTAAATAATATGTGGGATGAACTTAAAGTTTTTGTAGTTGGAAAAATGAGGAAGCTATCCTTGCACAATAATGTTCTTGGAATGTTAATCGTAACTAAAATACAATTAAAGAAATGATGTGTTGTGGGTTCGCCATTCCTGAAGTCATTTTTCTTGTGGTTGGGTCAGTACTAGTAACCATTCATTGGGAAAGGTGTGGCATCGACATGCCTATGTTGTTTTCTTGTGTCTATGTGAGTCGATGACTTATGTAATTGTCGTATGCGAGTTGAGTTTCTGTACTTGGAGTCCTTGTTGTGTTGTGTGTAGTGAGCAATGTAAGTCAAAAAAATTACCTGTTATTTTACTATTGTAATTGGGTGTGTAAAATGTGGGCACTACATATGGTATCAGAGCGGAGGTTCATGCTCTCGAACCTCTGGGATGGATTGGAGTTGTGATGATTTTGCATGATGGTGGTGGATATTGGAAGAGTAATGTGATATATGTTGTAATGTGAACAATGTTGTAATTGTGACCTTATGGAAGCACATGTGGTGCATGTCACTTAGTGTGTATTTGTTATCATGTTGATGTGCTTGATGATGAGAGTATTCACTCTCTATTTCATGGATCCAATGAGGAATTCGAGTGTGGTGTACCACCTTGTTGTGTGTGAACGAAATGTTATTGTGGATTGCAGAGTGTTAGAGCATTTTGGCATTATGTGATATGAAGGTGTATTGATGTATTGCATGACAAAATTGATGTAAAGTGAATCACAGTTTATTGTGATGTCATCACCGTATTGTGATTAGTTGTGTGCATCGTTGTGTGGTATTGCAATTAACTATAAGTTGTAAGGTTAGACATTGTTTTCCTCATACCTATAATTCATGTAATATGTGATGATTCATGTCGTGATTTAGGGGCATATGGTGAGTATGATCCCTAGTGTATAGTGATTGCACTTTGGGTGCAGGATGTGGTAATGTGATGTATCGTAACCCATGAAAGTATTAGTTGTGTTATACCCTATATATAAATACCATGCGTAAGACGTTATGGTTAATGTGCGTGAATCACCATTGTGTTAGTGATGTAGTTATGTGTATGTTGTGAACCTTACACTAGATGACCCTAAGGGGATAAAATGTCAAGAGTGTATGTGTGGAGAGAGGAGGCATGGACCAAGTTTTCATAATCTTGAGCCGAGTACGAGTGAGGAAGTGGAGTCTTATATAGACTGAAAACCCACTTCTATCTGTTTAGTATACTTCAAGCTTTCTCAGTATATTGTGGGTGCACACCACCTCAGGCTCAACTTATGCAACTAGAGTTCCCCTCGCTCTTTCTTATTGGATTGTTTATTGGACAATCCTATGTGATTTTGACTATGTTGATCCTTTTGGGAGTATGGAGGAATGATTCAGGAAAAGATGATGACAGTTACATTATTTGATATACTCATTTCTAGTTACATGTATATTTTACGAGCTAAGGCTCGATGTCTGAGTGTCAAAGCAACTCAATGAGTACCCCTTTGGTGGCGATATGAGGCCACATAGTGATTGTAATGTGTTATTTTCTCTATACGTATTTTTATTCGTAAATTAATCTTTATCTCTTTTAGCTAGAACCAATCGTTTTCTTGATTGACATGTTCTTATATTTTGGGAATTTATTTGATTGTTGCATTAACATTTGGATTTTTCACTAACCATGGCTAATTAGCCATTTGTTTTTCTTAGTTTTAAACTATCTTTTCATATTTAAAATTTTATAGCCTTTCCCAAGGCTTTTGATTTTTCCACTTGGCATTTGAATGGATTGTTATGCTGGTTCTAATGTCATAATGTGTTGGAATAGGGTCATGGGATTAACCATGGAGTGGTTGAACCTATGGACCCACTTCGTTGTATAGGGGTACACCCCAAGGAGTTACAGATAACTAGCGGGTTATTGAACCACGAGTTATTATGTCACTTGGGTTGGGGTGACGGGGCTCTATGTGCCAGGGCCATAGGGTGACCCGACCTCATTAAAAGGAGAAAGGAGATGGGCCTCTATGGTTGAGTGACCCGACTTGGTTTTAGCACTATGATTATTTCTCCTTGGGAGGTATATGGAGTTATTTGGTGATGGTTTGGGAGGTATATGGAGTTGTTTTATGATGCTTCAGGAGATATATGGAGTTATTTCTTGATATTTTGAGATGTGTGGAGTTGGTATAGTGAGTTATGTGTACCCTTGTGAGTCTTTTTACACCTTGTTATGTTTGAGGCTTGACTCTTCCCTTGGTTGGTATGGACTATTGGATATTGTCTTGGCACTATGTTGGTACAGTCATGGATTTCTTTGGGTCTTGTGATACTCGTTGTATATGTATCAGCATGATGATTTTGTTTGTCAGTCACATCTATGTACTGGATCTATGTCTGTGACATAATTGTTGGAAATTATTTGCTATGTGGACTACTTGTTGTCATTCCATGGAGGAATTAAAGGTCTTGTGATGTGTTACAACCATGAAAGTATGTAGCAAGATGTCTCATGGGTTGTTTGTGTTGTGTTAAGTTTTGTGTGACATCTTGATGTTAGTTACTATTGGGCACCCACAAACATAAGACAATTGAAAAATTCTAAACAATGAATGTTATAATCTTGAGATAAGAAATATTGTAAAAGAAAATATAAACAAAGTAATAAGGTAAACAAGAAATACCAATCTTCACAAAACATTATAATTTAAGATATTGCCAAAATTAGTTTTCTTCCTTGTGGTCATGTTATACCAACAATTTTTTTGATACACGACATGTGTCATTATTATATTCTTTCCTACATATCCTCCGAGCTTTGGTGTTGTGTCGCATCGAGGATGATGCTCTTATAAGGGGGAGATGTAGTGCCCCTCAAATCTAGTTGTAAATGGATGGAAGACCTGTTGGACTTCACGTGAAGGCACGTGGTCCACTTGGAAAATGCATGAGTAACCTTTCTTTTTTTTTCGACCTGTCATTTTCCTTGCACAAGAATCCAAGAACTTTATTTGGAATCCAAGGCGCGGATCACGTGGTAATGCAGGTTAACGTTGGTCATTCAGCAACAAGTGGATAGTTTCAACAAAAGCAAAAAAACAGGGAACTATGATGAATGGAGCTCTCTTGGAATAGTCACCTAAAATCATTTTTTATTCATCCCTACAGACAGAAATGAATCGTACCCAATATCTCCTCGTATTTCTATCTACAAATCGATTGAAATGGGTTTATATCTGTACTGAAGTAGGTTAAATGATCTCTGAGAGGGAAGAAAATACTATTGCCGCTATTTTTGTTTCTGATGGATATGCAAATAATACGCACAGAGATGATACAGGGAGCTATGAATCGATCTTCAAGGACTATTGTCAGGAATGGTGGCCACAAGGAAGCATCGTTCCTCACTTTGGAAACAATACCTAAGAAGGATTTTTGTTGTTGGGTTTCTCTGCATACTCTTCATTCTTCTGGCATTCTGTACAAAATGGCCTCAGGTTTCAGAGAAGTTCAGAGCCATATCTTGGACAAAAACAATAGCTGGGGATAATCTAGAGCCCACTCCATGGCACCCCTTCTCCAACAAAAAAATCACCAGATGGCAAGTATCCACGAGCTTCACATATTTTCTAGTGCTCCTACCTGACCTACAGTTCACCATTGAGGTTCATCCACTCATACCTGATTAAGAATGATCTATTTTAAAATAAAACTCGATCCTACCCTGCATTGTTCCAGTGGATTCACAAAGATCTTGCACAATGGAGGGTGTCTGGAAATATGAGAAAACAACATCAGGGCATCCAAAGAATTTGCTTCCTTTTGGGTGGTCTTTGTGGGGGTCGACTGTATGTGGATCTCTTCTATGCATGTGTGCAAAGCAGAATGATGTTAACAATTTAAGGATTATTGCAGCTCTTGGAATGGTATCCTGGCTTGGTGCCTGATGTGGACCTAATGTTTGATATGTATGGATTTCTTAGTCATGTTGGCTATCTTGAGGGAGATCCAAACTTTATTGTCCAACACCATTTAAACATGTGGTTTTGTTTTTGGTTTGGTGCAAAATGGGGTCGTTGGGAAAGCTTGAGGATTTCAAGCAAAGGAGAAATGGAAAAATTGTGGATGCTTTGATGATCTGTTCGACAAAATGCTTAAGCGAGATGTTGAACCGAATCCATTGCGGTTTTGAAACTGGCTTCATTCCTAGGCATGGTTCACCTCCCCTCATCTTTCATAACTCTCGTACTTTAGTTTTTTGTTTACAACTTAATATAATTTTAAAATATTAGGATTATAATACAGTTAAATGTTTTTATCAACTCATTGCAAAACAATGAAATGTCATGTCGTAACTCACGAAGTCAAAATAACTCGTTTGCATTAAAACATGAACTTCCACCCTCATTCTGAGGTGATGTAGAAAACTTCCTACCCAACTGGATCGCTACAACATTTTTTTATCGACCAGACGAAATTGACTTTCCAGTAATAACGTTGACCATCTCTCGATTAAATAGTTAATTTTTGCATTTTTGGAGACTCATTAAGTACCCTTCGTAACTCTAAAATGAGATGTTAAGCTTCATTCGTGTACCTTGTTATGTGAGGAGTCACCTTGACCTCTAGATTGACCCCTGAATGAACATATGTGATCTTTTTGACGCTCTTATAGGAGCCCTGTTACACTGGTTTATAGTAGTAGAAAGTTGTTAAATCTAGAAAGTTGGCTTTCATTTTGAACCACCATTTGAACCCTGGATAGAGAAATTACTTTCTACCTTCGCAAACCTCTAGTGTTCTTACTAGAAAATTACATGGAACCTTCAGTTTAGGAAAAAACACTTTTCTATATATTTTGATGATGACATTTTGTAGGCCTCTGGTCACAGTTTGACAAGGTCAAACTGGACCAATTAGGACCGGTGGCTTCAAAATTTGTTGTCGTTCGAAGACTATTTTCTAGTTCTAAATTCCGTCAACTCTGTTGAATTCTTCATATATATGGGAACTTGTAGGAAGTTTCTTGTGGTGCATTCATCCATCGAACGTAATTTTTGGACATGGATTTTTGAGCCCTCGAACTAACGTTTGTTCTTTTGCAATTGGGTCAACTACGACTAGTGGCCCCAAAAACTATCCGCCAAACGCAAACCGTTCACTTTTTCCCAATTTCGTCAGTTGCTATGAACTCTTGGTATATCTAGGGACACATAGAAAGTTAATCATGGTGTGCATTCTCATTGAAAGATAACTTTTGGAAGCGGTTTCTTAGCCTCCGAGCCCGTTTTGAACGTTTTTGTAGCTATTAAGAAAATGTAAAAATAGGAAGTTGCGGGACCCTCGACGGGTTGCCAAACCCCGTAGATACTTTTGACACATGTAAATAACTATTTAAAACACTATAGTGTAACTTGTTGTGTGAATTAGAACTTTTGACAAAACGGTGTTTTCTCTCTCTTCCCTTCTCTTTCTCTCTCCTAGGTTACAAAAAGAAGTAAAATGAAATGTAATGAATACATGTCTCTAAATCTTTTATTTCGATTGCAAATTGTAATTATTATCATATGTAAATGGGAAACTAAAAATGATAATTATGTTAGATTAGGGTGGATGCCATGCCAGCGATTTATCACTGATATCATGCTCATGTGGTTTTGCAGGATGAAAAATGACGACTTAAAAGGCGATGTGTAATTAATTTATTTATCTTTGTAATTTATATAGTTCATTGTTAAATGAATAAATGTATAATGTTTTCTCATGTTACTGATCAAGTTATATTTGATAATTTGTTGCTATGTATGAGATGCTAGTTTTCAAGGACATGTAGGAAATGTGTAGTTAATCATAGGTTAATTTGATTTATAGTACACTTGGTAAAAAGAATTTAATATTTTTATATAAGGTAAATGAATTAAAAGTAATATATTTTAGGGCATATTTAGTGTTCAATAAATGATTAATGAGTCATCTTGTGCATTCATACTTTGTAAATGTAATAAAGAGAATTAAATCAAACAATCGACCCTTATTCAATATCGGAGCATAACTTGTTTTCATGTGTGTTACTTTTTGCCCTATAAGAAATTGAAAACCGTAGAGTGAACTCAAAACCTACACTCAATGGAATTCTCCTAGCTTGAGTAAACAAGAGCCCAAGAATGGGTTTATCATCTTATTCAGTATGGTTAGTGACATTGTCATAAACCTGGAAGATAGGAGCGACACAGTCAAACTTTTTTGGAGTATGTAGAGCTAACTCCTCCTTCCTAGCCTAGAGGACTACCTTGTCTTCCGAAGATAGATTTAGAATTAAAGTTCTTCATAAAATGAAATCCCTATTGGATCCAAACAACATAGATGGAGGTTGTGATTTAGTTGTTCTAGGTCTTAAAATATCATTAATGAACTCCCTAACTCCGCTCAGCTAAATGTGTTACCTTGGTGCTCTCAACATAAAACCTTGGTCCTTTCTTGAAGGAGGTGTAGCATAAAATTGTCCTCTCACTTAAAACACATATATAGTTGAGGGGTAGACCCTTAGGTGAAGTTGGAATTAATCTAAACCTCAGTTGATTTGGATGTTAACTTAGGGTTCGTGTGTAGCTTCAAGTCTCCTAATCATATATGTCTTCAAGAGGTTAGACAAACATTTCGTAACTCCTTTTACAAGACAATGCTAATAATAAGACCATAATGTGACATAGAAAATAAAGCATATAAGAGTAAAAAAAAAGAGATTTGAGGTTTGAAATAATGCCACTCTTGGAGACCTTATATCTCAATTAAATATATTCTTTTGTTTCAAAGAATATGAATTGCCTTGGTGTGATCAACCTTCGAGAAAACAAAATACTTATATAAATCAAAATGGAATTCCACAAGTCATTGAATTAGAATAACGATGGTAGGGAAATAGCTATACCGTGATCGAGGAATGTTTTGGTAAAAAGATATCTTGTATCTAAATCTCCGTTAAATCCTAATATCGCTATAGGGACACCAAGTCACATCACTTGTGTTTTAAGTGTAAAAAGGTAGACATTGAATATATGTTCTGGAAGAATATTATTAACATAAGAACAAGGTAGTTAAGTACTTTATATGCATTTGAATTATGCCAAATAAGTATGCAAGCTATGGGAAATTTTGTAAAGAATAAGAAGCTAACTTAAAATGGTCAAACTATAAATTATATGTGGGATGAACTTAAAGTTTCTGTAGTTGGAAAAAGGAGGAAGATATCCTTGCACAATAATGTTCTTGGAATTTTAATCGTAACTAAAATACAATTAAAGAAATGATGTGTTGTGGGTTTGCCATTCCTGAAGTCATTTTTCTTGTGGTTGGGTTAGTACTAGTAACCATTCATTGGGAAAGGTGTGGCATCAACATGCCTATGTTGCTTTCTTGTGTCTATGTGAGTCGATGACTTATGTAATTGTCGTATACGAGTCAGTTTCTGCACTTGGAGTCCTTGTTGTCTTGTGTGTAGTGAGCAATGTAAGTAAAAAAATTACCTATTATTTCACTTTATTGTAATTAGGTGTGTAAAATGTGGGTACTACACAAATCTAATGCAATAAAAATGAATGAAATTTATTGCTCATTGTATCAAAGGGGGTAAAGTAAAGCTAGGATACTCCTTGGATATTCCTAATGGGATTTTCTTGGAAAACCATGCTTGCATAGATAGTTTGTGACACCTATAGAGTGAACTAATATGAAGCTTTTGGCTTGGGGCCAACTTGACTTTATCCATCATGTTCTATCAAGATCTCACGAAGAAATAAATTATTTTGGAGTCAAAACCTTGTTATTTCAAACAAGGGAGAGTCCATTGAAGTTTGATCCTAGTGTTATTCATCATGAAATTTACAAAGTGTTACTTTTTCCTAGTTTTTCACTTGTCTTAAGACAAGACGAAACTCTACCAAAGTTACACCAAGTATTTTTCATCACCACTTGGTCTACTCCTTTGTTTTCTTATTTCCCATTTGGGAAAAAAGAGAACATACATACATAGTGCTATCAAAGATTTTGTCCACCACTTTTGCACCCGCTTACATCCTTCCTTATTGCGACTTGCGATAGTAAGCATTGAAAGTGTGTTGGTACATATTTTTATCTTGGTAGCCATTATCTTGATACCCACGTCAAGATTATCATTATAGTTAGGTTGTCTCATCATTGAATTCCTTTGATTTTTTATGCTGCTCATATCATATCAATACAATTTTGATACTTACATCTTGTTTCCTTTGTGAAACTTGATCTAAGTCTCTAAGTTGTATTGTTACACTACTCACATAAATAACAACTTCTTGATATACTTAGACTTAGTTTTGATCCCAAAATAACCTTGAAATATTGAAAGTGTTGTCATTACTTTGCTAACATCATTTTTATACTAACATCATTTTGATACTAAAATATTGATTAATGTGTCCAAATAGTGTTGTTACATTGCTCACATTTGTAGCCTCCATTTTCAAGACTTGGACTTTGTTTGTATCTAAAACTTGTTTTAGTATACCTTGTTGGGAGATCACGTCAACACCTTCTTAGTATTTAGGTCTTGTTTATTTTAAACTTGACCTAAGTGGTGATATTGTGTTGTCACTATTTGCACTAAACCTATACTTGAAAAACGTAGGGAGTAACTATTCTTGTGATTGGATCATAGTCTTGTACTTGATTGTTGTGTCCTAGATACTTGTTGCTACACGTACCTTATCGAGTTTTCATTCTTTATTCTTTGGTGTCCTTGGTTCATATTGCCTTTAGACTTGTTACCATTCTTTATTTGACATTCTTTGTGATGATTTTATGTCATTACGTTGCTATGGTTTTCCTAGGGTCCATTTTAAATCAACCTTAGTAAAACCTTTCTCATTATGCCTCCTATGAAAAGGATGGGGCATCAAAAATTAGGGTCAAATCCCTTTATAGATGACAAGTTAAATCCAATTTTTGAAGACAACACCATGGTTGATCATAGTGGTGGTGAGGATAATTCTCCTTGGGTAGACTTTGAATTTATCCCCACCCAAATAGATAACTTCTTGTTCCAAAATAGACATGAGGTTCTTATGCATGTTGTAGAGTTAGGGGCCAAGTTTCCATCTACGGTTGATCCCTCTCTCCTTGTTGAAATGGTTCAAGAAGAGGAAGAAGTGGAGCATCCTCTGTGTAATGTTGATGAAATATTAAACCCAGGACATGCTTCTACTTCTAGCCAAAGGAATGAGGAAGAAGTGCCTTCTCAAAATGATGGTGGATATCGCATCCCCATTGTCAAAATACATTGTGAGGATCATGAAGAACATGTTAATCATGAGCAACCTCCCTCTCGTGAAACTCGTAAAGAGATACCAACCCAAGAGGTTACCTTAGAAAAAAAAATACAAGCCCTTTCTCGCCAATTGGAAAGCTTGGCTTCACATGTTAATAAGGAATCAAAAAGGCTCCTAGACAAGAAAAACCTCAAGCTTCATATCAAGAGTTTTATACTAAGACTCCTAGACAAGAAAACCTAGGGCTTCACATCAAGAGTTTTATACTAAGACTCCTCGTCAAGAAAAACGTAAAGAACCATATGAGGAGTTATACACAAATAATCATGGCAGTGAAACAACTAGACTTAACTACTTATATAAGACAAACATCACCTACATAAGAAAATCCTTTAATCAAGAGTGGTTATCCATGAAGAATGCCCTTACTGATTTACAAGAAGGCAACATAGGCAATAGTAAAAGTATCAGTTTGAGGAGCTATGCCCATATCCCTTTGATAGGGCTATATGTTGCAAGTACCTTTCCCTCATCACTTTGATTGTCCCAAGTTTGAAAAATACAAGGGAAAAGGTGATCCAAGAGACCACATTAAATACTTTTACATGGCATGTCAAGAGGTCACTTTTAGTGATAACTATCTCATTCACCTTTTCCCATGGAGTTTAGGGGGTCAAGCACTCGAATGGTTTTTACATATACCTAAAGGGTCCATTTCTACATGGCCAAAATTAGTAGAACACTTTGTGCGTCACTTCTCCTTTAACATGGAAAATGACGTTACCATGATAGATTTTTGTAATGCAAAACAACATAACAATAAAAAACTTTTCTAGTTTCTTACAAAGATGGCAAGGGCTCGCTAGTCACTTCCCTTGCTCCATACCAAAGAAATAGCTGGTTAGCATATTTGTACCTAACTTACACCCTAAGATTACTTTCCACTTGCATATGCATTGTGGAAACACATTTGAAGAGGTTATAGAAAAGGTAGTCAAATTGAAAAGAATTGTTAGCAAAAGGGACTTTAAACCCTCTTCATGTGATAATCATGATTCAAAGCCTAATAAAAAATCAAAGTTCATTCCAAACAAGAAAAAAAAAAATGTCATAGGTGATGGTATAACGGAATCTAAATGAGTACATGTGGTTCAAAACCATGCTCCTTTGAAACTTGTTAAAGGAACTTCGACCCTTGAGTTCCAAATCACACGTTTCCCCCTTTATCTGACTCTATATGTCATCGATATTAAAACAATTAGAGGTGGTCAACATGGTTAAATACCCAAAAACTATACCCTATGGAGATGACACACCTAAGCCATCATGGTTTAGAGAAAATGAATATTGTCACATTTCATCATGTTAAGGGTCACAAAACTGATAAATGTTTGAAATTGAAACACTTCATCCAGGACTTAATTGATAGTGGTGATGTGGAAATGGATTTTATTGCCCCTAGTAAATCTGCCAATGAAAACTTGGGAATTTACAAAGAACCTTTCCTAAGCATAACAAAGGAAAGGAAAAGTTAGATCAAGGACAATCGTCCCAAACCAAAAATTCCAACTATGTTGCAAAGAAAATAATTATTTTGATGCCCTAATTGGTTGTGTTAACCCACCTTTTGAGCATATCAACACCATTAAGATTAAAATGAAGAGTGCATTGTGGAAACGTGATGTGCTCACCTTGTTATCTTAGAACCTCCTCCACCTACCCCTCAAGATAGTCATTATGATGTTTTAGAGAAACTTGAGAAAACTACTGCTAAGATTTCGATCTTAGATCTTCTTAAAATATCTAATGTTCACAAGGAAATCCTTTGTAAAACATTACAGGGGTCAGAGTGTCAGTTGATATTGACCCTACATACTTCCAAGCCATGGTCATGTAGATTTCTCCAATAGAGCACATAACCTTTAGTCATGAAGATATTCCTAAAGAGGATCCTAAGCCATAACTTACCCTTACACATTGAGGTCATTATCAATCATAAGAAGATAAAAAGGGTGCTTGTGGATGATAGATTAGGTTTGAATATTTGCACTTTGAAACTGGTTCGACAACTAGTTGTAATGAAATTGATCTAGAAACTAAGGTCATCACCATCAAGGCATATGATAATGAAGAACGATAAAATCAGCCAACATGATCACTTTCTCACTTGGGAGTAGGGCCTACTACTCATGATACTAAGTTCCATGTTTTAGACTTAGAGCTTCCTTACAACATATTTCTCGGTCACCCATGGATTCATGCCATGCAGTCATACCTTCTATATATCATCAAGTGTTTGAAGTTATACCATGAAGGAAAATCATTACTATTCAGGGGGATCCTCAACCCTTTTCTCATTGTAGAGCATTGTTGGGTTATTTTCCCACCACTTATGAATGTCCTTCTACAAATATGGTCATTCCAATTCAATCAAAGGTACACTCACCTCATGAGTTGATCCAGATACCTTATATTCCAATGATAATGGTGATCTACATCAGATTCTCTTTTTTTCTTCATGGGAGATGAAATTTGTTGCAAATGGCTACAAATATGATCTCTAACAAGAAATTTTAGTTTCTAACTCCCTATCACCCAAAGTGCATGGTAGGCCTTGTCACAAATATCAACGATCTAGATAAAATTGCAGCATAAACTTTTACTCCTAGTGGTTTATTAGCAGATGAAAAGATTCTTAACAATATTATCTCCCATCCTTTGGATGATGAAATGGCTCCATGCTATCAATCACCCAAGTTGTTATCCCCAATAAAATGATGTATGCTATGGGATACAAAGGATATGGATGTGGCACATAAAAAAAGGTATATGAGAAGCTCTTCCAATACCACATCACAAGGTTTGTAAATATGGTATTGGCATTTGATTGTATGGGTCTCATCCCCAGAAGTCGAGGTTCCTCTTCAAACGTGAAGATAATTCATCTAAATACAAAAGAAAAATAAATTCCTGGTGTAGTCTTTACAAATACCTTGCCTCCACAAACCTATTTTTTAACACAACTATCTTAACTATAACCCCTATCATATCCCCTACCATTCCAACATTAGATCTTTTCTACCCATCACTTGTTAATTGGGACCAACAACAACATGTACCAATCGACATTTTTGAAAATGATGAAGCTATTGGTGAGTTTATGGGTCTTCATGATGACATTCCAGTTGGTGATCATAAGAAAGGATTCTCCATCAACCTTAATGCATATGCATATATTTTGGAGGAGGTTGAGTTATGTGGTCATCTAAGTAAAAAAAAATCAAGGGAAATATTTCCATAGAGAAGCCTTGTAAAAAATAATAGTCCAAGTCTTATAATGAAAACCTTTTTGAGGCACTTGATAGACAAACAAAAAGAAAAATCAATGGACAAAGAAGTTGACCATCCTAAGGGTGAAAATATCATTGAGACAACCTTTAGAAGAAGAATATCTCAATCTCCCCTAATCCTACATGCATGGAGGAAGAATCCAAGTTTCTTGTGGAGGAGACCATAGATGTCAATATTGGTATAAAGGAATTACCTAGAATGGTCAAGTTGGGAGCTTCGCTCTCAACCCAAGAACAAAAACCTTTGTGTTATTTTTGCATGAATTTTCAGATATCTTTGCTTGGTCCTACATGCATGCACATGCTAGGGTTAGATCCAGACATTAGTAGTGCATAACCTCATTTGTGCATAAGAGGAAAATCCTATAAAAAAAATCTCATAAAGATGCATCCTCGTGTCACCTTGTTGGTAAAAGAAGAGCTGGAGAAATTATTGGCAGTAGGCTTCATTAGGCCTATTGATTATTTAGAGTGGATTTCAAACATAGTCCTTGTATAGAAGAAACCCATTGGTATTAGAATTTGTACATATTTTAAAGATATAAATAAAGATTTTCCTAAGGATGACTTCCCTCTTCCTAATATCGACATGATTGTCGATTCAACAACTGGTTATGAAATGTTATCACTCATGGATGGATTTTTAGGGTATAATCAGATTAAAATTGTTGAGGAAGATCAACATAAGACAAATTTTACAACCCCATGGGGACATTTTTCTATCAAGTCATGCCCTTCGGCCTCAAGAATGTAGGTGCAACATATCAATGGGATATGACTATCATCTTTCATGATATGATCAATGACATAATGGAAGATTATGTGGATGAAATCTTGGGTAAATCCAGACTAGAGAAGATCACCCAACTATCTTACAATGCATATCTTTCAGCATCTTAGAGACTATAAGGTTTGACTCAACCCAAAGAAATGTGTCTTCGGCATGTGCTATCAGGAAAATTGTTAGGGTTTATTGTTTCACGGAGAGGAATTGAAGTAGATCCTGCAAAGGTTACTGCCATAATAGAAATGCCTCCTCCAAAGAACATCAAGACAACTACATAGTAGTCTATAGGGAAGATTCAAGAAATCAAAAGATTCATCTCCCATCTCATGTAGACAAGTGCCACTCATTCACACATCTTTTGAAAGAAAGATGTTGATTTTCATTGGGTCCAAACAACAACAAGTGTTTTCTTTGCTTAAGGAATATCTGTCCAAACCCCTATTCTAATGCCACCCACGGTAGGTGAACCACTACTACTATACATTTCTTACTCAATTTGTAATTGGTGCACTATTGGCCCAATATGATATAGAGTAAAAAGAAAAATTTGTTTACTATCTTAGTCATATGTTGATTGCTTATGAGCTCAACTACCCATAAATTGAGAAGGCTTGTTTGGCCATCATTTTTATTTTCAAAAACTTTTCATTATTTTTGAATAATAAGACCAAGCTCATATCAAAAGTGGATCCATTGAAATAATTGTTATCAAATCCTACACTTACAGGAAAGATGGCCAATTGGATCATCTTACTTAGTGAATTTGATATTGAGTATGTTCATCAAAAATCAGTTAAAGGGTAGGTGTTGGTAGATCAACTAGTTGAAGCCCCTTTTCCAGTACTTGAACCATTGAGTCTAGAAATTTAGATGCTTCTACAATGTACCTTGAGGAATCTTGTTATATGGAAGCTATACTTTGATGGCTCCTTTACATTTCATGGTTCAGTAGGTAGGAGTTGTGTTGATCACTCCTTCATAGAGATTTGATCCCTCAAGCATTTAGACTTGGGTTCCCATGCACAAATAATATAGTAGAATATGAAGCCCTTATTGCAGGGATGAAACTAGCTATCAAGTGGGACATTAGACAAGTGAATATAATTGGTGATTCTATGTTGATCATCAAATAGTAATTGATGAGTACAAAGTTAAGGATGAAAAAATTCTTCCTTACAAAAAATGGTTGACACTCTAAAGGATTTATTTGAGAAAATTACATTTGAAATAGATCCCAAGAGGAAAAATCAAGTAGAATGGATGCTATGGCCACAGTAGGGTCTATGTTACACATCCCACATGGAAACAATGACATGTCATTCTTCGTTGAGCATCTATGAATACCAACATATGACATGCCAAGAGTCCTGTTTGGTATGTGAAGTTGTTGGTCCCTTTTCCCCTTGGTATAGTGACATTTTTAACTACCTTCATGATGGAACCTTCCCTCATACATTTCCCATTCTAACAAAATAAACCTTATCTAGGTATATCCCCACTACACCTTACTTGGGGCACTCTCTACCATAGAGGCTATGATGGGAATTTGTTGTTTCTTAATTCAAATGAATCCATCTTAGTGGTTAAGGAGGTGCATGAAGGATCTATGGGGCCCATATGAATGGGATAGTCTTGGCTAAAAAATATACTAAGAGTAGGCTATTATTGGCCTACCATGGAGAATGATTGTTGCAAGTATGTAAAGAAATGTTTGCAATGTCAGAAATATGGCAACTTGATACATGCGCCGACACAATCATTACAACCTATTACGACACCATGGCCTTTTTCAAAGTGGGGACTTGATCTCATTGATAAAATTTCCCCTACATCCTTTGATGGCCATATGTTCATTATTACTACCACTAGAGTATTTCACAAAGTGGGTAGAGGTTGTTCCTCTCACCTATGTCAAGGTGCGCAGATATCCAAATTTATAATGAACCATATTATTTTTGATATACATCCCCTCTACCATTGTAGTTGAAAATGGTAAGTCATTCAAAAAAAAATATAAAGGCATTGTGTCAACACTTTCAAATCCAACTCAAGTATTCAACCCCTATTACCCTCAAGGTAATGGGTAGGTTGAAGCCTCAAATAAAACCCTTGTTCATATTATGGAGAAGATGGTGAATACAATGGTCATAATTGGAATTTGCATATTCATCCCACCCTTTGGGCTTATAAACATCCATCCACACCCCTACAGTGCTACTCCATATTCCCTAGTTTTTGACATAGAAGCCATATTACCCCTTAACCCTTGAGATCGAGCTCCCTCTTTACACATAGAGCTAAGAGATTACTTGATAAAGAGGAGGACTATAGAGTGGCTTAGCTAGTAGAGCTAGAGCTAGAGATATTGGATGAGAAGTGCCTTCACGCCCTTGATCACCTCAAAGTGTATCAAATCAAGTGCATCAAGTTATAAAAAAAGAATCATACCTCACCAATTTGAGGTAGGAGACCTTGTTCTAAAATAAAAATCAGTTCAATACCACCAAGGACCATGAAAAGAAAGGTAAGTTTGAGCCTAATTAGTTAGGGCCATATGTTGTGGTCACTAAATTTGGTTCAGGTGCATACAAGCTTGCTCACTCTGATGGTGATGAAATTAAGGAACCCATGAATGCCATGCATCTCAAGTGTTTCTATGCTTAAGTATGGGGTCCCTCAAATATCAAAAATCAAAAAAAAAAAAAATATAAAATCAGAAAAAGTAAAGAGAAATCAATGCATCCAAGTGTGAAAACCATGCAATTGTGGCACTTTGGACAATTCCTTTGGTGAAAACCAATTTTTCACCATTGGAGGGTCCATTGTTCACAAGCATCTCAATATCTAGGATTATGATGGCTTTATCCTAAGCTAGTATTTTCCTATGTCTGAGATACTTTTGAGCCTATCCCTCTTGGCCTTGATCCGACTGATCCTACTTCTATATGCAATGAGTTTTCTTTGTATATTCCCATCTAACGTTGGGGGAAATTTTGCATCATCACTTCTTGAACATATGTGTGGCATTCTTCCCTTGTACATCCCATCTATCATTGGGGGCATCCATGTTTCTTCATTTTCTTGCACATAGCTTTGGAAAACTTCTAGAAAATCACAAAAACATTCATATAACTTTTGAAAATCCCAAAACATTCAAATATGTTAGTTGGAAAAATAAAAAATTCAAATACATTTCATAGAAAACTCAAAAACAATATAACATTGTCTCGAGATAATACCAAAAACAGTGCAAAAACATTTCAAAAATTGTCCACACAAAAAAAGTAGTAGTTTGCTTACTTTAGTTGTTTGATTATACATAGTTTTTTTTTTCTTTTTCATTGTGTTTAAATTGGATTCATTTTCTTTCTTAGATTAAGTGTTACTTTAATCTATTGTGGAGTGCATTGGGTTCATTTTTATCTTGCATACTTGTATATAGTTGTGTTGTTTTGATTAGATTTGATTAACTTGTGCTTGTCTTGTTTGCTTGTACAATTTGTTATCATATCATCATCATCTATCATCACATCTAAACATCATCACATATCAATAAATGCTAAGCTACATCATCATACAAATGAAAATTAAACATGTATGCTAAGCTAACATCATATAATATCATCAAAAGAGGGGAAGAGGGATCACCTTCTATCCCCCTCATCATAGACCATAATAAAAACATGGGCTAAACATGTTATCTCATATAACATAATATGCGATAAAATAAACAAGTCCATCATCATCATATATCCATATAAATACAAATGTCCATGTATAAAACAATGTGTCTCAATATACATCAGATATAATAAGCCATCATGGGCATGGATAAAAATGTGCCTTCATCATGAGGCATAATAAAAAAAATACATATATATATATGTAAAAAAATGTGCCTTCATCATCATAGGCAAAAATATATATATAAAATAAAAAATGTGCATCATCTCATACATAAAGAATACATCTAATATTCATGGATGACTCTCACCTACTACTGGCTACTGGCTATGGTGGCTACATTTGTGGAGGAATGGTCACATGGGATGATGATATGATGACTATCTTGATTGATGAGATGGCTTGATATGATCTAAATCTAGATCTACTACTACTACTAATTAAAAGGATTTCTCTCTGTCCCTCTCTGAACTACAACATGATGATATAAGGGCTCTATAGTGAGCTGCCTCAAGTAGTGCTTGATGCAAAATCATAAACCAAGTCTAGAGACCCTACTGTTACTAATGTGCATGATGATGTGAGAGATCATCACTCCACTGTACATGAGTCTAGCCACATCTACCTGGAGTTGTTTCCTCTTAGTGACTAACTGGTCCCTCTCTATGGTGACTGTTGTAATTTTGCCTCAAGGCAACTAGATCCCATGTCCCCTGATCAATCTATCTCGGGGGTGATCATTGTTGTGGTGATCTATATACTTCTCTCCATCCCCCACCCACTAGAATGTGTGGTGGAGACCCCATCCATCCCAACCATCTCCCCCATCTCTCCATCTCCTCCATCCCATCCATCCCTCGAAGGATTGTATGTAGGTGGACTCAATATATGTGAGGTGATAATGGTACCATGGAACCTATAACTGTTGCACTGAACACCTGGTTACATATGGATGTGGCACCCTGTTATACTGTTGGTACACTGTACCTATGGACCTATGGGCCTTATCCTGTAATGCAGCCTCGACCTCTCCCTACTATAGGCCTAATCTCACTCTATCTCTAAGAGCCTATCCCCGTAAACCTTATGCTGTGGTGCATATACCTACCTCTATATAGCAACTGAGGATATCATAATGCACAATGGAAGGAACTATGGCATACCATGCTCCATAATATGATGTAGTCCCCGATCTAACTACCTGGGGTAATGTAACCATGGCCGTGACATATTATAACTAAAATTATCAAGTTCTCTCCATGGCCAATCCATGGTCCCATATCAAAATCTCACGCGTCCTACATGCATACCACATCTCATCACCCGGATACCCTAAATATGGCCAAGATGTCATTGAACCCATCTACTGGTACCACTCTTTAATGTATCACCTACTCCCAATAATAAAGTGGTCAATCTTGGTAGTACCAAGCTCTATATACCATCATCGGCCATTGATATAACCTGTAGGGGCCATGTAATCATCATGTAGTTGTAGATCATCAAATGCTCACCTATAATATAAAGTATCTCCCATGTGTGAGTGAATATCCTTGCCCACTAGCTCCCATCCATAGCAGGAGGGCTCATCTGAAGCCTTGTCTTAGAGTACTCCATGTGGGTGACCTATCACAATGTGGTCCCATGCCCATATCTATAAAGTTTTCCCTGATCTGAGGTTCTTCTAACCTCGGTATGCTATCAAATGCAATCCCAATATAAATCAGCCAATATACACTGGCCCCAAAAATCTTTTCCATCCATCAATCTGTATACTACTACTCAGTCAATCCAAGGGGAAGTGTGTGCCCAGTCTTTTCAGGAAGAAGATTCCACTAAAAGAGCCATCAAATACATTGGTATGTGAGAAAATCATCGATCATCAAAGAGTGTATAAAGGTCTACTTCCATACCCTCTCGAGGTATGTCTCGATGTAAGAACATATCCCAAAGGTAGGCTCGGATCCAGCCTGGTCCCCATATCATATCTATCCATCCTCAATCGGTACTCAAATGTGCCAATATCCTCTAGTGTCATGGATATCTCACCAAGTAGTTTGAAGCACTAGCTCTCACTACCATCTCTCTGCTAAGGTAGTGAGTAAAGGCATGATCTAGTCTAATCTGGGCATATGAGCTACATAGCTAAGGCTTGTAGCCTCCAAAATAAAATCAGCCCTCATTTCCCATCATGTGTAAAGGTCTACTCAAAAGCTCTGAGTCACCCATGTCACTCATGCATGTATCCAGCTTTTGCACAATTTCACCTACAAAATTACACAACACTTCATTAACATCATTTTCTTCCAAAAACATCTTCCTAAGGTGTTCTACTTGATTCTATACTCTTCTATTCATTCCTAAATTTTTCACTAAGGTCAAAAATTTTAGGATTTTCTTCTAAAATTAGCACAAAAATTCAGCACTAAGCAAAGCCTTTCTGCACTAGCATGCATTTGCACTTTTTCATGCACTACACTTCACATTTATGCCTTCATTCATTTTCACATATGCACATTCATTTTCACACCTACACCTTTGCATGCATACTTACCCATTTTCATGCTTTTGCATGTACCCTAAACCCACCTATTTATAGTTTTTGTGTATGCATGCCCCTCCTTCACTACATGCACCCCTTTGTGCACTAACAAGAGACCTCAACACTAGTGCACCCTAGGGCTTGCACTACCACGAACCATGATTTTCCCTAGCTAAAAAATGTAATAAATGCACTTAAAATTCAAAAATTTTTGTACTACCGTGTAGGGGTCCATAGGAGGCCTCCCAAAACTCTCAAACTCGATCTGCATGTGTGTTTCTAGTTTTGAATCCACACCATTTCTCTCCAAGGTCGAGAAAAAATCTCACAAAATCTCAATAGGGGTAAATAGCAAATAACTAGCCGCGATGGATTTTACCCCTGTGGCTTGGTATTTATAGTCATTTTGACCCCCATGTCATTTTTCATGCCCCCAATGGGCTAGGTGATCATGTTTGATTCTTCCAAATTCTTCTAGCACTCATCGTCGCAAATGATTATTTTTAATAAATAATCATTTTCACCCATTTTTTCACTACGTTGGGGGCATGTTTTTGCTTCCCAACGACCCTTTCTACTACATGGGGCATATTTTTTTTTCCAATTTTATTTTTTGGATGTCCCATGATATTTTCATTCTTCTCAATCATTTTCTTCTTGGAAAATTTAAAAATTCAAAAAAAAAAATTTTTTTTAAAAAAATCAAAACATTGGTAAAAATCATTAAAAATCCAAAAAAAATGTAAAAAAATTTTTTTTAAAATTTTGCAAAAATTAGTAAAAATGACATGCATGTAGCTTCAAATTTTTCAAAAATTGTATCAAATGCATTGTCCTCAAACATCAAATTTTTCCTACAAAACATATTTCTTAGGTTCTCACTTGTTCTTATCACAATGACTCACGATCATTTTGATCTACCCCATTAACAAAGTTGGTTTGCTTGTTATGTCTGTACTATCTTAGCACAATGAGTTTCTTAGTACTATTTCATAGTGCATGATTGATTTTTCATAGGACCCTTGTCCTCCATTATTCCCCTCACATGTATCCTTTCTTGGGGCACCATTTTTAACCCTTTTCATTAAACATGAACATTCGGGAACTGAAGCTTGATAACAAAAACATTGGTGCAACTATCTTGAACATTGTTTGTTTGAGTATGTGTGTTTGTACTTGTTTCCCTATCAAGTTAGCTTGTTTACTTTCTTTCATTGTATTGCATTATGTATGTTTTGCATGGAGTTAAGCATTTTTAACAATGAACAAATGTTAGTATTATAGCTTTTCATGTTATTTTACACTTTTTTTGTATGCGTATATTTTAATAAGGGTCGATGATGTTGATCATTTAAGAAAAGTGATGAAAAAAATTTTTTATTGAAACGAGCTGGATGCACAAGCTATTTCCATTTTCATCTATCAATTCTCATTACTAAAACACCTGTTTCTTCCATCCCTCTCCCACCTTATTTTCTATCTATTTCCTTCATATTTTTATCGTCGATCAACTTCTTCTATCACCCCATCGACACTCGAGGGGGCATCCTTCATTCTACTATTTTTTCTTCAAAATTTACTTGTTTATACTTTTCTACTATCTTTGAAGTGGCGTCACTTACGCCACCTCAAAGAGGGGAAAATGTAGACACCTAAAATCCACTTACACATATTTTAATGCTAAAGTGGTACTAATTATCCTCTATCTCATCATTTCCATTATAATTAGTGATTTTTTACTAATTAACTAATGTTTCCCTCTATTTTGGTCAATTAATGACACTTCATTAATTAACTAGCCTTTATCACATTCAGATGCCAATTAACGACACTTCATTAGTTATAATCCTATTCAAATCAATTAATTAACTATTATTAGTTAATTAAGCCTTTTAACAATGTATTTAATCAATAAACCCTTTTATTGGCTAAATCCCACTTTCAAATGCTTCAAATCATATCAAATTCCTCCTAAATCACCTCCAAATAGCCTAAAAAGCTTATTCTAGCCTATTAATTAATCCTAGTTGATTAATTAAAGCACCCTCCAACTCCCATGAGTTTCTAATCACTTGTTAATTCTTCTAAGCATGCTTAACAAGTCTAAATCTACTTTATCCTTTATCCCACATTCATTGGGATTCAAGCTTTCCCAAATAGAAAGCTATATAAAGGACCAAGCTCCTACCTTCACACCTTACACCATACTTTTTTAGTATTATCATAAAGCATATGATTAAGAGCCTTCTCCATTGATTTGGAATAGCTTGTTCATCTCTTGCATCCATTCCTTCATGCTTGATTAGTAAAGGAAGATCTAAACATGGCCTTGTAGCCATTTTTAGAGAGATTATTTCATCATCTTGAAGCAACAACACAAATTTGATTGATGTGATCTTCATAGGTTCACATTTTAAAGGAAATCATACATATATAGTAGGAATGTTTGTAGTTAGATGATTGATTTCATGTTAATTTCATTTTAGCATTCCAATAAGCTATGATCATGATGGTTTTATGGTAGATTTTAGCTTAGCTTTTAGACTACTAGGTGTTAGTCTATTTCAATTAGCTTTGCAAAATTTATATGACTTAGCTTTTAGACTACTAGGTGTTAAAAATGTATGTATTTGAGATGACAACATCTATAAGAAGAAGATTTTGAGCAAAAGTAAGTAGACCTAAAATGAGAGCTTCATACTTTGTGATGTTATTTGTACAAGAAAACCCTAATCGATATGCGAAGGGGAGTGGGTCACCATGTGGTGTGATGAAGACTATCCTAGCTCCAACACTAGATCTACAATGAGATCCATCAAAATACATTGTCCATGTGTGTGGCTCAACAATATAGGTAGTGAAATCATCATGAAAAGAATAAAAAATGGGTGATGCATTTGAGAGAGGTGTTGTAGCTAATTGATCGATGATAACTTGTCCTTTGATGGATTTTTGTGGTATAAATTTGAAATCAAACTCAGTGAGAAGCATGACCCATCATGCCAAGTGTCCCGATAGATGTGTGTGAGATAATAAGTACCACAAAGGATCAACTTTAGTGATGATATGTACTTCATTATTTAGGAGGTAATGTCACAATTTATCCGCAACAAAAACTAGGCCAAGATATAGTTTTTCAATGTAGCTATAGTTACATTCATAAGAAAGTAGGATGTGAGTGCTATAATAAATTTCTCTTTCACGTTAAGAGTCATCATGTTGTGTTAGGAGGACACGTAATGCATGAAATGTAGCAGAGATATATAACAACAAAGGTCAATCAACTAAAGGAGGGACTAAGACATGTGAGTTTAACAAGTATGCTTTGATATCATTGAATGCTTGTTGACATTGGTCATCCCAAATAAATTTAGTATCTTTCTTCATGAGTCATGTAAATGGTTGAGTCTTATCAACGAGTTGTGCAATGAATCGCTGAATAGCTTGAATTTTTCCTTGTAATGATCGTAATTGATGTAAATTTTTGGGTGGCGGCATATCGATAATGGATTTAATTTTTTAGGATAAATCTCAATGCCACAATGAGAGATAATATATTCGAGGAGCTTACCCATTGTGACTTTGAAAACACACTTTTGGGATTTAGATGCACATGATATTGTCATAGTCATTTGAATAGTATTCGTAGATCTTGTGCATGGGAAGAGTGTCATCTAGATTTGGTCAAAATGTTGTCTACGTAATCTTCGATGATCTTGTGAATATAATCATGGAATATATGCATCATTTCCCATTGATAAGTAGCCCTTGCATTTTTAGGACCAAAGGGCATAATCGTATAGCAAAAAATTTCCCATGGCATAGTGAAGGAGGTATTTTCTTGGTCAACGGGGTTGATTTTAATTTTATTGTAACTCAAAAATCCATCCATAAAATAAATAATATCATATCCAATGTAGAATCGACAATAATAGCGTCGATGTGTGGCAAAGGAAAACTATCCTTAGGACAAGCTTTGTTTAAATCATGGAAATCAGTGTAACAACGAACCCGACCATCCAGCCATTAGTGGCAAGATGTTGGATACCCATTTAGGATAGTCAACAACATGAATAAAATTGGCGTTAAGAAGCTTATGAATCTCTTCTTTAACTAGAAGGGCTACTTTGGGATGCATTTTACAAATTTTCTGCTAGACGGGTTTAACACCAAGTTGAGGAAAATATTGTGCATGGTGACTAATGGATCAATACCCAACATATCACTATAATCCCATTAAAAAAAATATCAGAGAAATCGTGAAGGAATTGCTTGATATATTTTTGTTTGGTAGGAGTGAGGGAGGCAACTAGCAAAACTATTCATGGATTTTCATATGTACCTAGGTTGTATTAATTATCTCTTCATTAATAAGGTCGAACGGTCTTCAATATATGGGTGAATAGGAATAGTGTTGGGGATCTCTGTTGTTAGGGGATACATTAATTCTCCAAAATACTCCGTAGTAGTGAGAGATAATGGAAGATGCCTTTTATGGTGAAAAGAAGGAAGATGATTATAAACACCCATATAGCCAAGTAGAGCATCATCAGTAGGAAAAACATTTATGGTGTCCCAAATGGAAGATGCATCATCACTAATAAGTTCAGGATGTACTATGGAAAGTGAAGTGACATGAAAGGTGGTATAAGCATCCGTAGGAGGCATATAAGGGGGTGATACCTAGTTTGAAAGTGTGTAACCACATAGGGAGACCCCAAAGTTTGGTGACATTATGTTCTTTTTATCTATATTTGTATTAGTGAAACCAAAGTGGTGCAAGTATTCATACCCTAACCCATATCTAGAAAATTCTATAGGAGCCTCAGAAGAAATGGAAGTATCAATAGATTTCTCAACAAAGTTACAATATTCAAAAGGTGATGGATCAACTAGAACATCATAAACAATGCCTTGATGATGGAACTTAAGTCATGCATGTAGCATAGAGGGGACCACATGCATAACATGGATCCAAGGTCACCCGAGAATAATATTATAGTTAAGGTTATTGGGCATGTGATGGCATGAAATAGTAATTATACATGGACTAATAGTGATAGGTAACACGCTTAGGAATGTTATCAAATCCATGGATAAAGATGGATGAAGGAGCTAAAGATGCTTCTGACATGCCTAAATGATGAAGGAAAGTGATGTTGCAAATGTTGAGGCTTGATCCATTATTAACTAAAGCACATTTGACTCTGAATTTGTTAACACAAACTTGAATATACAAGGGAGGGTCATGTTGTAGTATTTCTTGAGAAGGTAAGTCATCGGTTGTGAAAGTTATTTGATCCTCATTAAGGGATAGAGAAGAAGTGAACTTATGGTATACATATTCGGGTGACATGAGGAGGAATATAATTAGTAGCTAAGTACTTTTTAAGCTTACTAATACAATCAGGGTGATTTTGTAGATAAGTGTGAATAGAGATATTCATGATGAGAAAACCCTAAGATGATAAGTAATGAGTGAAGGTCCTATAGGCATGAAGATTGAGTGGGTTTCACCAAAGTGATTAACTAAAATGTGGAAGAATTGTTAATTCTATAGTTAATATAAACTAGGAACAATAGTAAATAACAATGAATAAAAATAGTAAATAAATATAGAAAGTGACCCAAGAAACTAATAAAGTAGATATGCAAAACCATAAAGTGCAAAGAGAGTTGGAAAGGACTTAGATGATTCAAAAATCTTGATGGACTATGTCGTGGAGATGGCTAGAGAAACAGAGGAACCAATTATGCTGAAGTCCATAATAGTGTAGATCTAGGAAATTTGAGTGGACTGGGATGCACATGGATAGGTACAAGGGTGCTTGTGGGTGCCCTAGTTTGAAATATGGGTGCCCTGATCTATGAAGAAGCTCTATAACCTTCTTTGAGGTGTCACTTACTCGCCTTCGCTCTTCTGTTGCACTAAATTTTCTACATTGTGTTGTATGTTGCTAGTAATCGGTGATGAATAATAGACCCGCAAAACCACAAGACACGCTTCAAAACCTAAAAAATAAATATGCATATGAAGGGGTCAAAAATTGACCTCAACTACCAAAATGGTGGGCTTACTAACTAAACATTGCACTACATCTTAGACCTGATGTAGTTTTATGTGTTTGTGTGTGTAATCATGCCCTAAGTGTTGTTGTGTCAGTCGTACTTTTTGAAAGTAGTGAGAAATAACTAAGTGTAGAAATGTAATAGAATGGTAGATGAAATAGAATAAACTTCGCTCCTATGTAGTGTGATGCAGATAAACCAGCCTTGTGCCTTGTGATGGAGATAGATGGATGCAAATTGAGCCTTTGATGGATGTAACCTTAGGTGATGATAGTAGTGCTTAGTGCTTGGTCTCTCATTATGGTCTCATAACTTTATATTTATATGGTTCTCTTGTTCTAATTTCATAATTAATCCCAAAAAGGTTGACCAATAAAAAGGTAAGAAATTCAAATGGTTAGAAAGTGCCCAAAAAGTGTTGGGAAAGTGTTGAAAGGTTCAAGGCGCCCCAAATGGGACTAGGGTGCCTAGGGCGCCCTAGTATTGGCTTGATGCCCAATCAAAGGTAAAATGATGCCAAATGACAAAAATAGACTAGGAAAGTATGTGCTGAAAGTCGGTAGTGATGAAAGAAATCAAAGTAAAATGGCTGAAGGACATGGGTTAATTAGTACTTTCTTCACTCAAAAATCATATAAATAGTAGTATGAGACCGGACTAAATAATGTCTAAAGTGCATGATTTTGTGACTACATGTGTGCTAAAAATCAATTTTTGAACAATTGTTTTTATGTGTTTGACTTAAATTTTGTGAATTCCATTTGAGGTATGTTTACATGTAGTATTAAAAAATTGAGTGCTCACTAGAAATGTGGTGTTAGAGGTCAAAATCAAATTGTCTTGTATGTAAATTATGTTAACCAATTTGTTGGTTTACTTCACTTGTTTAAAATTTTGTTTGGGAGAACAACATTTTTGGTATTTTTAATGTTTTAAGATGCAATGAACATGTGAAAGGAATAAATAACAACAACGAATGAAGATGTTTCTATCTAAATTGAAATTTTAAGAGTGCAATGAAATGAAAGTTATTACAGTCCACTTTTCTCTCCAAGAATTTTTTATATTTCAACAACCATGGCGATGGATATTTCTATAAGATTTTTTTCTACATGCAATCCCTCATTATTAATAGCTATAGGTGTTTTTATAGGAACAAACATAGAATGCATTATTAAATTGTGTATTTCTTCGAAATGTGTGATGCCACCTATTTCATGAATCTCTTCTTTATAAATAGGTATATAGTTTTGTACATGAGAAAACATAATACCCAAAGTGTTGTAGGTTGGCCAATAGATTCAAATGTTTTATAGATACAACTATTTCTATTGTAGATCAATCCGCCTTACCGATAGGCATAAGATCCATTATTGCAGAGACAATTTATTCTCAACCAACCATGCAATACAAATTGTTATATGCCAATATTCTTTATTAAGAGATGAAAAGGTCATTTAAGGTTGTTTCTCTTCACCAATAGATGAAAGGGAAGTTACATAAAAATATCCACCAATAAGTGCATACATTTCCATTGTTATGGGTTGGCTCTCTTCAATAGGTACATAGGGAATTACTAAAATTTTAGTTGCATAAATTTCTTTATTGAAACTTCTATAGGATATTTTTCTTGATTAATGTATGCATGTTAAAGATATTTATCAATAAGAATTGAGATAACGATATCAAGTTATTCATTAAGTGCACTAAAATTAGTTGCATGTTTCTTTCTATACCAATAGGGACATTTATTTATATACTTGAAGTTGTTATAGGTTAGTTTTTACTGAAAATTATAACCAATTCTTTCTTTGTATGTCTATCCCTATTTTGGTTGTAATAGTTCTAGGGACTTCACCGATTGGCCTTCTCGATATACATCAACCATCCCTTTGTTATCTATGTCATTACCAACAAAAATCCCCAAATTTATTTTTGTTATCCATTTGCACTTACTTACACAGAGTTAGTCTCTCTTTTCTTTTCTAGATTTTTCCTAATCGGTTCTATATTATGCATGACAAGACTTGTGATATGATCTTACATAGTTTATCCCTGCATGAAAGATGAAATTGCTTAATTTCTTAGTTTCTAATTATGAAAAGGAAATTTACTCTAGGAAAGAAATAAATTAATATAGAAAAGTGGGAAAATTTAAATCATATTTCTTAAAATCCTAACACTTGAAACCTTTCTCGAAAATGGTGCCAAAAAGTTGAGCATAATTATTACAATATTTAAACTAATGCAATTGTATAAATCCCATCAAATTTGGTTCCAAGGGTAGCTGCATAGATCTATAAATATGTTGCTTCATTAAATTATCAACTTGGGTGCATTAAGCTTGACAAGGTGACAAAAATGTATGTGTGGCAATATCCTCTCTTAAATGTTGGGTCCTAATCATTACGTAATTAAAACACACAAGTGCGAAAGGAAATGAATTGAATTGAAAGCACACTTACATGAAATTAAATTGTAGAAAATTAAATTTACCCTACTTGAGAATTGAAATACAACATTGTGTTGGACGTTTCCCAAACTCAATGAACCAAACTTACAGAAATATAATGTGTATACAAAAATTAATATTTATCGCTTTTGCCTCGATTCTTATCGAGACAAACATGGAGGAACCCATCAATCCTCTGCTCGTGTTGGGAGTCCCATCTATTGTTATGTTGCCAACAAATCCCCCAATGTTTCTACATTATGGAAATTTCATGAATGCTATTCCAATCTAACAATATTAATATGTGGAATTAAAATAACCAAAAATACAGACATAATACATAATGAAATCTAATCTAATGGATGATAAATTAGTCTACCAATCCACACGAGTGTGCCCTACCTTGGTAAAACTAGAGCTTGAATCATCTCCTCCTCAAGATAAGTAAGTTGCTACAAAATATGTTATGTTATCATTCCAAACCTATCGTACGAGCACACTTTCTAACTTATTATTTCACTCGTGACTATTAAAACCTAACTCCCGACTACTTTTCCAATTTGAACTCTACCCCTTATATAAGGAGATAGTTGATTATTAGTTGGTTATTCAAATATTCCCTAGAACCCAAGAGTTACAATTGAATCACATGGTTGTCCAAATATAATAAACTTTGTAATAATAATAAGTTACAAAAATAATTAAGTCAGCAACAATAATGCAATGAGAGAATGTAATGTTTATTCATCCACCCTAGATTTAAGGAATCAATTCAGTTCCTTAATTTGTGGAAGGAATCTTCAACTCCCAAAACTTCCAACTTGTTGCTAACAAATGTTATAGTATCTCGATGCTAAAAGAACAATTGTTAAAGGAAGTTGATATAATGGCTAAAATATATGTCTAGATGTTATAGGAACTATCTAGATGTTACAGGATAGTGAACAAGTTACATAACAAATGGTACATGACACATCTAACATATTGAGTGTGTCCTCCTTTGATTCCTGAAAGTATCTCATATGACCTTGGATTCCTTCATTGGTAAAACCACATAGTAAAATTGTTAAATTACATTATTTTATTCATAAATCACTATTTATACCATAACAAAGGAATATATCAAGGGGAGGGATATAAATGAGGATGAAAACATAGTTTAGGATTATATCAATAGTTAAAGTGGAAAGGTTTATAGGCTAATGGTATGTTAAATTAGTTCAATTTCTTGGAATCATCAATACTCATATTTTTTTATAATCTGGAGGACATGAATGTTGGTCTTGGATCAAGCCCTAATGTATTCATGTATTAATATGCTTCTTAAATTTAAATTAAGACCTTATTGACACACACATCAACAAAAAATGGATGCAAAAGTCTAGTAGAAAGAAAAATAAACCCCTAGGAGACAAAAAAAAAAAGGCTAAAAAAGGGCCCAAACAATCAAGGACATAACTATATGTATGGTCATGGTAGACCGAATCACATAAGTATGTTTTTTGGGAAATCGTCCATAAATATAAGAAAACAATTAGAAGTAAACAAGTGAAATGAGAAACTATTAGCATATGGATTTGCATGCATGTAAATGACATGCAACAATGTGTGGAATGAAGTCCCTCCTCAATGAAGGTGAGGTTACCTTTATTGAAAACCAAAACTGTATTTACATCCGTACATTCAAAAGTTTATGTGGGAGGTGTTTTGAACATTAATGGAAATAAAAATGAATGAGGGAGATGGAATGGAATGAATTGAAATAACATGGAAGAGTTAGGTAAAAATAGAGCCTAATATTGCACGAAGAGGAAAAATGAATAACTAACACAAATAAAATGGAGTTTGAGTTAGCTAAACAAGAATGTGTAAAAGGAAACACACGTGAGCAAGTAGATAATCAGAGCTTGATCACTGTGAACTAGAACAACAAATTAATAACGTTGACAATAAGATCAAAGATAATATTTGCATGCAAGATTCAAACACCTAACATCTAATGAACATAAGAACATCAAATGTTACAAGAGACAATGAATGAGACACAAAGTTCGTATTTCATTAACTCCAAAATGTTTTCACAAAAGAACACAAAGTTTCTTCCTGAAACAAAGCTTGCACACAAAAGTATTTCCTTCTCCTCTCTCAAAGTCACCTTTACAAATGAGCCCCTCACCTCCTTTTATAACCCAAAATTTGGTTACAAAGTAGTTAGGGTTTAACATGATCATTAAATAAGGCACCTAAGTGACCTTTGACTTTTTCCAACCAACTTTATTAAAGACAACCAAAAATAGAAATCACTTAAGCTAGCCACAGTTTCCGAAAACAAACAACAACATCCTTTTCTTAAAAATTCACTTGTTTAAAATATACAATAATAACTAAAGGCCTTATCCATTGAAATGGGTCCATTTATCTCAAGCGTATGAGAAATGGAATCTCCCACTTCGTTAGATACCAAGAAAATTATCCCCTCGAACCGCCAAAGTGAAATTAGGATCTCGCTTACCACTTTTGCCAGTTGAAAGGATCTAAACCTTCCCAAAGTTTTAAACATTTTTTCTTCTTTTGGAGGTTCATTTGGTCGAAGAATAGCCTCACAAAATACTTGTAATTCAAGAATCCTACTTGGCATATCATTTAAATTAACAATCTTGGATTGAGCGTTCTCAAATAAGTTCTTTAATTTGATGCACCACTCCATTGAAAATGATGAGAAATTGTTGGTAGGAGTGTACATGTCCTTAAACAATTGTGAAAATTGCTCTTCCACCTGCTCCGATGAACACCTTTGATTATGCTCATTTATGAGGTTGCAAGGAATCTCAGCTATGAATTCTTGAATCAAGGAGAGTGAAGTGAAGGCTTCATTGCACATGCTCTCATAATGGATCATAGAATCCTCGAGAAGCATCTTCCTTGATTTGAGATGCAGACACCAAAGAAAACGTGTCCCTCGATGTTCAAATTTGAGAATTCCTTCAATGGCTAAAACTGAAGATTCCATACTTTTCATCCCTACAAACTGGGCAATATCTCATCCAAATTTGATATATTAGAAACAAAAGTTTCTTTGAAATAAAGAATTGGATCAAGATACACTACGACATCTTCATGAAGCTTAACATGGTCTTGATCGTCCCTTGCCTAAAACGAGAATCTCTAAAGCCAATTTTAGTGACATGGCGTAATATGTTTATTTCTTTTGACAAATTGAGAGTTTCTTCATCAGGGCAGCCATTGCATCAAGTACTGGGAAAGTGGATGATATGGGATTTATCAAATGTTGAACATATTCCACCAATTGATTCTTTTCGGCCTTGAGTGAGAGTTCGAGACTTATATTTCTGAGACTTATATTTCTTCAAGTCTCTTTCACTTTATTGAATCTCGAGCCATCGTCGTGTCACTTTCTAATGTAGACCTCCCAAGTCCAAGTCTGAAACTTCATAATCAACAAGTGTCATAACATCACACTCCTTATCAAATTTTGGGATGACGAGACATTCATTAATACAAATCTATTTCCATCATTATCCACCATTATTCAAGAAAGCACCTTAGGATTCTTCTGGAATGACGTCCTTACTTGAAAGTTTGAAAAGGGCATCAAATTCAATGTCAATTTCCTTTGACAACCCTCTTGCTTTTCACACCTCCCAAACCTAAGCACTTCTTAACCTCGAGGCTCAACCTTCAAGGAGTATCATGCACTATTTCCAGATACAAAATCCTAGAGCTCAAATAAATATTCTCATTATTCTCAACATCATGAGATCCTAGAAGTAGAGGGATCCTATCTATGACCTTAATTTGAAGAGAAACAACCTCAATATCCACCTCCCGATTATTCGGGAGATTTTGGGAAATCCCTTCATGAACTACATGCTCTAAAGTGTTTAATATTTGGACTACACATGGAGTGGACACTTGTTTTAATTATCATTAGGTGATAACTAATAGGTGGATCTCTACTTGAGGTAGAAAATCCCGAGACATTAGCTCTCTTCCTTCTTCAAGGATTAGGATATTTAGATTTTTTATTCCTCGTGACACATTACTTAATAAGTGGATTTTGGCATCCACTCCTTTCTCGCTTTCGTTTTGTATGATTAGATGGTATAGAGGTTGATCAATTAAGAGGACTTTGGTATGAATTTTGAAATATCCTCGTTGGCAATTTTGTTATCTTGAAGCATGATCTTGAAATTGATTTTAAATTGCTTGGACAAGTTCTCACTTCAAGTCCAAGTCCAAGATATGCTTCTTTCATGAATCACGCTCCTTATCAACTTGCTATCAAGAGAAAATTCATCTCTTTTGGTCTAATAAATTATTCGAGGCAAATCACCTTAGGTAAAACGCAATTGCATCATATGAAAAGGGCATCAAAATCAATCTTCATGAATATTCTCAAACCTAAAACCTATTCTCATTATTCTCATACAAAATTAGATCTCAAATAAATATTCTCATTATTCTCAACATCATGAGATCCTGCAAGAATCCTATCTACGACCTCAATTTGAAGAGAAACAACCTCAATATCCACCTCCTGATTATTCAGGAGATTTTGGGAAATCCCTTCATGAACTACATGCTCCGAAGTGTTTAATATTTGGACTACCTACACCTGAGTGGATGCTTGTTCGAAGCATGGCTAAGGATCGTTTTCCACGAGCTTCTGAGCACTATTAACAATGTGGGTAGAAGAATCTCTACTCGAGGTAGAAAATCCTGATACACGCTCTCTTCCTTCTTCGGGTTAGGATCTTTAGATTTTTCTCCTCGTGACACGTTACTTGGCAAAGTGGATTTTGGCAACCACTCCTTTCTTGCTTGTTGTGTATGATTGGATGGTATAGAGGTTGATTGAGAAGAGGCTTTGGTTGAATGAAGGCCTCCTCATGTTGGCAATTTTGTGATCCTAAAGCATGATCTTGAATTGATTGTAACTTGGCAAGTTCTTTGTCGTACCAAGATATGCTTCTTTCAAGAATCGGTTGATTCTTGTTATCAAGAGAAAATTCATCTCTTTTGGTCCAATAAATTCGAGGAAACGGGGTAAAAGAAACTTCATCATATGAGGGATCAATGACATCTTCATCATCATTTATGAATGAATCAGGAGGGTTCTTGATGCGAAAGGCCTTGATTTGAGCAAGTGTTAGGTGAGAAAACTCTGTCTTCTTACTTCATGTTCATCCGAACAGGCAGCCCAGAAATCTTCCATGGTAGGGTTATGTTGATACTTTTCTCCAAGAATCTTCTGCATATATCCATTGATATCAAACTGGGCTCTCTTCACATATGGATGGATTGTAATGAGAGTGAACTCTTTTTCCATGAGTTGTGCACTGAAAAGATTTGGACATTGGTATTCCCCAATTTGGATTGGGAAATGAATTCCTGAATGATGCTTGTCACTGAGAAGATAGTGAACTTGGAATAGTTGTCGCGCAAGTTCCATTAATGCCCATCTGTCACTGACGTACTTAGGAAGCTTCCACAGAGTACCAGCAAAGCCACTCATGTGAATGTAGGAAAAGGATGAAAATTGAATAAACCATGTTCCCCATTGGGAAATGACACTCATGGCTTCTTTAGAAAATATTTCCTCTATATTTGATTCAGGTTCCAAATCACGCGGAAGGTGAATGCATCGTTGACTCTTCTAAAATGGTGAGAGCTATTTTTGAAACTAAGTTACGGGTAATAATGAAAAACACTATTTGATGGCCCCATGACTCCTCTCGTTTCAAGTCCCGAAAATAGCTTTCTTCTTGCTACTGCATAAGTCAGATACGATGTCATGTAGAAGCATCCAGTCATCTTAACTTCTATCAATTGTTTGTGAAGGGTGTTACTGATGATGGTGGCCCAATCCACAAACTCTTTCTTGGCAAGGATGATATAGATAAACTAATACATCCATGGGTGGAAAATCCTAGCAGAGGGTAAACCAAAAACTCAACTTAGGAGAGTAATCATGTCCCCGATTTCTTCCACGAACTCAATGCGGTACAGTTCTTTGGGAAGCTGGTCAATTCGAGGCCTCTTGGTCACTAACCAGTTGTTATTAACCATCTTGCTCCATCTCAGGGGTTCCTCATCCCAAAATTCTTGTGCTGACTGGCGAGTGATATCCACATTCTCAGGAAATTTAGGTATGCCAAGCAATTCCTCAATGTGCTTTGGTGTGATTAAGAGGAAAGGATCATGATTATCTTTAAAATTCCTCATCTCTCAGGATCATAATGCTCCGCACAAGCGATAACCAACTCTGGACATTGCACCGAGACAGGAAATGTTGTTGCTTGAGGTAGACCACTATGGTAAAGCCTATCCGAGAATATGGTTTTGCCTTCAGTTTTCACCCGTTCATAGAATTGTTGCACATTGATGTGACCTAGATTTGTATCAGTTATATTGTCATATGCTTGATTTGATAGAACTGGGAGGAATGATTCCTTGGAATTCATACTTGAGTGCGGACTTATTCGATTTCTCCATTGGCTTCCTTGATCTTCCTATAGATTTGTTAGATTTCTCGGCCATTATGAATTTCACAGAAGAATGACTCGGGCACGTACAAAACAATGCAAGAGGGGTCAGGTCTTAGTCTCTGAAACCCCCGTCAATGCAAGAACAATATGATTCGTTTTATTATTATTATTATTATTATTATTATTGTTGTTTAAAAACAATAAAATAATAACTAGTCTTGTTTACAAAATCACACACTAAGACTAGGTTTGAATTCCGACTCGGGCGACAACTTATTTATTTATTTATTTTAAATAAATGAAATCACCCAAGTTCAATATCGATTTTTATTTAATTTTCTAGAGCAAATTCTCCCTTGGTATGTGTAAAAATTGCCTAATTTAAATAACCATGTACTTTGAGATTCACTTCTTCCTTGCGATCTTCTGATCGATGCGTGAATACACTTGCTTAATCCTTCTGCGAATGTGTGGAGACTTCTGAAATGCCTTCTCCTTTAAACTGCCCCCCTTTTTTAATATTTTATTCCTGGGTTAGTGCGTGATAATCCCGTTGTCGATGCCTGAAACTTTGTTGATGCCTTTCTTTGCCTGCGTGGGAAACTGGAAATTATTTTAATTACCCTTCTTGTTGTTCCTAGGCATGTGGATTATTATCCTCTGCAGCTTATGACTTTGTTTGATCTTGTATCATGTGTGGATTTATCTTGTCTGCTCCTCCTTGTCTTCTACTGCGTGGAAACTGCTGTAAAACTTCTACGTGGATTTCTCCTTCTTCCTCCACGTGGTATCTCTATGCATGTGTTTTGGACTCTGTGGGGGTGTATTGCCTTGACCAATGCGTGGCCTCTACCTCCTCTTCACCAGATAGCTAGGCATGGATTTTATCATGCTAAAACATGTGTGAGAATTCTACAACCTCTGCATTAGAAAGCTCCTTCAATCTCACTCTGTGGATAATCTCTGTTTTAACATGCACTGAATCTGGCTATTTCCTTGGGCTGCGTGGGCTGTTGCGTGGAGAAACCTTGTTGAATGCTTTGGTTTTCCTTCTAAAAATGTGTGGTATTCTGGCTTTTACTGGTCTCTTTCTTATGCAAACGTGGGTTATTTTACCCTTTGGTCTGCGTGAATCTCCTTGGGCTGAGCGTGGAATCTTCCTTGGATTGTTATTACTTTGTCAAACTACGTGAATCTCCTTCTTCCTCCCCCACGTGGTATCTCTAATTTTGGCGTGAATTCTTTGCTTGGGCCTGCGTTGAACAATGATCATTTGCCAAGGTGGGTGCGTGAAAACTATATTATTTCCTTTCCTTTCTTTTGTGTGGAGATCTATGTTCAAGCAAATGTGTGGAGATTAGCTTGGACTGTCCTTCAAATTGTTCCTTCCTATTACCTAGCTACGCATGGAGTCTTTTTATGTTTTGTCTTATGCCAAATACTTCTGCAAAATTCCTTTATCTCCCTTGGGCTGCGCAGAGATTAATTCTTTGGACTGTGTTGGCCTTTGTTTGGACTATTCCTGCTATTTCTCCTTCAAAAAGGCGTTTTATTGCAGTATTGTGGAATGTGATAAAAATATTATGTTCCTTAGAAGAAGTGAGAAGCAATTTTAGAAAGCTTCGTATGACTCTTTCCAACGAGTTTGTCGAGAGGAATTTATGAGGGTTAAACCGACTTCCCCTCTTCCCGGGTAGTGGAATTAATTACCAGGGGAAATGGGGAAAGCAACGACCAATTGCCAACGAGAATGACAAAGTGGGCTGGAAATCTCCGTTTAATTTCCCCATGTGGGAAATCGGGAGATTTTTTTGCCCGTTTGCCAATTCATTAATTTGGAAATTGTGAAAAGAAATCCCACAAGCGGGAATTTAAAACAATTTTTCCAGAAAGGGGAAATCCGGGCCCGAAGCCAATTTGGCATTCCCAGCAATGGGAAGCGGAAGCTTATTTTTCCCGGGAATTAAAATAAAACTTGTCAAACGAATTTTAATTAATATTTATTTAATTAAATACTCCAAAGTTATTAAAAATTAATTTTATCAAACAAAGAGTAATTAATTAATTAAATATTAATTAATTAATTTTAACACAGTTTAATGCCTGGCGGGAGGAGTTCTCGCGCGAAAAGGACGAAACGAAGACCAAAACGATCACAAAAATGAAATGATCATGATGAAAGTGACAAACCACACAAAGTAACAAATTTTGAAAAAATACAGAAATTTTCATTTTTATTTTATTTATTTATTAGTTTGCGCAGTCAAAATTGACTGATAACAGAAACAAAAATAAAAATAAGTATATTGTGACAAAATAATGGAGAATAAAGATGAATAAGGAGTGGAAAAGAAGAAGACTAATTCAGACAGAGCCACGTGTAATTTTTTTACACAATTGATTTTAGAACTTTTCATTCTTTAATATACAAGTGTCATGTGTATTTGTTTGCGTGTTTGGTGTAAAATTTATATATTCTTAAGATATACACTAGGTAATGAGTATACATGTAATTATAAAACAAAAAGTATGGCGAGTATCTCTCTTGTAAAACATATTATTATAAAATTGCTGGTGAGGGCCCCAATAGAACCCTCAATTTATGAACCAAAAATAAAAATAAAAAATGATTATACGTATTATGTTCTAAAAATTACTACTTTCATCTTCTTACTTTGCGATGAGTAATCATTTAAATATGGAATAATTTTTATTTTCTTTATCTATGTTTAATTATTAATTCTATTATTAGATCAACATATCTATTAATTAGAAAAATGGTGAAATAGTTTAAGATGGTTTATAATAAAGGAAAATCTTGTTGATATTCGAAGTCTAATGAACATGAGTTCTAAGACTCCAAAAACATTTCAATCAAATTTGTAAAAATATGAATACACAAATTTTTTATTGATAGGGGATCATCAAATAAAAGCACAAAAAAGTTGAACTCGGAAAAATTTCAAAATTACACTAGTTATTTTAAGCATGTGGGCATCTTTTGAAAATAATCTCTTAATATTTCCTTTCCTTTTGGGGAATCTTAACATCTTTATCTCCATTTAAGACTCCATATTACTCTAACATCCCTTTGAAAGAGAATGTTCTTCTTCAATAGGTCATTTAACAAGTTGGCATGAATAGGATTGCCATATGCATGCAAATCGAATCACACATGCAATCAACTCTAAAGGGTTATTTACCCATTTTGAAATGTCATGGAAGGAGTTCGACTTGTTAACAAGTCGATTCTTATTAACCACGAGCTCCTTCGGATGACTTGAGGTAGTGATTACCCTAGGAAAAATTTCAGAATTACACTAGTTATTTTAAGCATGTGGGAAAAGTTGAACTCGGAAAAATTTCAAAATTACACTAGTTATTTTAAGCATGTGGGCATCTTTTGAAAATAATCTCTTAATATTTCCTTTCCTTTTTGGGAATCTTAACATCTTTATCTCCATTTAAGACTCCATATTACTCTAACATCCCTTTGAAAGAGAATGTTCTTCTTGATAGGTCATTTAACAAGTTGGCATGAATAGGATTGCCATATGCATGCCTCACACATGCAATCAACTCTAAAGGGTTATTTACCCATTTTGAAATGTCATGGAAGGAGTTCGACTTGTTAACAAGTTGATTCTTATTAACTACGAGCTCCTTCGGATGACTTGAGGTAGTGATTACCCTAGGAAAAATTTCAGAATTACACTAGTTATTTTAAGCATGTGGGAAAAGTTGAACTCGGAAAAATTTCAAAATTACACTAGTTATTTTAAGCATGTGGGCATCTTTTGAAAATAATCTCTTAATATTTCCTTTCCTTTTTGGGGAATCTTAACATCTTTATCTCCATTTAAGACTCCATATTACTCTAACATCCCTTTGAAAGAGAATGTTCTTCTTCAATAGGTCATTTAACAAGTTGGCATGAATAGGATTGCCATATGCATGCAAATGAATCACACATGCAATCAACTCTAAAGGGTTATTTACCCATTTTGAAATGTCATGGAAGGAGTTCGACTTGTTAACAAGTCGATTCTTGTTAACTACGAGCTCCTTCGGATGACTAGAGGTAGTGATTACCCTAGGACCTTTGTCTCCCATTCTAGTACCTAAAACTCAAAGCAAGGCTTAAGGCTTAACCTAGTTTCTTAGACTTTCTCCTTCCTTTTGGCATTTATTTTAGCTTATATATTCCCCTTCTTTCCGCTAATTTAAATTATTTCTTTTTAGAACATTTTCCTTCCTATGTATTTTAACTAAACATTGTTAGATAAAGGGATTAATCATTCGAATGTATTACCAATAATTGAAAGAATGGAATTTTTCTATAACTTTTCAAGAATGATAAATAAACTTACCCAAATTAGTGTCACCTTTAGATGTTCTTGTGTACAAATTCAAAATTGAGCTTCCAAATTGACATGAATAACCCTAATGTACCATAATATGTGCCCATGCTCAAATACTTGGGCTAAGTCTTCTTCATAAATGAAGACATTATCAAAAGAAGTCTTTTGTATTGTAGTGAATATCCACTTGTTCCTTAGATTGATCTATAAAGTTTATTTTTATATTTTTGACCATTGGGTGTTGGTTAACGTACGAATAAATTCCTAATTTAAATGTAGGTCCCCTATAATAACAAAATTACCCTAGTTATTTTAAGCATGTGGGCATCTTAGGACCTGTGTGTACTAACTTACAATCAAACCCCAAATTCAACTAATAACATGTAACCAAATTAAGTTAAATGGGTGTTAATATAATGGGGATATATATTATCATTAATAAATTATAAGATGTTATTTGAGTCATGGAATGGGTATGTTGAATATTTAAATAAATATTTTGTTTGTTATAATGGTGCACCTATATAATAAAGAGGATAATTGCTACAAAATATCAATGATAACCCACATATCTCCAAGATCAAACAAACAATTCGAATAATAAGTTTCAATAAATACATGGTATAATAACTTTTCTCTCCTATGACATATGATATAAAAAATTGTTATGATAGGAATAAAAATTGATGCAAGTAGTGGGAATTGTAGGATCAATACTAGTTTGGAGTATTAATCTTCTCAAAGCAAATGATATCACCAATAAAATAACAATGTGGTAACTAATCATCTTCAAACATACCATTGGATGTGTTGATCAGTTGACAATCACTTGACATGTTGAAAAAACCTCTTTATTACATTTAAAATAAATATTTTTATCACTTGTTTTGTTAAAATAAAAAGTCATTCAAATGTATCATTACTTTTTTTATTATTGGTAAATGGTTTTTTGGGGGACCATACCCGAGAATGGTTTTGAAGGGGACCATACCCCAAAAGATAGAAAGGCTCAAAATCCAGATGCGACGCAAGGAGTACAGACAAAAAGCTTTAGAAGCCAAGAAGGATAGTGAAGCACACATGAAGTGGAAAAACTGCCACAAGAAGCCCAAAGACAACCCGAAAGCAACTCCACAACAGATGCCTGACCCACAACACAACAAACAGCCACAAAACGACTGCAAAACAAAGACTAAAATAGGGATGGCCTAAAAACCACCAAAAATAGTTGAAACCCTGAGTTAGCCAAGAGAAGGATACACTACTATAATCCTTTGCCCCGACAACGGGTCATGACAGAATGAACCAAATGCGGAGCTTTCTTCTTAACACTTGTCCATCCGTCATCGCCTTCATTCGGGACAAAGATGTCCACCTTCCCCAGATTCTCATTGTGAATAGTGAATACTTTGTCATCCTTGGGGAGGGGACCCACCACCTTGGTAGCAATAACGGTGGTACCAACTTGTATTTCCACTTTTTCTAGTTCCTCATATTCCTCTCCAAATCATAAATCAACAAGTCAATCGATGAGTGCATTGTTTGGCTCATTAATATAATTTATTCAAGCCAAAAATACTCTTTTTGATATGACTTATTAATACATGGGGATGTTTTGTGTAGTTATATCTTAGTAGGTTTGATGCATTTTCCTTGCTATAGTTTATGAAAACCGATTATCACATGAACCTCCTACTAACTTGTCTTTGTGAGATCAAACGTGATGATGTGTGCAGAAATGATGGAAGTTCTTTGGTATTTATGGAGCTTGAGTTCGAAGCATGCGGCAGAAGACTATTTCCATCAAGTTGACCTATTAGTCTGGGCTTGTTCCTAACGGCCCGTAGAAATTTATGTGTTTTAATTAGTATTTGGTGGACAATGTTTAATGCCGCCTGATATGGCGAATCTTGTAACTAACGAAAGTCTCTATGAAGACTTCATCTTGAACTTGGTAGTACCACTTTTTGATATATTGAAGGAGATTATCTGCATCCAGTTCTTGATTATTTTTACTGTCTATGTTATGAACTTATTTTGAGTTAATGAAAGCTACGACATTTTGAGAATCAGAGGTTGTTAATCCCTCTATCCCGAGGAAGAGCAAGGGCCCACTCGACCAAGGAGATAAGAGGTTATTTTGAGTTTATGCATACAGTTCTTTGATTTGATTTACTGCAATTGTTGTTTGAGAATCTTACATGCGTGCTTTGATTAACTATATCTATTTTCTTCATTACTGCTTTCATTTGGATGCTTCTTGTTATGCAAATCTGGTTAACAAGTAATCTCGCTTTCTGCTAAGTTTCATTTATACAGTTGTAATTTCATTTGTTAAGAGTAGTGTGTGCGTATTTCATTTTCCAGCAGAAGATTAGTTGTTAAATTTCCTTTCATCGCAAATAGTTGAATTCCATAGAACTGTATTTAAATTCTATAGATTTGAATTGCATTTCCATAGAATAGTCACTAAACTAAGCAACCCCCAATAGACCCAACGGATAACTGGTTTCCCTAGACTCCATTGCATCTTGCCTGAGACACAACCCTAGTTTAGAATGACATCGACAGAGATTATGTCGCTTAAATGATTGGAAGAATACAACGACCGTCATCAACCATAAATGCTTCATAATTAGTAGCTTCCCTAAAATATGTTTCTTCTCCATGGTCGAGCTGTCACTACGGATAGTGCATTGACTCCCACCAACTTCGCCCTTGGGATTTGGCCCACCATTCTTTAGAGGATTCGAATTAGATCTGGACGGTATTTTCTCTGGTGAATTTGAAATGAGCGGTATATCTGCCTCTCCCAAACCACCATCAGCCAAAACCACATTCTCTATACCACTGTTTTCCAACTGTAGCTTGTTGTGGAAATGGTTTTCTAGTTTCAGGGTATTATCCCCCTCCGTCCTCGATTCTACCTTATTTTCTTGTCCCTGCAAGTTCTCAAATCCGATATCTCATTAACAATAGGGGCTGGAAGTATTTATTTTGATGAATCTTGTTGTGACCCCTCATGCTCCATCGATCTATGTTTGAGCCACTTACACAATCATTCTATTGTGTTTGATTTATCTTCCTTGATTTTTTTGACGATGTCCCTTTGTTGGGTTGTGTCCCTTTGCATCCATAGCTTCCATGGCCCACACACCCACAATTGCTGTAATATACAGTGATTCTTGATAACACACATTTTTGTTTCCATATACCATCCCTGGTTAGTAGGTTAATGACATCAGGAGGTGTTGAGCCAATTGGGACATTTACACATAGTATGGCTGCAATGAATCTTGCCCTGGAAATAGTAGTTGGGTCTAGTGCTAATAGTTCACCGATTTCTTTTGTTATACCCATCAAAACATCCATTTCCCAAAACTCCAGTGGCAGTCTAGGAAGCCTGACCCAAATCGGGCATCTTTGTTGGAGTGTGTGTTTTAGCTATAGACTTCCATCTTGCGATGGAGAGTGTAGTTCTACCATAGAACCATGGACCCCCTTGCATAACATTTTCAAGATTTTCTTCAAGAGAAAAAACAATCAGGAAGATTTTTTCAGAGAGGGCAAGGGTATTGAATTTCCCTCAAGTCATCCATTTCTTCTTAACCTAGCTTCTTACCTAGTCGATATTTGGCCGGATTCCAACAAAACATCCAATCAAAGCAAAGTTGTATCTTTTGCATGCTCTCTCTACAACTGTGTCTGGGACATTTAGCCATGGAGAGTCTTGTCTCCATTCTGGATCCAAATTTCTTTGCCTTTGGTTCCCCGTGGATCAGAACTATTTTTGAGCAATTTTACCAATGAACCTTGCTTCCATGCCGAGCTATCTCCTAACTTCCATGTTACTTAAATTTGTAACATTTCTTTCCATTATTAGGGTTTTTGTATTTGTATTTTTACATTGTGTAGGACTATTATCCAAATAGTGTACACATGTCATGTTAAAGATTTATTTTGTAGTTATGGATCCATACTCGTAATCTTATGTCATGGCCTTGCATGTATTTATTTCTTTTCACACAGATATCTAATTCCAAATCAATAAGATTATAAATAGAAGAGCCAAGAATTTGTATACATCATTCAATATTATTTATAGTAACATTAAAATAAGAGAAAATAACAAAATAAATTAGAATATTTTTTAATGTTTATAAACAATTAAATTTAAATTACGACCTTCATTTTATCCATTAATTTGTTTTATTATTGTAGAAATTTCATATGCTTGTTTGAACTTAAAGATACATAGATTACACATAACAAAAGCATGGAAAATGCATTCATGCTTGATGAATAATCCATCAAACTATCCCAAAATAATTAATTTCCTATTAAATGCCATAATGTTTCTCTATGCTTATATTAATGACCAACAAATTATTAGCTCCTAGTACCTTTTACCAAATGATTACCTATGGCCTCTTCTCATTTAGATCAAAAATTAGTTTTAAGGTAAACTTTCAATGATAATTTATCACTTTCGAATAGTAATTTATGATTTTTTTCTTAGACTATTGGAATTTAGATTGAATAATAGGTCAATGGTTATGAAGATGATTATTGAGACTAAGGATTGTATTACATTATAATTTATTTTCCAAACAAATAATAAAACTATACGATAAAAAAATTCACATAATAATTTAGTGTTACTTTCATCCGTACATAAAATCACTATCAAATTATATGTTAAATGATCTTCCACTAGTTAGACATGTTGATTATGTTTGGAGGTATAGACCCGCTTTTGGATTTGAAGAAAATATAGACAATTTCCACCTTGTTCCCTCTAAATCTATTGGAAATATTGTCATTGTTAGACCACGATTGTTGTTAGACCAAAACCCATAGGTGTTAGTCTCTACAATCGCTAGAGTTAGGATCTATGAGAGGCGGTTAGTCCATGTCACGAAACTCACAAGGAGCACTGGAAACACATGCCAACAATATCCCCCTCGTTGTCACTTGAGTGAGTTTCGAACTCTAGACCTATCACTCTGATACCATTTGTTAGACCACAATTACCGTTAGACCAAAACCCATAGGTGTTAGTCTCTGCTACAATCACTAGAGTTAGGATCTACCGAGGTGGTTAGTCCATGTCATGAAACTCACGGGGAGCGCTGAAACACATGCCAACGGTCATTGTTGTCAAAGGAGTGGTTGGAATTATGAACGAAAGTTTGTCAAAAAGTAATGGAAATAACCAGTAGTGTTTAGATCCACGATAAGAAAAGTTGAAGGAAATGGAAAGGATTGTTTTTGCATAAGAAAATCAGCGATATGATCGAGATGTGAACAAAAATCAATAGAAGGAAGATATCAATGTTTATTGAAGGATATAATCAAATATATTGCAGAAAATGATCAACATTCATGAAGGACAAATTAATTGTTTATAATTAGCATTAAGCAACATTATATTGAAGGGAAATAAGCATATGAATGGAAGACAAATAGTCAACAATAAACAAAGAAAAAAATAGTCATGATCATAAATTGGGCAACTCCCAAAGACCTGTAATTTTCCTTCGAATCCACGATTTTCCCTTAGAGGACCCATGATATTGCATGGGGTTGCACTAGTATTTAAGGAGGAAACATTAATTATTTGTATAGTTATTTAATTAATGGGAAGCATTTAATATATTTATGGATGACATATGTATTTGTATTGTTAAAATAAAAGATGGTTAATTAAATTAAATGAAAGGGTGTTCCTTGGAAGAAAATATGCCTTTTCGAAAGGGTAAAAATGGATATATAAGGAAGATCATTTTATATTTATTGTTAAGTATTCAAGTTGAATATCTTAAGGGGAAGAGAAGAAGCGAGAAGAAGTATACGAGTATATTTTTAGAGAAATAGATCTAAAGTTGAAAAAAGAGTTTCCATGAGAGAACAATAGTTCAAAGGTGGTAAGGAAGTTTCATAAGGATGTTGGTGCCTTCATATTCAAAGAGATTGGTGTCTCTTGTTGAGTTGGTGCTTAGCGAAAGGGGTTGGTGCTCTAGTAGGTTGGTGCCTACAAAATTGTAATTTGGGGATTGGTGTCTCCAGTAGGTTGGTGCCTACAAACATTTGAGAAATATATTAAGAAATTTTTTCTTCGTGGTTTTCCCGAAAGGGTTTCCACGTAAATATCATGTCTTCTTACATTACTTTGTGCTATGTTCTTTGATTGCTTTGAATATCTAAATTGTGAATCTAAGATTAAGTGGTTGAAAATAAAAATAATATATTATATTGATTCACCCCCTCTCAATATAATCATGTGCTTAACATTTGGTATCAGAGCGGGTTCCTTCAAGAACAACCTAACCATTGGAAGGTAGATCTCAAAGACACACATGGCTAGTCACTCAATACCAGAAGGTTTCTCCACAAATAAGGCACCTTTGTTCGATGGAATGAATTATGCATTTTGGAGTATAAGGATGCAAACTTATCTAATGGATCTTGGTTTTGATATTTGGCAATCAATTTTAGATGGTTATACAACCCCACAAACTCTGCCAATAGATCAAGATGGAAAGAAGGCAAGAAAAATAATGCAAAATCTATGAACGCAATCTTATGTGATCTTTCAAAGACTGAGTTTGTTAAGGTCATGCATTGCAAATCCGTGAAAGATATTTGGGAGAAGCTTAAGACTATCTATGAGGGTGATAATAAGGTGAGAAAAGCAAAGCTCCAAACACATAAAAGGCAGTTTGAGAGTCTGAAGATGAAGGATGAAGAAAATATTGTGGGATATCTTCTTCGTGTTGATGAAATTGTTAATATCATTCGAGGGCTCGAAGAAAAGTAGAAGAGTTTGTGATCATCCAAAAGGTACTAAGATCCCTACCATTAAGATTTGATGTCATTGAAGAGATGAAGGACCTAGATAAGTTGAACATGGATGAACTACATGGAATACTTACAACATATGAAATGAGGACTGAATTTGAAAGACCATCAAAGAAGGAAGCAACATTCAAAGCCTCGAAGAAAGAGAAAATCAAAGAACCTGAATCGAGTGATAGTTCAAGCAGCGAAGAAGATGAGAAGGAAGCTTTGTTCATACGAAAGCTAAAGAAAGGATCTGGAAAATACAAAGGTAAGTTACCATTCAAATGTTTTAATTGTGGTAAAATTGGTCATTTTGTAGCTAAGTGTCTAGAAAAATAAAATAGTGATGATGAGGAGAGAAAAACTAAGTTCAAGAAAGGATTCAAGCAAAGCAAAGGAAAGAAAAGATTTAGAAAGTAGAAGAAAATATTATACTCCAAGAGGGGTAGTAGCTCATCTGAAGAAATTGGGGTAAGTGACTCTAATAGCAATATTGAAGACATATTATTCATGGCTATAGAAGATAATGATTACACAAGAAAATATGAATTGGAAGAATATGAATATATGGAAGAAGAATGTGATGTAAATTTTTAAGAATAACTTATCTTTGTTGTACGAGAGATAAAATCACTCAAAAAGAAGAATAAAAAACAAAAGCTACAACTCTATAAATATGAAGAAGAGAATTGAATTTCTGAGGAAAGGATATCACAAAGTCTTGAAGAGTCGAGAAAATAATCATTGATCTAAAAACCCAAATCAAAGAAGAAAAAATAATTGAGGGAGATTTAAGAAGTTATCTAAAGACGAAAAAAAAAAGATTTTGAGAAGTGCGAGTCGAGATCATTGCTTTGAAAAAGGGCTTAGAAAGGGTAAAAACCAAATTAATGAACACCTTGATATTTGAGAAGAGAACTAAGGTTCTAGATGAGATTCTAGAGTGTCAAAGGTCACTATTCAACAAGTCAAGTCTTGGCTATGGAGAAGAACTAGAGAAGGCTTCAAAGTCTACCGAGCTCCCGAAGAAGACAAGTGTAGAAAAGGCCAAGAGCTATGCAAAAATTCTAAAGGAACCCACAAAGAATGAAAGCAGGAAGGAAGAGGACATCAAAAATACCAACACCGTCCACAAAGAAGGAAATGGAGAGAATAATTCCAAGAGATCATTTGTTCCAAGACATATGAATATGACCAGGTTTGGAAGTTCCTTCCATGGTTATTGTTTTTATTGCAATCTCTTTGGTCATAAGAAGATAGATTGTAGAAAGCGTATGAAAGATAATGAAGCTAGGAGAAAAATCAAAGGTGCCCATGGAGTTTTGAATAGAAACTACAATTCATTTTCTCCCTTATCATACTATAATGAAGATGTTATTGTCTGCTATAATTGCAACAATTATGGACATATAACACGTTTTTGTAGAAGTGTGTTTGAATCCTCTAGACAAGATCAAAAGACAAGATCTTCAGATATAAAGAAAAAGGAACCTACAAAGATTTGGAAAAAGAAGCAAGAGGAAGTTGGGAAAGATAAAGAAAAGTCCATGCTTGTACAAATGACATTTCATGCACGGGATGAAGGGCAAAATGGTACATTGATAGTGGATGCTCAAGACATATGACTGGCAATAAAAGCAAATTTATCTCATTGAAGAAAGTAAGTGAAGGTACTGTGAAGTTTGGTGATAATGCCACAGAAAAGATAGAGAAGAAAAGGTACACTTAGCCTAGACAATGGAAAAAAAAAAAAAAATGTTTTATATGTTGAAGGATTAAAGCATAATATTTTAAGTGTAAGCCAAATGTGTGATCAAGGACACACACTTAAGTTTTATGCCAAAGGATGTGAAATAAAAAAGCAGACACATGAGAACTAGTTGAAGACACCCACAAAACTACAAAAATATATACATGCTCAGTGATGTGAAAGGAGAGAAATGTTGCTTCGAGTCAAATTGAAGAAAGTTGGCTATGGCATAGAAGGATGGGTCATATAAACTTTGATAACCTTGTAAAAATCAGCAACAAGCAAGTTGTGAGAGACATGCCAAAGATAACAAAACCTTCAAGCACTCTTTGCAAGCAATGCCAACATGGAAAGAAAACAAGAGAAAGATTCAAAATGAAAGAACATTCAACCACCAAGCCACTAGAGCTGGTTCATATGGATCTTTGCGGACCCACCAAAACATAGAGCATACAAGGTGAGAGTTATTTCATGTTACTCATTGATGATTATACCAGAATGACATGGGTTGCCTTTTTAAAAGAAAAATATGCTGAGGCATTTGGGAAGTTTAAAGTGTTTAAAGCCTTAGTTGAAAATGAAACTGGGTTGAAGATCAAATGCTTAAGATCAAATCAAGGAGGTGAGTTCACTTCAAATGAATTCATTGAATTTTGTGAAGAACATGGAATAAAAAGACACTACTCAGCTGCAAGAACTCCACAACAAAATGGAGTGGTAGAAAGGAAAAATTGAACTTGTCCAAGAAATGGCTAGAACAATGTTAAATGAGTCCAAGCTATCAGACAAGTTCTAGAGAGAAGCGGTTAGTACAACAATCTATATCTTGAATAGAGGAAAAATCAGAGTAAATCATGATAAAACTCCGTACGAGTTATGGAAGGGAAGACCAACCTCTGTCAAGTATTTCAAGGTGTTTGGGAGTAGATGTTTCATTAAGAGAAATGAAGAAGACTTGGGAAATTTGATTCAAGAGTTGATGAAGGAATATTTCTTGGTTATTCCACCAAAAGCAAAGCCTATAAATGTTATAACAAAAGGTTACAAACAATTGTAGAAAGTGCTAGTGTTAGAGTGGATGAAATCATGAACCAAAAGGCAAAAGAACCTTCAAAAATACTTGATCTCATAGAAGAAAAGGAAGAGGAAGTAGAAAAGCTAGATGAAACAGAGCAGGAGGATACAAAGGCACCATCACAATTTGTTCAAAAGAATCATTTTGAGAGTCAAATTATTGGCAACATTGATGTTGGGGTACAAACTAGGAGAAGAATTATGAGTACACATGAGCAAGTAAATTTCTCTTTGTTATCTAAGACAGAGCCTAAGATTTTTTCAGAATCCAGTCATGACAAGCATTGGATAAAGGCAATGGAAGAAGAGTTGGATCAGATTGAGAAGAATGAAACATGGGAACTTGTACCTAGACCCAAGGATCGAATGTAATCGACACCAAGTGGGTATTCAGAATAAATTGAATGAAGATGGCCAAGTGACATAGAACAAAGCAAGGTTAGTTTGCAAAGGGTATGCTCAAGTGGAAGGTATTGAATTTGAAGAAACTTTTTCTCCTGTTGCAAGACTAGAAGCCATCAAAATGTTTCTTGCATATGTTGTTTTCAAGGATTTCAAAGTTTATCAAATGGATGTAAAATATGCTTTTCTAAATGGCAAGTTAGAAGAAGAAGTATATATTGAACAACCAAAAGGGTTCCTCCTATCAGAAAACAAAGACCATGTGTGCAAATTGAAGAAGGAATTGTATGGTTTAAAGTAAGCCCCTAGAGCATGGTATTCAAGGCTTGACAAATATCTACAAGAACAAGGATTTTTTGATAGCAACCTCTACATCAAGACTGAAGGTGAAAATCAATTGATTGTTGTAGTATATGTGGATGACATCATTTTGGAGGAGATAATGAGAAAATATCCAAAAAAATTTCTGAAGATATGCAAAAGGAGTTTGAAATGTCTATGTTAGGTGAGTTGTCATTTTTCCTTGGTTTACAAATATCTCAGTCTAGCAAAGGAATATTTATTTCCCAAACCAAGTATGTAAAAGAGATGTTGAAGAAATTCGAATGGAGGATTGTGCACCTGTTAGCACACCCATGGTTATAGGAATAAGTTGAGTAAAGATGATGAATCTCCTAATGTAGATCAAACACTCTACAAATCAATGATTGGTAGCTTACTATATGTAACAACATCTAGGCTAGACATTATGCAAGTAGTAGGCATGGTAGCATGTTTTCAAGAAACACCAAAGGAAACTCATGTGGAAGCAGTAAAAAAATATATATTATATATATATATATATATATATATATATAATGGACTTTGGATTATGGTTTATGGTATCCAAGAGGTAAATATTTCACGTTGGTAGCATATATAGACTCATATTGGGATGGATGAATTGATGATAGAAAAAGTACAAGTGGAGGAAAATTCTTCCTTAGAAATATCTTAATATTTTGGTTGAGAAAAAATACGAACTCTATTTCACTATCTATAATAGAATCAGAATATATAACAACAATGCTATGTTGCACACAAATTCTTTGGATGAAGCAGACCCTGAAGGATATCAAGGTAGAATATGATCATCCAATTTCTATATTCTGTGACAATACTAGTGCAATAAGCATCTCGAAGAATCATGTTATGCATTCAAGAAAAAAACATATTCCAATCAGATATCACTTCTTAAGAGAGAAATTTGCAGAATAACAAGTCAAATTGGAATACATCACCACAACTAAACAAATAGCAAACATTTTCACTAAGCCTCTTCCAAAGGAAACATTTGAGTATCTACGACAAAAATTGGGAGTAATATCCTTTGCTTCCTCTCATTGAAAAACTAAGAGAAGCATTGGTTAAGGGGGAGCTAACATTGCATTATTCAAGCTCCTTGAGTATCCCTTTTCCATTGATGTCAAAGGGGAGAATTGCTGATAGGGGAATTACAGAAAGGAGGAGTTGCAGAAAAAGAAGATTCTTTGAAGAAGGTGCATTACAACAAAGAGGGAGTAAATTCTTTGCAAGGTTGCCATCAATGACAAAGGGGGAGATTGTTGGAAATATTGTCATTGATGTCAAAGGAGTGGCTGGACTTATAAATGAAAGTTTGTTAGAAAGTAATGGAAATAACCAACAATGTTTAGAGCCATGATAAGATAAGTTTAAGTATATGAAAAGGATTATTTTTGCATAATAAATTCAGCGATATGATCGAGATGTGAACATCAATCAATAGAAGGAAGATATCAATGTTTATTGAAGGATATAATCAGCAATATGTTGTAGAAAATGATCAACATTCATGAAGGACAAATCAGTTGTTTATAATCAGCATTAGGCAGCATTCTATTGAAGGGAAATAAGCGTATGAATGGAAGACAAACCAAAAATCAGAAAATAAAAAATAGTAATCATGATAAAAAAATGGCACAACTCCCAAGGACCTGTGATTTACCTTTGGAGCCATGATTTTCCTTGAAGGGCCCATAATCTTGTGCGGGGGTGGCACTATTATTTGAGGATGCATAATTATTGTTTGTATAATTATTTAATTAATGGGAATCATTTAATATAGTTATGACCAGCATATGTATTTGCATTGTTAAAATAAAATATGGTTAATTAAATTAAATGGTGTGTCGGTTAGAAGAAAATATGCCATTTTGAAAGGGTACAAGTGGCTATATAAGGAAGATCATTTGAGATTTGTTTTTAAGTATTCAAGTAAATATCTTAAGGGAAAGAGAAGAAGAGAGAAGAAGCATAAATGTTTTTTTAGACAAATAGATATGAAAGTTGAAAAGAAGAGTTTCCATCATTCTTTGAGACACCAATAGTTCAAAGGTGGTAATGAAGTTCCGCGAGGAGGTTGGTGCTTTCATATTCAAAGAGATTGGTGTATCTTGTTGATTTTATGGTTGTGAATAGGGGTTGGTGCTCTAATAGGTTGGTGCATAAAAACTTGTAATTTGGGGATTGGTGTCTCTAGTAGGTTGGTGCCCTATAAATATTTGAGATATATATATATATATATATATATATATAAAGGTAAAAAGGTAAATGGTTTTGAAGGGAAGGTACCATACCCTTTCCAAGTACAACCAAAAAGGCTCAACAACCAAGATAAACATGAGAGAACAAATTGGTTTTTTTGATATGTGGGGCCAACATCGCATACAAAAGAAAAAAGCTAGATAAAACTATAAGAGTAATAAGGCAGGGGCCCACTTCCTATAAAAAATACCGACAACAAACTGACAACAAATAAACAATAGCTTGAAAACAACACCACAACAAAATACATAGAGAACACACAGAGGTAAAAAGGCACTAATTCATATATTTTTTATACACCTTAAGTGTTAACCTAAGTTCCTTATAATGATTCATGGCAGCCCTATATTAGGGTCCAGGTTGGAATCTTTTAAAAATTCTTAGTGATCCTCCCATTCTTCTAAGATGATGCATGAATCCTACTAATATCACAAATCTAGTTAATGTGAACTTGGAGGAGATCAAGAATTGCTTTGTGAATGGCCAATTGATTGTTATATTTTTCTTCAAGAAATATGACTTGATTAGAGAGTGTTTTTACTTCCTCTTGAAGGATGGTAATGGAAGCAAGGTCTATGGTATTGCTACCAGTCTTGAGGATAAAGTTTACATTGTCTTCAATAGACTTCAAAACATCACCCTGCTATTTAAAATTTTCAAGAACATAAGGGGTGACCTGAGTACTAGGACTAACATGGCTGATATCTGGAAGGCTTTCTTTAATAATTAACTCTTTATCTTTCTTTTTGCTTCTGAGAATCCACTTAGGAGGAGGTTCATTAATAGGGTCACGAAAGAGTAGATTCTTAGATCTAATACGGAGCTTCTCGGGAGGTGGAGGAGTTAAAGAAGGGCTTGGGTTATTTTCCGCTACCTCAAGGATAAATTTATGGATAAGAAAGATGACTCCTTGATGGAGTGGAAGAAATCTCTTATGACCTTGAACCTCTAAAACAGATTTTTCTAAAGAGTGCATAATGTAATATGGAAAACTAACCTTTGCTTCACGCCTAAAGTGATTAAGAAGAACCAAATGATGTAGAGGAAGAGTGGAGAACTTTCCTTCAAGTGTTATGTAGTGAACCATCATGCGAGAAACTTCATCAAAAGGTTGTGGAATAGAGGAGCAGATGATGCCTTCATGTTTTATTTCAATTTTTTCTCCATCGTCCAAGAAAATCCTTTCCTCTGCCTCCTTGTCAAACTTATTGTGAAAGAATGTGTTTCCCTCCATACTTAAGCTTGTGATAAAGGAGATAAATTTCTCTAAAATTTTGAAGTCTCTGCACTTGAACTTGATATTTCTATCCTTCCAATTTTCTACAAATTGCAGAGAGATATGGTGATCATGGCCCTTAATTCATTGAATGAAGTCTGTGAAACCTCCAATGTTGAGGGTTTCCCAAAGTTCAACATTGTCTTTCCATTGGGGGTCGAAAACTGGCTCGACTCTGCAAGGTGCTTCTCCCATCATGGGTGAAACTGGTGGTAGAAATTTTAGACCTTTGATGAAAGCAAAAGTGAGGTAGGTCTTTTGACATTAATTCGGTTAGCTGGATCTTGAATCGCGTTTCAAGTAAAACCCGACACCTTTCTCAAAACCTATTTCTTATGACAAAATCCCTCAGTGTTTGAGGTGTGGAGTAAATAAAAATGAATAAATTTGATTTTCTTCAAGTACCAAGGAGGGTAATTTCACACGTGTAAAATCCACTTCTTAAGGAGTAATGATGGGATGGGTGGTAGATTCATTAATGATGATGGAGTGAGTTGTGCAGGGGAGGTATTTGATATCATGCCACTCACTATAATTATTCATATGAACACCTACCTTAGCAAGTGAGTTTGTGGCATTATTTCCCTCTATATACACATGTTGAATCATAATATTAAGACAATTGCAAAGATTATTAGCTTCATTAATGAAATCACTAATGGTCATATTGGGTGTTTGGATTCTAGAGAGGTTGTTGATGATATTCATAGAATCCCCCTCCATAATGAGATTGTTAACCTTGAGAATCCTAGCCATTCTGATTCCCCATGAGAGTAGCTAGGGCCTCAATAAAGTGATTGGATTGGTTACCCATGGGGCCTGCATAAGAAAAAATTAGATGACCCTATTGGTTTTTGGTGAGACCTCCTCCACATGTTTCCCTTGGGTTACCTTTAAGTTAAAACAACATTGAAGTTTAACTTATACCAACCATATTTTGGGGAATCCACTGAACAAGAGATTTGTCAATGTTGGGTAAGGAAATTGAAATCTACTAAACATTAATATTCCAGGCCTTTAAGTATCTCTCCTCTTCTTTAGGATACTGAGATTTTTTGGGGGTTTAAACTTTAGGATGTTTTCTTTTTCTGCAACTATAATTTCATTCAGAATGCTTTTGATATTTTTGTTGGTATCTCTAAATATAAGGGAGTTACAAGCCTTCCAAATTCTCCAAATAGTATGAGGGAAGATGAGACTCCAAAGTATTCAAAACACAACATGTTTGAAAGGAGGTTACCACTGAATCTAGGCCTATATGATGTCATCTAGGAAAGACCAAATAATACCAAACCTATTGAAGATAAGCTTCCAAAGAGCACCAACAACTAGACAGTGCAAAAGAAGATGTTGGATGGTTTCATTATCATTTTTACAGTGGTAACATCTATTTGGCATGGTGGATCCCCTTTTGATAAGATTATCAATGGTTAGAATGCCTTTATTTAGAACCATCCATAAAAATTGGTTTATTTTCGGGGTGAGTTCTTTGAACCAGATCTTGCTCCAAGGAAAGTTGCAAAAGCGGTTCATTAACATATAATTGATAACCTGATCTCACCGTGTAGTTGCCATCAAAATAATGAGACCATATAAATTCATCCTTGGCTTGAATTTGACTGATAGGAATATGCCTGAGAATGTTTTGCAGGTCCAATAGAAGATCCTTTTGATCTGGAAGAACAGACTCAAGATCTCTCCAATGCAGTCTTCCTTCTATGTTCTAAATATATTTGCTGATTTTCTCTCCCAAGGATACTTTTAAGCTGGTCCCATTGCCCATTGTTGTTCAGATTACTAAAATCAACCCATCTATCATTCCAAAAATTTATGTTTTCACTAGTACCAAGAATCCATTTACAACCTGAAATAAGGTACTTTTCTTATCTTAACCAGATTGTTCCAAAAGTTTGAGCCATTGGGATGAGTAGAATTGTTGAATAAACTCTACACGTTACCTTGATTTAGACATTACATTTGAGAAATATATTTAAAAAGTTTTTCTTCGTGGTTTTTCCCAAAAGGGTTTCCACGTAAATTTGGTGTCTTCTTGCATTACTTTGTGTTGTGTTCTTTGATTGCTTTGAATATCTAAATTGTGAATCTAATATTAAGTGGTTGAAAATAAAAAGAATATATTATATTGATTCACATCCGCCTCAATATAATCTTGTGCTTAACAAGATCAATCATCAAAACATAGAAAAAATTAAGTGCATTACCCTCTTGTATATTCACTATATATGTAACATATCTCCTAGATAATTGGATGCCCTAAATTGTTTTTTTATATTTACATAACGATGTATGAATGTGTAATTAATAATTTAAAAACACGTAGTTTTGAGATTCTAATCCTAGTTAGATATAAAAAATTAATAGAAATTTATTACAATGAGAGGCATTTCTACAATTGTTGCTAAGTAATGTAATTGAATAATTTGTTCAATTTTATCATCACCATTAATTTGACATCCATTTAACCTTATGTGGCAATTTATACTTAAATTTGATATCCATCTAACCATTGTGTTAGAATTTTTTTCAGGGAAATTCAATCAAAAATAGTAATATCTTGGCTAGATAGTAATATTTGGGCCCATTGTTTTCTTGTATAAATTGTTTATAGACTAAAAAATGGTGCAATTAAATTGATGCAATATGTAACGAATCAATGATAAATTGGTAAGATATGTAATGAAGTTATTAATCAATGTAGCATGTGAAAAATCTAAGATAAGAACCTTGAAATTAATAGTTATCAGGTGTATCTAAAATACACCAAGAGATATTGATTTCAAAGCACCTATATTATATTTGTCACATAGGTTGGATAGACATCTTGAGATTGATAACTATTAATGTATTTTAGATAGTTGTATTTAAGATATGTATTCTAGTTTCCTAAATTAGAGTAAATCAATTATATGTGTTGATCATATAAGAAATTACTCTATTTCCGTTAGATGATGATGACCACCTATACTCATCAAATAAATTTTCAAGTGATGAAATTTTTTTAGTAGTGCTCTTCAAATTTTATATCAATAGAGAGATTTCAATGAAAAAATGAGAAATAAACAAAGAGCACAAGGAAATTAAGAAAAAGTTGAAAACATGGTGGTCTGCTTCAAAGGAGGAGGTGGAGGATTGTCGGACTTTCCACTCCACCCAAAAAAAAAAAGTAGTAGGATCTTGGCCTAAGATACCTTCCCATCCATCTTGAGCCTCGTCCTTGTCCTCTTGGATGGGGAAATGACTAGAGTAAGGTGAAGGAATTTTCTAAAGGGGTACCACCCCAATTGTCATCATCGAACCACCACCACCATCACTGCTAAGGGGAACATCCCATCCACTACCACCACCAAGGTACCATGAGAATCATCACCGGTCCACATAACCACCAAAGAGGTTGAATCTTTGCCTCCTATTATCCCAATAAATGGAAGTCTATATATGGGACCGAAACTCATGTATCTACACTGAGAGCGACGGCGTGTAAGACTTCGGTCTTAACACTAAGGAGGAGAGTGTAGTCACAAGTGATTTTATGGATCATAGTTAACTATGTAAGGTGGTGTCCCTATTCGTCAATGTGAGTAGAACCATAAAACTAAACCCGCATGATTCATGATTAAAATTAAGATGTTATAAATAAATAGGAATATGTTTCCTATAATATAGGGAAAAATCAAAATATTAAGAAGGTTATTTAAACAACCTATGTAACGATCTATAAATAATATAAGATTACTTTCTAATAATATTATGATCACATTAAATTCCTAACATTCCCCCCTTAATGTGAACATAGGAAGAAAACACATCTTAAGAAATGGAAACAAAATTATATGCCTCCGCATACTTTTAGGTTTGCATATTGCTGTATGTATCTTCTTGCACGTGAACATACACTTCACCACAATGAATCAATCACCGGATGATCACACTTCCACCAAACGATCGATGAAGAATTATGACAGATTAGAGAATCTCGGTAGTAAGAGGATCACAAAAGTCGGTGCCCTCCTATGAAATTGTTCTCAACATCCAAAATGTACTTTTTTGTTTCAAATATTTTAAGGGAACAAATACCTTGTTTTATTTCTACACACGCCATTCAAAGAAAATAACTAAAATAATGAAAAAGTGCCACCAATGTTGTATGTAACCTCGTTGTTGGTGACTAACGAGAGGCACTTATCATCCTCCATATTTCGTTTCCTCGACCTCTAATATGAATTTTCTACCTCGGTAGAATGTGATCATAACACTAAATGATTTACATATTGTTTATTATTCCCCCACAGTGTGAATTTTTTTATTTTCCAAGTTGTCGGGTAACACCGAAAATGCGTTAGTGAGACAATTTTTTAATTGTTTGACTCAATGACATAAATACCCTATTATAAATTTGACAATTACACTAATGAATATACAACATAAAATGAAGAAGAACTATTTTTACTATGACCCAATGACATACCGACTCAAACAAATTTTGAGTTTTGATTTTGATAACTGACTCTAGACACTTTTGACAACTTGATAATTAACTTAAATGACAGCTTGTGACTTTTATTTTTATTTCAACCAATGACATGACTATACATATAAAAACCTTATTGTAAATGAATTGTAGAATATTAATTATAATCTAGACTCTTTTTTTATTGAAAAACACATTTTTATTGATAAAATAGATAATTACAATGTTGATCGTATAAAATATGGGTGGACACAATCACACCCCAAAATGCCAATCAAATCGAGCCAACATGCCTTGAGAAAGAGGCCAATCAAAACATTATAAAAGTGCGGACCTTAATAAAAAAGGGCGAACAAAATAAAGGAAGTGAAAAAAGGACGAGCTAGAAACCTAGGTGTAAAGGTGAATATGATGGCTAGAGGCGTAGAGGAAGATGAATTTCTAGCTTATCTCCCAAGCCGAGCCGGGGTGAGCCATATCGAGGATGGGCTCCCATCGGCTTCTTATGGATATTGTTGATGTTTCTATTCTAAATCATCAGTGCCGAGAAGGAGATATGCTAAGAGAAATATGTGGGAATTTTTTTCTGCTATGGGGTAGACCACCCCAAAACCACGAAGGTAGTCAAAATACCACCCTAAGTGGGGAGGAGGGATGAGACCGAGGTGACCACCTCCATTGAGGAGAATATCTCTGCCAACTTTGGGAGTAGTGTCATGAAACCCTCATCCACGGGGAGGAGGGAGAGTGGAGCGGAAAAGATAGGGTGCGGGAACATCGGGTGGAACACACTTGAATTAGTAGGGGTATCAAATTAATGGTCGAGCAAGCGCTGGAGGTGTTCAACCTCCATCCAAACCTTCCCGAGCTAGTTATGAATTTGAAGAACCAAATTGGAGAGAATAACCACTTTATTAGTAACAACAAAAATTATATCCATATGAACATTGTTAAATATGGCATTATTTCTATCTTTCCATAGATGAAATAAAATATCATTTTTGAATATGTTCCAAATTTTTCGTAAATTGTAGGTAACAGAGACAAGTCCCCTAAAAGAACCATCTTCTAGGTAAAACAATATGGGGAGAAGGGTTGAAAAAGGGAGTGAATCCATTTTGGGCCGATTAAGCACGCAGACAAAATCAAAAGATGTGCTTGATAATCTCAGGTTGGTGGCAAACGGGAAGGTGAGATTCACACACATATGCATAAGCCGATCCCATGCAAAAAGTCCTTATTGTAAAATACACCACAAAAAGTGGGATTTTTTGGGTTAATTTTTTTTACCAAACTCTTTTAAACCAACGTTTCCACACTTGTATGTGGGAGGAAATTTTCCAACATTGGTTGAGTGAGTCAACATTCACTATCTGCGATGTGAGAAGGGATTAACCTAAGAAGGATTTGTAATCATGGAGTAGAGTAGCATAAGACAAATTCTATTTGTCCATGGGACACCTAAAGTGACACCAATTTTGTACAAGAATTCCTTAGGTATGCAAGCAATGATATTCGTAATTGACTCAACATCTTGGTGTTGAAGGTTAAACTTAATAGCTAAGGCTCCCCAAGAAATCTAGGATCTAGAATGCTTACAAAATAAATCCCCACCACTTTGATGCCTTTTCTGAAGATCCAAATAGCTTTAGCCCAAGGGGCTAGAGCAAGAGGGGCCTTGTGGAAAGTGAAAATGGATGACCACTAGAGAGAATAGGAGTTGATAGATAGGTCAGATCTGAAGCCATCCCCTTTCCAAATGAGGTGTGGTTTAAGAAATTCCCATGATTTCTAGATACTTTGGGCTATAAAAGTACCTTTGATTTTGATAGAAACTAGGAAGAGGAGAAGGGACTGGAAGTTAAGGCCTTTCCAAGATTGTCTTCTAAGAGGAAATCCTTGATAAATGCAATTCCTAGAGAAATCTTCTAGGATTTGTTCCCTTCCAAGCTATGGATTATCCATTTGACATAGAGAGCTCACCCTTGAACTGTTTCTTTGGGTCTGCAATAAGTGTCTCATGCCATGCGATGAAATCCCTTATAGCTTTCAGATTTATCCCATAGAAAGTCTCTTAGAAACTTTTCAAGTTTGGAATAGGTAGCATTAGAAGGATCCCAATAGGAAGAATGGTACATGGGTGATGGTAAGGACCTTAGATAAGATTTGGAATTTACCTATCGGAGAGAGCAATTTGGTAATCCAGTAGGATATTTTTCGTTCAACTCGTTAGACCACATAGCTCCAAAATTGAGTAGAGGTGGCCTGGAAGGTGAAGGGAATGCCAAGGAATTTAAATTGAACTCCAAGATGAATCCAACTCCATTGCATATCCACAAGCTATGGAGGGATAGGGATTGTGATGTCTAATAGAATTTAGTTTTTTTCCCACCGAATGGATTATCCAAGGCCAAACAAAAAGTATCCAGATAGTCCAAAGTGGTCTGAACATATTTCTCTTCTTCAAGGAGAGTGATAAAAGAGTCATAAAAATGTCCATTAATGATTTTTTGATCAATGTTCGATAGATAAATCCCATTAATGAGTCCTTGGGAAGCACTGGGATAACATGTAGCTAAAACCTTCTACCGGTAGCATGTAAAGCGAAGGGGCTAGAGGTCACCCTTGATGGATGGACTCGACAGACTAAACTTGGAAGATTGAGTTCCATTAATGGTGATGTAGGATCAACATTATTAGAGAGCATCTCGCACAAAGTGTGGAAATACCTCGAATCGAACCCAGAGAGCCTAAAGCATTGCCAAAATGAAGGACCACTCAATGTGGTTGTAGGATTTGGCATAGTCAATTTTGATAAATAAGGCTTTCTGGTTGGACTATTGAGCCCATTCCATCCCTTCCCAAATGAAAATGATATTGTCAAGGATGTATCTATGTTTAATACCTCATTTGTTTGCCACAGAAAACAAAAGGAAGGAGGTTCACAATTCTATTTGAAAGAGCCTTAGCAATGATCTTATAGGATACATTGAGTAGAGTGATGGGTGACCAATTAGAAATTTGTTCAGGGTCTCCCAACTTAGGGATAAAATTGATGTTTCCTTGATTGATTAGTTCATCGAGGGAGTTGGAAGCAAGATCCTCGAGGTAGACATTGTAGAGGTTAGTTTCCAAAGTATCCCATATGGTTTGATAAAAATCAGAGGGAAAGCCATCAATGCTTAGAGCTTTATCAAAATCTATTTGAAAAGAATCTTCCTTAAGCTCAAATGCTAGAAACAAGGGGTGATCACATGAAACATGCTTTGAGTGTGAGATAATTTACATGACATAACTTGCAAAAACTTAAACAACCCATCTTATCCCACTTGGGTGGAAGGTGTGAGATAAAGACACCATGGTAATGGTGAAAAAATGCTTGAAGAATGTCGGGTAAAGAAGTGATCTAAACATTTTATTGAAAGATGGCTTTGATTTGTGGGGTAGATTTTTTGGCACGAAGCATAACAAATAATTCTTTGGAGGTCTTGTCTCTGATTTTAAGCCAATGAAGTCGAGCACGAAGCAGAGAACCTTTGACTTTGTAAGCTTCTTGAATTTTAAGTTTGTGTCACTAGTGAATGGCTTGAATGAAGCATTATGAGCAACATGTTGGCAAATAATAGCTCGTTTTCCATAAATATGAAGAAAAGCAATGGGTCCTAGTGATGACATCATTCTACCAAGATATCCAGCCTTCGTAACCACTAGGACGAGGAGCCATATTCTAAACGCGTTGAATGTGTGCCACAATCCTTGCATGTTTTAGGTGAGCAGTATTGAGGTAAAATTGAGAATTACCCTTTTGTTTTTTGGTAGGAGCAAGCCAGGTGATGTTGAAGAAGATGGGGGAGTGATAAGAGATAGTCGCATGTGACAACAACAAAAAAGGGGCGGCCAAAATTGGGAGAAAGATAGAAGAAGTCTTGGCTCGACATCATGACACAATCAAGACATTGAACAATATGGTCTTTCCCCTGGTGAAAGTTGGACCAAGTGAACTAAGAAGAGGAAGAAATATCCTTGAAAGGGATGTTAGGATCAAATAATCCAAGCTTGTGTCTCAGATAGAACCAGGCCTCTTGTTCTCCCACATACCACCACATAGTTAGATGTTTAACCTTATCTTCTATGCATTCCACCATATTAAAGTCTTCACATAAAATCCAAAGGGTATTAAGAAAGGATTCAGAAAGCCATCTCTAGAAAAGATCTTTCTCAACCGCATCATTGGATACATAAATGTTAGTGAGCCCGAGGATACATCGATTGAAATAAAAAGAGTCCACACCATATGATGGGTAGGGTCAAAGCCCTAAGAAATCACATGCTATGAAAATTCAAGATAAATCAATATCATGACCCCTCCACGTCTAGGATCATGATTGGACACATGGTATGTTACATGGGGATAAATTACATGTATGTTGCAAACCGGTGAAGAAAGTTTGCAAGTTTAACTTCCTGTAGATAGAGAATACGCATATGTTGAAAGTGAAGACAACTATCCCTAACCAAATATATTTGGGTGGGATTAGTAAGGCCACGTATATTCCAAGAGTACATAATCATTGGATAGAATCAAGGTACATAGATCCCTCGTCATCAAGACTAGAGAGGGAAGAAAACTGATTGTGAGATGAGTTGATCAAGGAAACGTCTGCCACTGACCATGGTCTATGTTTTTCTTGAACAAATTCTCCATCTTTGGCGTGGGTTGGGCTACGGGAGTGGCTAAGACACAATTTTTAAGCCACGAGCAAGTGGTTTTCTTCCATCAAAGGTGACTCGGAAGCTGAAGAGAAACAAAGGCCGAGAGAATAGAATATTTCATGGGTATCACAACCGAGGCAAATGGAAGCGGAGAGTGGGAGAGCAATTGGAGCTGCCCGATAAACAACTTGTTTGAAAGGAGCAGTGGAGGAGCTTATACCATTATTATTGATCAGGTTGATATGAAGAGGTTGAGGGTTTTTTCGGCCTCGGGAAGAGCCTCTTTTGTTGGTCACTATGGTCCAACCATCTCTAGAGGAGGGGGATTTGGGTTCTGGTTGAGGCTTTTCTTGTGTCCCAGAGTGAGATTCAGCCATAAGTGGACATTCTGAATCATATGGTCAGATGTTTGGCAACAGAAGCATGTATTGGGTAAGTTGATGTATAAAACACGTTGAGAAAAATGGGTTTCCCCAACTTGAATTTCAATGGTGTCTTTCAGGTCTTTGGAAAGGTCAACTTCAACACAAACTTACTTTTGAGGATGAACATATTTAAATTTGGGTTGTTCCAAACAAACAAGTCTCCCCAAGGGTTTGATTAAATGCTCAAAAATCCCCATAAGGGGAGAGGAAGCCTAAGAAACTCAACCCAAACTGGGACTTTAAGCTTGGCTTGCTTTGTGACTTGGAAATCCTTGGTCTAGTGTGAAAACACCACCAGTGTGTTATGGATAAACTAGGGACCATGGTTGAAAATGGATTTGTAATGCTCAACATTGTTGAACTGAAAAGAAAGGAACCCTTGGCAAGGTTTTGAATTCCCTTCGCCACACCATGGTGTTGCTTAGTGGTTATCAATCCAATGTTTTAGCAAACTTTCGGGGGCTCAGCCAACAAAGTAACCCACCAGGTAAAATATTCGAGCCAATTACAAGATTTATCAAAAGGTAAATTCAGAACAACATTAGGTAAAATAGTCTCAGAATCAAGGTGATTACCTCGTCAAAGACCTTCAGGACAAACTTCCTCGATTTCTTGAGAGCCACAGGAGATGAGGTTTTCATCACCAAACCTACATCAATAGATGGAGGCGGTGAGATGGAAACCATAAATAAAGGCTTAACGTTGCCCAAAGGGCGAGTAAATGGACTAATCAATGAAATAATTGTGCAAGAATATCAAAAATCCTACCAAAATGGCAATATGACAACAAGATCGTATAGGAACAACAAGCATAGACCTAAACCCTAGCAGAGTCTTCACATCAAAACCCTAACAGATCTTCATCTACTCTAGACTCTAAACCATGTGTTGATAAATAAATGATCATACTAATAAAGTGAAACCTAAAGAAATAGAAATGTATTAAAACCACGTATAAAGGATATAAACATTTAAACCTAATAAACAAAATGATTTCGCTTAGAAAAAACATTTTCATAAATGCATGAGTACACGGTTTATTGTAAAGTGGTTTTGCAACTATTTTTCCATGCTTCGCCGTCGAGTAGGGCGACCATATCCGAGCTTTCATATGTGAGAATATCACTTCAGAAAGATAACTTAGGAAAGCAGAGGGAGGAAACCACTTAGTCGGTAAGATCTGTTTTCATTACTTTCAAATCCAAAGCCAAGAATGCAGAGGAATATCGCCCACAGGACAAACTCTTACAGTGCAAATTTGAGATGACGAATCACCAATCAAAAATATGACGGATTAGAGAGTTATCTTACTGCAACATCAGAATCCTAGTGAAGTCAATCATACGCAGATCCTAAGGGAGCGCCGAATGCAAAGACAAAACACATCCATGAAAATAATCAAAGCATCATATTGATCTAAACTCAGATCCAGTACAATATTATACAACGCATATTTGGATGCAAAACTATGGATCTAATACAGATATGCAAGGAAATTAGACTCTATAAGAGACGTGTATGAGGCAAGTGGATGTGCACAAATGAAAGATCATTGGTAGTCTTGGACTCTCATTTTTCACATACACATGACCATTAAACACTCTGATACTAAATGAACATAACCATAGATTTAAACCTGAATGATTCATAATTAAAAGGAAGAGGTTACAAATAAATAGGAATATGTTTCCTATAATATAGGAAATGACAATATTAAGTAGGTTGTTTAAACAACCTACTAAACAATCCGTAAATAATAAAAGAGAACTATCTAAGAATATTATGATCACACTAAATTCCTAACACAATGAGTGTGTGGAGGTGCTCTAGCTCCAAGTAGACTTTCTCTTCTTAGACTAGGATTTGGAGTAATAGATTCACAATAATGAAAACTTTATTATAAATAAAAATAATGTCCAAATACATATGATTACAAATAACATAATTTATATTTTACCATATCTAAAAATTAATATCACCTCTAAAAATTGCTAAATATATTTTATTTTGTAGGAAGTATGGATGAGTCCTCTAGTAGGACCATTTTTTGAGGAAAACGATCTATAAGAAAAGGTTGAAATAGGGAGTGAATCCAAAACCACACAAATGGAGAAAATGGGAAAAACCAAAACAAGTGTTTGATGGTTAGGGTAGATAGGGTTGGTGATTCCCACGTGCTTTAGTCCTTCTCTAAGTGGTATGCCTCGGTAAATAATGCACCAGAGGAATTGATTTTTATTAGGCTCAGTGGTAATTTTCCAAATCTTGTCAAATTTCCTCGTCCAGACTTGATGGGCGATTTAAGATTCCATTGGTGATTCAAAGAAACCACACTAATTTCATGAGTCACAAGAAAAATGTAACCAATTTGGGGTATGTACCAAAGAATTGGGGTATGTACCAAAGAAAAGGAGTGACCGTTGGCTACTTCCAATCTCTCCACCAAGGAATTTCATGAAATCCAAATTTTATGGAGATGTTCATCCGGGATAACATGTTGGATCTCATATATTGGGATGACATAAGCATTATGAAGATTTTTTTGTGTAGATGGTAAACCAAGGTAACCAATCCCTGGTTTATTTGTAGAAAAGATCATTAATTGTGCGAATCCCATTTTTGAAGTGCCTAAGGCCTCTAAATATGATAATTAATCCAAGTGGTTAATTTGGCATTAAATGAAAGGTTCTCCCAGACTAAACTAGATTTAATGGAGATCCATTTTCTAAATTCATTACCAATCAAAATGAGACAAGGTTTGAGAAGTTCCCATGCTCACCATATACTTTTTGCCATACATGTGTCTCTCATTTTAACATCATTGGCATGAGAAGAAGATATTAAAAATCTAATCCTCTCCATGTTTGTTTTCTAAGTGGAGTTCCTTGGAGGATTTAATTTCTTAAAAAAATTTCCAAGATTTTGAACCTTCCATCCTATGTGATGATTCATTTAACACTTAGGGTATGAACTTGGAGTTTAATGTTGATAATCCCAAGCTCCCTTTCTTCTATGGGTTTGCAACAAATATCCTAGGCCACTGTGTGGAATCTTTTACTACCTTATGAGCTGGCCCATAAGAATTATTGTAAGAGTTTCTCAAGCTTTCCATATGTAAATATGAAGGAATCCTAACAAGAGGAGTAGTATACATGAGTGGTAGCTATGACTTTGTGTTAGAATCACAAAGACTCGAGGGGGTGAATATGTCTTACCAAAATTTTATTTCATTTTCCATTGGTTATAACATCATCAAAATAACCATGTTCAACATGCATATTCAATTATGAACTTATTAGGTGTACGACATCCATTCATAAGAACATGAAACAAAAGAGAGAACAAATGAACACTAGATGTAAATTGGGAAACCATCAAGGGGAAGAAAATCCACTAAACCTTTTGAATATATTACTCAATCCAAAATAATCATATGAATATTACACATCACACAACATTTATTTAGTGAAGCACCTACATCACAAGGAGCACACACCCCTATTTAGTATAACACCCAATATACAAGGAGGATACAACCCCAAAGATGACCAAACACTAACTCAACTACTTGATGAAGATGGCCACTTAAGTATTGTTGCCCTTACAACAAATTGTGATCAAAAATTCATCTCCATATACATCAAACCCTCTCAAACAAGATCTTCTCCTACTTTGATCATAAGCACACCTTCACATGTGATTAGGTCAAATGACCTTAAAAACATATTTCTCTACTCTTCTATAATCTTAATACATCTTCTCATTTCTTCCCTTGACCCCTTACAACTCTCCTTTCACTTCTTCAAGCTCACTCACATCCTCATCAACTAAACCAATTTAAATGAGAAAATGCATTCACTTGATATACACGACACAACTCATAAAAACCTCTTGGTCAGTTGTAACCATTAAGGTAGGTATTCTCAACATCAAAACACACATAAATAATCATATTAAATCATACGAGAGGACCCTATAGGTTGGCATTAGACCAAGACAAACAAAAAGCACAACTAGGCCTAAAACAAGATCTTTCTCTCCATAGAATGCAATATGAACTCCAAGGGCACAAACCAGCTCCACCATGCCTCCAAAATCTTCACACATGTTAAGGAAATCCTATAAAAATATTCTATAGGATCCATTGGTGCAGACTCACAAAGACACCCACGGATGCGATCGGCTTCTAGGTTGATGTTCAGGCATCCAGTGTGATTGCACAACATGGAATCCTTTCTCCAAGTGTGGGACTTGTAAAGATGAGAAAGGATTCTCCAGAGAAGGCTGGTTCCTATTCCTCTATTCAGATGCACCGATAAAATGTAGAGGTTTTACTACAACCTAATCTAATTTGCCAAGGAGACAGGGTAGAGAATGCATAAAAATAAAACCTAAACTACGGAGGTGATGCACCGAGGAATGTTGGACACCCGTTTTGCAAAATTAAACACAGACCACATAAATGCAATACAACACCATGCACAGGCGACCAAACTGCAATAAGAGATAAAAAATCAAAGCAATGAATACATGAGAGGGTTTAGAATCAATCACAGACATATATATATTGCTCAAGGATCGATACAGTACATTGCAGTGGCCAAGAGGCAAAAACGGCATTACAATCCATATGGGAGGCTTGAAAGCTCCACAAATTCTCTTGCGAGCAGAAGAGAAGGAAGAGTGCAAAACAGAAAATGTCCGACCTCTAAAAAGGGCTCCTCTTTACAATATATACTAAGAATGAGAGAAGAAAGAGAGAGGAAAATCCAATCTACCACAACCACTTCTTGGTAGCATTTAAAATCATCTCATTATGATCCAAGTGGTGGATCCTGGCAAAACGGCGGGCTGTCTATCAGGAGCGGCGAGCTGTCTGCTGTATTAAAGTTGGTTGTTGAAGCATTACACGCGTCAGAGATGTTTTCTTAATTTTCTCCCTCTAAACTGCACCAAAATTCAAGATTGACCCCAGAATCATGTAGAGAATTTCAACAGCTTTCCGTTGATATAAAGAACGTGCAAATCTGAGCTCTGGATCGAAAGATATGAAGGTCTGAAGATTTAGGGCACAAAACAGGTGAAAACGGATTTTTAAATTTCTTTTCCCGCGTTCTGCCATCTGGACGACACGTGGTAGGCTCTGGTCCACTAAGCAATTCCCTCTCTCCACCTTTTCATGGGTTTTTCTTGTGGGCCCCTTAAACTTGGACACGTGGCACTATTTCATTGGTTTGGATCAGTGCTCGAAAACTCGCCCCTTTGACTTTTTGGACCTTTTTCTTGACGACACGTGTCATGCTGTGATTCGTCTACAGGCCCGCCGATTTTCGCGTCCACCGTGTCTTTTTGTCTCGATGTCCCACTTTTCCTTGTCTGACGTTTCTTGTTTGGTCGAATCGGCTTCGGTTCGCGTCCATTTGTCCCAAATGTCCCAATGCTTCACGGACAAATTCTTCCTGGTTCACCCGATCCGGCCGATTCAGCGTCTTTACGGCCCAAATGTCCCGAAATTTTGGTGCAAAAGTTCTCCTTTTGACCGATCTCAAACTTCGCGTACTACATGACCCCGAATGTCCCAAATCGTTAGTCGATTTTCTTCTCTTTCTATTTGAATCGCTTTCCGCGTCCACGCGTCCCTTTGTCCCGAGATGTCCTAGTGTGAAATTTTTTCCGTTCCAGCCCTTAATCGGCGGTTCTCGGTCCTTCGCGTACTCTTGCCCCACTTGTCCCTTTTTGTTTGGGCCACACTCGTAGTCTTTTTCGGCCGATCCGTGCCTTGGCGTCCCAAATGTCCCTTTGCTCTGTAACAAGGACTTAGCCGATTTTCACAATTTTTTCTCGACCCAAGCTTATTTTCTTGCAACTTACTCGCATTTTCTCGAGAGCTTGTTCTTTTCGACTACAGACGGGAAGTTAAAAATTTTCTAAAGGGACCTAGAACATGATTTTTTCCCCGGATTAATCAATTTGCACAGGACTTGAGAATCACGATGTATGTTATCAATTCAACCACAGGGGTGAAATTGGATAACAATTTGGTGACTTAAGCGGGGTCATCACTGCTAGATGAAAAGACCGGTTGCTCAAGCGATCCATTGGGCATGGAGTCATCGAATATTCTTTTAGGACCCTAATCACCTCGAATGTGCAAGGAGGAAGATGGAATATTACCTGATGAAAGCAAGGACTGCAAAACATCTCCATGGATAGCAAGCTATGCCAAAGCACTTAGGGAAAACAAAGCTAACCTACAGCAAAACAATGTGCACAAGCACTTGGAGGAAAGAAAATCTAATCTAATATTTATAGAGGTAGTGAACTTCCCTCTAGAAGCAACGCTTGAGATAGATTCCATTGACTGGAATCTGCAGTTCTTCACCATCCAATGAGGCCAATTGGAAAGCATTGCTGTTCTTGCACTTTGTGACCATGTATGAGCCACTCCAAATGGCATCAAATTTTGAATGCCTTCCCGGTTTTTCTCTATCCACATCCCATTTCAACACTAGATCTCCAACTTGAAAAGATCTATCTTTGGCCTTCCTATCAAAGGTCTTCTTGATCAAAGCTTGATCCTTTTCCATTGCTTGGGATGCTTGATTTCTGATCTCTTGCAGCTCCATCAACTCTGCATACCTCACCTCCATGGGCTCAAATTCAAGTAACTCCAGCTGCTTCATGAGTTCCAATGTTGGCAACTCAAGTGACATGGGCAAGATTGCCTCTCTTCCATAGACAAGCCTGAATGGAGAGTTACCTGTGGATCTTTTGGGAGTGATCCTATCAGCCCATAAGGCTGATTTCAGCTTGGTATGCCAAGACCTCTGATTCTCATCAAGAGTTCTCCTAATGATCCTCAACAAGTTCTTGTTTGTAGACTCACCCTGGCCATTACCCTGAGGGTAATAGTTCGATGAAGTGCTTAGGTAAATACCATTCTTGACAGCCCACTCAGTCACCTGGATCCAATGAATGCCAATGCATTATCAGAGATTATTGTGGTAGGTACACCAAATCTGGTTGTTATCCCCTCATAAAAGTCTAAGATGTTAGACTCATTTGCCTCTTTAGTGCTCTTCGCATTGTCCATTTGGTGAAGTAGTCACGTGGCATCAAAATCCATTTGTGCCCTTGGCTTGAATTGGGATTAATGACTCAATGAAGTCCAAACCCCATTGCATGAATGGCTGGTCAACCGAGATTGGATCAATGGAAGGGCAGCAAGTCTTTCTTTTCCCGTGAAAGAACGTGATGCATAACGATCACTAAAAATTTAGGCCAATAATAACCAGCCTTCATGATTTTTAGAGTGTCACTCTTGGTGCAAAATGGCCACCACTGGTCCACCATGAAACTCTTCCAACACCCTTTGAATCGACCTATGCTAATGCATCTCAAATAAAGACTCCATTCACGTCTTTCTGAACAAAACTCCATCAACAATGGCATACGAAACAGCAAAAGTGTCTCCTTTGGGTCTTGTTCATCTCTGGAGGGCATAGGCCTGTATTTAGGAAGTGTATAATACCTTGGGTCCAGCAAGGAGTGGGGAAGCATTGTCTTTCTCTTGATTGCCACTCGGCTCATGGCTGTCTGAATCACAAAACAACTTCTTCTTCATTGCATACTTCCTTTTGCTTCCCAAAACTAGTAAAGCTCACACACCCTTTCCTCTTACCGGTTTGGTGATCTTGATATCAATGTCATATTCCATGACACGGGTGATCCAACCTACCCTTTTCTCGTTCAAATCCTTGTTGAGGAGGAAGTCTTTAACTCCAAAGCATGTGAGACCAGCAACTGGACCTTGTTGTTCGAGATTAAATGCTTGAATTTCTTCAAGCTTCTGATTACTGCAAGCACATGCCTCTCAATAAAAGAGTACCTTACCTCACAGTCATCTAGGCTCAACTGCTCATCATTATCTTTGTTCTTCTGTACTAGGATGGCAGAAATAGTGTCATCACCTCCAAATGCATAGAGAATGAAATCCTTGGAGAAGTCTGGGTTGATGAGAGTTGGTGCCTGAGAGATAGCTTCTTTGATTGCTTCAAAACTCTCCTTGCCTTCTGCTGTCCACTTAAAAGCCATGCTCTTCTTTAACATTTTGGTGATGGGCTTGACAAGGGCTGCAAAATCTGGGACAAACCTCCGAACAAAGTTTATCCTTCCCAAGAAACTTTGAAGAGCTTTCTTGTGACTTGGCAATGGTAGTGCTCTTATGGCTTCAACCCTCTCTGGGTCAATTGCCAGTCCCTCTTTTGAGACAATATGGCCTAAAAGTTTTCCTTCATGTGCAAGAAAGATGCACTTCTTGGGGTTCAAAGACACTCCGAACTTTCTACATCTCTGAAACACTTGCCTGAGGTGAAAGAGATGGTCTGCTGCGTTCTTTGAGAAGACAGTGATATCATCTAGATATATCAGCACTATCTTGTTGATCAAGCCTTTGAAAGCCATGTCCATTGCCCTTTGAAAGGTAGCACCAGCGTTGGACAGCCCAAATGGCATCTTCTTGTAAGCATATGTGCCCCATTTAGTTGTGAAGGCTGTCTTGAATTGGTCTTCTCCCTTCACCATAATCTGATTGTAGCCTGAGTATCCATCTAGTAATGAAAACCTTTCAACCAGCATACTGCATGATATTTTCTCCATGGAAGGGAGTGGATAATGATCCTTGAGAGAGGCTCTATTCAAATCCCTGAAGTCGACACACAACCTGATCTCTCCATTCTTCTTTCTGACTGGGACTAAGTTGGCAACCCAACTTGAGTGTTTGATGGGGAAGATGATTATAAGCTTGCTTAACTCTTTTCTCATGAGAGGCTCGATATGGGGATTCACTGGCCTTTGCTTTTGCTTGATGAGCTTGGATTTAGGATCCACTTTCAATAGTATGTTGTGCCGCCTTTGAAACCTCTTAGATCTTTGTAAGTCCAAGCAAAAACATCTGGGAATTCTTGACAAAGCTGAACAAAATCAGATTTCTCTTGTGAGGTACTTACTTTGCCAATCTGCAATGTTTTGCCTTCTTCCACTAAAATAGGCTCTGCATCCTCACCCTTTACTTGAATGTTCGCTTTCTCCTTCCGAACTGATCATTCGGGTTGAAGATTGACTCCAGGGTTATGAGGCCTTTTGGTAGTTTGTTGGTTCTTAGCTGTACCACTTGGTCACCATACTGCTGTTCCAACTTTTCTTGATTCTTAGCTGAGAACTCAGCTTCTTCTTGGAGGAAATTAACAATTTGCTGATCATTCTCGAAGACTTGCCAACTTGTGTTGTTATCCGAATAGCTGGTCTCACAACCACTTTGATATGAGGCTGAGTTTTCTCACTTTTGATACTTTCTACAACATCAAATGCAGCCCCAATTGCTGCCAGCCTGTCAGCGGCTTCATTCTTTTTCCTGGGTATGGACACAATGTTGAAAGCTTTGAAATCCTCAATGAGGTCCCATACCCTGTTCTTGTAGCACTTGAGTAGATCATTCTTGGCAGCATGTCTTCTCTTGACCTGATTTACGATCAGCTCACTATCACCAAATACTTGTAAATTCCTGATGCCTTTCTTCCTTGCCCAGTGTAATCCATGAATTAAGGCTTCATACTCAGCTGTGTTGTTTGAACAGGAAAACTGAAACGGAAGGCTGAGTAATACCTTATACCTTGCGGTGAAATGAGCATAGCTCCTCCTCCTGCACCTTGTCTACTCCTTGACCCATCAAAGAATAATTGCCATACTTCATTCTTGTCCTTTTGATCTGGCTTGGTGATGTTGGGGAGAGGTTGATCTTCTTCATGTAAACAATAAACCCCTAGCTCAGATTCTTCTACTTCTTGATAGGGATCAAAAGCATGTATCTTGTTTGCCCATTCATCAAGAGTTAGGTCCGGGATGCTTCCAACCTTAGTGTCAGCCTCATCTGTGTTTGGATAATCTTCTTGATCAAATGCTGAATAGTTGGCATTGATTTGGCTTGGAGTATGAGGCTCAATATGAAAGTTTGCAATTGGCTCGGATCGATTGTGACCTTAGTACCATATCTAGTTAAACACATGTGTGACCAATCGCCAGATAAGTAGCCTCCAATTTTGAGTCAAAGTCCTTGACAAGCAAAGGGCAAAGAGTGGTGGCAAATCTATGATCCATACATCTTGTAAAACAACAACATTTGGACATGCATGCAAGGTAAGACTCAAATTTCTAATCACTCCAATTGTTGCTATTGCTATCCCATCTACCGCATTGCACTACCCTTTGGATGTTGTTTCATACTGGAGCCCTAGTTGATCAGCTATTTGCTTGGGCATCACTGAGCTACTTGCCCCGAGAATCAATCATGCAATTGTGTACTAGTTTATCCCCAATGATTAATGAAAAATAGAAAGGAGGGGACTTCAACATTTTACCTTGTTGTGCTCCATGACTTCCTTTAGGCTAAATGCAATGGCGTTTGTAAGCACTTTGTCTTGCATCTGAACCCGCTGATTTGAAGTTGGCCAATCCTTCATGGCAGCTTGCAGCAGATCTCTTTGGCCTGGGATGGATAGGGATTCCCACATTGATATATTGACGTTAGTCTTCTTCATCTGTTCAATGATACTGAACGGTGATGAAGGATCTCTCTCGTTGTCCTTTGGTTTGTCAGACGTTTACTCCTTGACGTGGGCAAAAGCAATAACGGTGGCATTTGAGTTGGCCTACGGGCTGTTCTTGGTTGCCTTTGTGTATTTGAAATCTGACTCGCTTTTGCCAATCATTTGTGGAGCCATGGAAGGTTGTGGATTGGTCGGGGCTAATGGCTGTTCTTCACCCAAATTTCTTCTCTTTGACCTTGTGTTGGCCGCACACCTTGAGAAACTACTCCGATTCATGCCACGAAATATTCTACTTGCCAGGTTTACCAATGTGGTGTCATTTGGGGCTGATTGTTGTTGGAATGTTTCGGTTGTTGGTATTTCCTTAGATCTAAGCCCGCGCCCTCCACACCGGTAGTTGTCACCATCAACACTTGATTGAGAGCACCATTGAAGCACATGGATTGGTTATGAGGCTCGTTGCATGGAAAGCACCAATCATATTCCTGGGCAATGTTATTCTGTGTTGGCACTAATGCCTTGGAGGCAGATATGGCATTTGGATTATAGGGCTGGAATGGTCTATTGGCAGGAGGCCTTACTTGGCTTTGATTTTGATTCATATTTGCAGCTAGATTAGGTGGTCTTTGTGGTTGGTATGGCTGCCTATTAGGCTGAGCTTGGGGTTGATAGGAAGGTCTGAAACCTTGGGCTTGCTGCCTCTTGAGAGTAACCAGCTCATTGCCTAGGTTTTGCAACTGTTTCATGACCTCTTGAAGCTCATTTGGGGCACTTGGAGATGAAGTGGAAGCTTCATTTGAACTCTGGTTTCTAGGGGTTGGAACAGGAGCCAAAGTGGGTGTTTGACTAGTGCTTGGATTTTCTAAGTTTGGATACAAGGGCATAGGAGGCCTAGGAGCCAGTTTACCAGCTTGTATAAGACAATTTTCGGCTCTAATGGCAATGCTATAAGCCATAGGGATTGTCGTGCCTCCCATGGACTGAATTAACATAGAAATATCAGAATTTAAAGCTTTAAGGTAATATAGAAAAGCACCTCCTGCTGTTGGCCTGACTGCCATTGGAATCCTATCCCAAGACCTTTGAAATTTGAAGTTGAAGTTAGTCAGCTGCTCGTTGGGGGCTCTCTTGATAGTTGTCAGCTGCTCCAAAAGAGACAAGTTGTCTCCCTTCTCTCCAAATTGCTCGTGAAGTGCAATGCACAGCTGATTCCAGTTTGTGATAGAACCAGCCCCAAGGCTCCTAAACCATTGCAATGCTTTACCCTTGAATGAAGATGCCAGTAATTTGACAGCCACTTGCATTTCATTGATTTCATGGATTACCTGAGGTTAGCAATATCTTTAACATGATCACCGGAGTAGTCCGATTTTCTCCAGTGAAGTAGGGAATGTTCTTCAAGGCCGCAATTCATGATAGGAAGGCTGGATGTTGTACATTGAGAGCAAGTGGGCTCTTTACTGTGAAGTTGACGTAGGGGTTGTTCTGAGCCATTCTGATTGGTCTTAAAACCCTTGTATATTGAAAGAAAGGCCTGTCAGGTGGAGGAGTTGAGAGAGTTCTATTTGGTGGAGATGGAGACCTTTGAATCCTTCTTCCTCTTTGCCTTCTTCTCGGAGATAACTACGGTATTCAAACAACACCTCTTCTTCTCCGACTCTTGACCTTGTGGTGATTCTTCTCATGAGTTTTCAGCCTGCACTGCTGAAACTAGTTGATTCTTCCCCTTGGAGTCACCAGATATGCAAATAATAGCTCTTATAAGCAAGAAAACTGCAAATGATGCATATCAACTTTCTTCTGCAATAAAAATGAGACCTCAGAGTCCCACCGGCGTGCCAAAACCGTTGTTGCAGGACTTCTAGCACCCTCGGATGCGAGATCAAACTTCTAGGTTGATGTTCACACATCCAGTGTGATTGCACAACATGGAATCCTTTCTCCAAGTGTGGGACTTGTAAAGATGAGAAAGGATTCTCCAGGAGAAGTCTGGTTCTATTCCTCTGCTTCGGATGCACCGATAAAATGCGAGAGGTTTTACTACAACCTAATCTAATTTGCCAGAGACAGGTAGGTAGAGAATGCATAAAAATAAAACCTAAACTACGGAGATGATGCAGAGAATGTTGGACACCCATTTTGCAAAATTAAACACGACCACATAAATACAATACAACACCATGCACAGTGTGACCAAACTGCAAGAAGAGATAAAAAAAAAAAAAACAATGAATACATGAGAGGGTTTAGAATCAATCACAGACATATATATATTGCTCAAGGATCGATACAGTACATTGCAGTGGCCAAGAGGCAAAAACTGACATTACAATCCATATGGGAGGCTTGAAAGCTCCACAAACTCTCTTGCAAGCAGAAGAGAAGGAAGAGTGCAAAACAAAAATGTCCGGCCTCTAAAAAGGGCTCCTCTTTACAATATATACTAAGAATGAGAGAAGAAAGAGAGAGGAAAATCCAATCTACCACAACCACTTCTTGGTAGCATTTAAAATCATCTCATTATGATCCAAGCGGCGGATCTTTATCATCGGGAGCGGCAAGTCAGTCGATGTATTAAAGTTGGTTGTTGAAGCATTACACGCGTCGAGACGTTTTCTTAATTTTCTCCCCAAACTGCACCAAAATGCAAGATTGACCCCGAATCATGTAGAAAATTTCAACAGACTTTCCGTTGATATAAAGAATGTGCAAATCCGAGCTCTGATCGAAAGATATGAAGGTCGAAGATTTAGGGCACAAAACAAAGCAAAAACATTTTTTAAATTTCTTTTCCCACGTTACGCCATCCGGACGACACGTGGCGGAGCTCTAGTCCGCCGAGCAATTCTCTCTCTCCACCTTTTGCGGGCTTTTCTTGTGGGCCCCTTAAACTTGGACACGTGGCACTATTTCATTGGTTTGGATCGGTGCTCAAAACTCGCCCCCTTTGACTTTTTGGACCTTTTTCTTAACGACACGTGTCATGCTTGATTCATCTACGGCCTACTCTACGGATTTTCGCGTCCACCACATCTTTTTGTCCCGGATGTCCCACTTTTCCTTGTCTTGGCGTTTCTTGTTTCGGCTAAAACCGGTCGGTTCGAGTCCATTTGTCCCAATGTCCCGGTGCTTGCAGGACAAATTCTTCCGATTCGCGTCCGATCCGGCCGATCACGCATCTTTACGGCCCAAATGCCTCGAAATTTTGGTGCAAAAGTTCTCCTTTTCGGCCGAGATCTTGGTGGTTCGCATACTCACGGCCCGAATGTCCCAAACTGTTAGTCGATTTTCTTCTCTTTGGTAACACGCGTCCCTTTGTCCCGGATGTCCCAGTGTGAAATTTTTCCGTTCCGGCCGAACCCGGTTCGGGTCCTTCGCGTACTCTTGTCCCACTTGTCCCTTTGCTGTTTGGGCCGCCTGTAGTCTTTTCGGCCGATCCGCGCCTTGGCGTCCCAAATGTCCCGACTGTTCTAGAACAAGGACTTAGCCGATTTTCACAATTTTTTCTGGCCCAAGCTTATTTTCTGCAACTTCCTCGCATTTTCTCAGAGCTTGTTCTTTTCGACCTGGACAGGGAAGTTAGAAAAATTTCTGAAGGGACCCTAGAACATGATTTTTGCCCTGGATTAATCAATTTGCCTGGGACTTGAGAATCCTGATGTATGTTATCAATTCAACCACGGGGGTGAAATTGGATAATAGGATCTGAATAATCCATGTTCTCCATGACACCACAAAGTAGGAAAATTTCCTATTAAATCTGGCATCTCCAATAGACCGGTATTCAAAGATGGAGACCAAGCTTCCACAAATCACCTAAACCATGGAGCAACACCACTCATTGGAAATACAATAACCAAATGAACATCATCAACCATGATAGACTTCTTGACTAAACCCATAGAGCCATCAAAACATCTTTGTACTTGAAGCTACTTGAACTACCTCAAAACCAATTTTGAGGAATCAAGCTCCAAAACCTTAAATGCAACTTCCAATATTTACTAAATCATATAACACATCACCAAGGATTCCATAAACATGCTCAAGTACACACAAGTATATGTCACATGGAGAAAACCAACCAAGCACACATGTTTCAACACACCTTCTTGAGAAGCCTAATAGGGTTGACTAGGCCATTAGATCTTAATAAAAATTACATATTTCTTGATCATTCCAAGGCCTCAAACACATAATATGAGACTCCTAAATTCTATCCATGACCATATAATTCAACTACAACATGCAAAACAACTCATTTCAACTCAAACCATCATGACTAGTTTTGCACTTTCTAGCCCTTTAGTGGTAGGGCAAACTTTGAAGAACTATTACAAAACTTTTATCCACCGAACCTACCTAAAAATTGTCATGGACATCTATCACACCTCCTTAGGTATCTAAAATAAATTCATTTCTCATCATGAAACTTCCATCTTAGAACCACAAAATAGGGTTTTTCTCCAACTTGATGAAACACTTGGAACATGAAACCACCACCAATAAGATCCCTCAAGAGTCTTCTTCATCCTTGAGACATCACATTTGCATGTCCAATAAATTTGTAACTTAAAAATTCATCTTTCCTCCATCGCTTTAGAACTAGGGTTTTAGACCACATTTTCTTCTTAATGATTGTTCATAAAGATGTGACGAACAAATCAATCCATCCATTATTTTTGTAAAATACTCTTAGATCCATGCCAAAACAGACCTAAAATCCTCAGGATCGCATGTAAATATCTCACATGTGTGGGTGAGCATTCAAATTTCACCATCGAGTTGGTTTTTCTCCATCTCAAGAACTCGGTATGACCAACAATCAATTTTCTTGCTTTCTTCTTTGACATGTGACATGAAATTTGACCCAAAGCACTAGAGGGACCTCCTTTGACTATATAAAGTATCATCTAAGCTCAAATGAATTTGAAACTCTCCATGCACTAAGAATTAACTTGTCTTTCCTCACCTTGTCTTGTAGTCCTACTTCAAAATGAATTTCATCATGCACTATATACTTTAAAAATTACCCGATGCACATCCTACACATGTTGTACAACCTCAACATAATAATTACATGCTCCAAAAAGTCTTCCTTGTTCCATCTCTCATGCTATTAACTCATCCTTCTTGACCCAGGTCTAGAATTAGGCCTAAATGTCCTAACTCAACACATACTTCTCATGAAATTACCATGATGAACTCTTATAGAATCATTAACACCTTTGAAACATCATATTAATTTTTTTGACCTCATGAAGACCTCATACAACCTTTGGAGTACACTCACTAGACCATACTAGCTTGACCATGCCTAGACCATGCAGATGATCCAATAAAATCATATGCAAAACAACACCATTGGATACTACCAATCAACTTCAAGATTAAACATGAATGACACCTCATGGAGACATTGAAAATCCCTTTTCCATCAATGACATTTGACATCAATTACAACACCTAGATAGAAATTCCAAAATATCCCCCTTTGTCGTGATGGAAACCACCTTTAGAAAATTTGATGGCAACCATATCATGCAAAACCTACAAGACCTCTTTTTCATTTTTTTAGTCTACTCTCCCCCTTTGACATATATGACAAAGGATACATGAAAAATTAACATAAAAAATAATTAAAACAATGCATTTAGACAAATTACTTGCTCTCCTTCAATTGTTCTTACTTTCTTGACTCAAGACATTCAAAAGATCTATGGACATGATAAGAACATGCATGAATCCCCTTGGGATGATATAATCTACCACTTTTTCAGCCCTTAATTCACCAACTTTTCTCCCTAAGTTTGAATCTTCACACTTGACATGCTAACTTGTCTTCTTTAACCTTATTCTTAGAGATTAACACAATGTACCGCCTTACATACTTAGCTTGCTTAAGAGATACTTGATTCATCTATCACCCTTGAAAACTTGTGCAAGAAAAAAATTGGCTCCCCATTTGATGATACAACCTTATATCTTTTGATACAACACATTCTTCAATTGTTTCAAAATATCAAAATGATTTCAAACCTGATTTGATCATCACAAACCTTCTGAGATCATATGCCTCTGTTTTGATCAATCCTTTAAGGCTTGTTAGGTCTTCTTAGAGCCTCTTATCCCCCCCTTGTATTGAGCATACATTTTAACCAATCAACAACAATCAATCAAATTGATAAGAAACATATTGGAGCCAATACCTTACTTACTTATCGTAGGAGATAAAAATTTATTGAGAACACACAGTCAAAAAGCTATTTCACAGATCAATTCTTCAAAGATCCTTTAGGAGTCTTTTCATTTATTCATTTATACCTTTCCCTTATTGTCAACAAGATCAATGACACCACAACCTGAATGTGGTATTTTAAGCACTATGCTCATACTGAAACCATCTTCATCCAAACTTGAACCTCTTATTCATTAACAAATGCTCACCACACTTCTTAATGTCATGGATCTACTTTGCAGGATAATGAACACTCTTGCTAGGCAACATGAATTCTTAGAATTTTTGATTATCTTACCTCTTTTGTCACACTTTCTTGTAGAAATATAAGAAAACATCTCCTACTTGAAGCATTTTTGCAACAACCCATACCTACTCATCTTGAAAGCATCCATAAACTCAGACTAAAACAACTCATTTAGACACAATGCTTAAGAATTGATAACTTGAACTTGATTTTCTAACTCTTATGAATGTAGCCAACTCATAACACATTTTCATACCATATTTTTGTAGAAAAAACTCAAATATAAAAAATAAGGTCATATTGGTATTATCATACCAATTTACATCTTCAAGAGACACATTCTCATTCAAACTTGTTCACCTTTGCACATTGGGATGCATCCCCTCATGGTATCAACATCACTTTTATGACTTGAAGACATAGAATCATAGCCACACAACCATTTTTATCATTTTAACCCCAAAATGGTCAGACCAATCTCACAAGAGCAATAAAATCACAAAGTGGATAACCCATACATCCTTGAAATCAACAAACACAACAATCATAACACTTTCAAATTTTAAGCTCAAAACTTACCTCCTTATTCTTCACAACATACCTAAACCAAAGACTTTGAACTCCTATGCCATCTTCATGTCTTCAAAATTCAAGTCATATCTTCAACCTTATCACCATGGGGATTGACTCCCCTCGGAACATGTTTTTATTTTCTTAAGCTTGGCATAAACTCGAGAGTGTACATAACTGCTATAGATCTATAACATCATCTTAACACACCTTTGTAGAATAAAAACACTCATATTGATGAATCCATCTTTATATCTTCATACATATGTTAGACATAAAGCATATGTAAATATTTCATCATTTATCCCCTAGAATAATACACTTTATAACCTCTAGGACTCTTCTCATCAATTGGGAATGAAATGACAAACACACCTCTATTTTGACTTAGGACATACAAAATTTGTAAAAATAAAACTTTTTGACCTTTTTCATGATCAATAGATAGATTGTAATTTAACTTCTGTATAGATACCATAAGACCATAATAACACTCTCATAGGTTGTATTGAACTTCCATTCCAAATTTGACACCTTAGAATGAAAACAAGGACACAAAATAACTGGGACAATATTCTTATTTGTACTATCAATAAAAACAAAATTCACATTTGTGTTCCTTAATACTCAAGGAACCAACTTATACCACAAAAACTACTCGAGATAGAAGAAGAACACAATGAAACCTTTGATGGATCAACAACCTCAGCAACATCAAACCTCTCTTCTTAATGAACCAAAACATACTTGGACCTTGACATACCAAAAAATTTCCCATATTGATTATAAAAATGTATCTCACTTAGAAACATACCTCTATCATACAATGACAAACCATGTAAACATCATGCTTCAACATACAAGAAGATGACTTAATGAAGCCAAATGAAAGCACTCCATACACCATGGTTTTATCTACAATGCAAATCACCCATGTATTCATGGGATAGATCAACCAAACATGAGTTTCCACTCCCTTAGCTAGTGTACCTTTGTTTCTCTATCATCAACTTGATAGTATTCTTCAGTAGACAAAAAAACTTCTTGAGTTTCTTCAACAACAAAAAGGCTTTTTGAACATTAGGCTCATCATCACTAGAGCAAGAAACTTTAAGCTTCTCAATAGGGGTATAATTGACATTTGAATTCTTCTTATAGTTGTTTTTCTCCATGTACATTATCTTGCAATATGCCCAAATTGATTACACTTGAATAAACAATAGGACCCTTACCTTTAGGAGCTTCATCTTCCCAATTCTAAGTGGCACATTATGACATTATCTAACAATATGACCTTTCTTGTGGTAGTTATAGCATATTTTATCCTTTGGATTATATAAATGACCACTTCTCCCATTACTCCATGGAAAGGATTCATTGATTGTCCTTCTGTATTCCTTAGCTCTATGACCAAATAGATTACATGAATAACACACACCATTGAAATTACTTGAGAATTTCATTGTATTGGGCTGTCTAATAACATTTTTTGAATATTGACATCTTCCTTGGCTTTGACGTGTCCATGAATTGATTCAACATGTTTTTCATCCTTCTTTGATTCTTATTTGAAACCCAAACCAATTTTAACACTAGAGGGTCTTTGACAACTTAGCAAAACATCAAGATTACTAGAGATCTTCTCAAACCTTTGATGCATCTTCATTTTTCTTGATGCCTACTCTAATTCTGATTGTAATGACTCTACATCCATAGTAAAATTGATGCACTCATCCTCCTTATCCTTAAGACTAGTAGTGATCATACCAACATGAGTTTTCAACTGACTATATTCCTTTTCTTTGGCCTCACACTCCTTAATATTTTTCTCAACTTTTGATTCTCCTTCCTTGTGAGTTGTAGGGATTTAGGCACCAAAAATCTTAGCTTCAATAAAGACTACAATCTCTTCCTTATTTGAAAAATCTCCATCTTCTTGGTCCATTCCTTTTGCACTACTAAGAACTTAACTAATATTAGAATAACTGATATCTTCTTCATACAAGTAATCCAACTTATCCCATAAGGCCTTGGCTGAATCACACTCTATTACCATGGCATATACAAATTCCTCCAATCCACTTACAATACATCTTTAGTTATTTTTTCCATGGGGTCTGATGAATTAGTATAGTCAACATCAACATCATACCCAAGAGAACTTAGGTAGACCTTCATTCTAAATTTCCAAAGGGCATAATTGGTTCCATTAAACACATGACCATGATATGACAAGAGCTATTCTCCCATTTGATCAAAAAAACTTGTTCTTCAAGAGAATATCCTTTAAGTAGTCAAACTTTCTTCAAAAAGGACCTATATCAGATACCAATTGTTAAAAGCATAGAGACTAGGGGGTGAATCAATCTTACAAAACATTCATTTAATTTTCCATTTCTTACAACATCATCATAACAACCATTCAACGTGCATATTCAATTATGAACTTATTAGGTGTCAACATCCATTCATAAGAACATGAAACAAAAGAGAGAAAACATGAACACCAGATGTAAAGTGGAAAACCTAAAGTGTAAGAAAACCCACTTGAAAATTTTGAATATATTACTCAATCCAAAAGACTCATGTGAATATTACACATCACACAAGATTTGTTTAGTGAAGCACCCACTTCACAAGGAACACCCACCCCTATTTAGTATATCACCCACTATAAAAGGAGGATACAACCCCCCAAGATGACCAAACACCCACTCAACCACTTAATGAATATGACCACTTAAGTATTGTTTCCCTTACAATAGATTGTGATAAAAATTCAGCTCCATACACATCAAACCCTCTCAAACAAGTTCTTCTCCTACTTCTCTCATACACACACCTTCACATGATTATTAGGTCAAATGACCTTAAAAACATATTTATCTACTCTTCTCAACCATTCATGCCTCTTCTCAGATCCTCCCTTGACCCCTTACAACTCTCCTTTCACTTCTTCTAGCTCGCTCACATCCTCATCAACTATACCAATTCAAATGATCAAATACATTCACTTTATATACATGACACAACTCATAAAAAAATCTATGTTTGGCCATGATAAGGTTGGTCTTATCAACATAAAAAAACACTACATACTCATATAAAATCATATGAGAGACCATATAGATCGAAATTAGACCAAGACACACAACAAACACAACTAGGCCTAAAACAAGCTCTTTCTCTCCAATGAATGCAATATGAAATCCAAGGGCACAAACCAGCTCCATCATGCCTCCAAAATCTTCACACATGTCAAGGAAATCCTATCAACACCTTCCAAAGGATCAATAACCTTTGCATCATCCATTTTCTCCATGATGAACCACCGAGTAGGACTATTTCATACTCAATCTGGGCACCTCCAATGCAGATCGGTCTTCAAAAATGAAGACCAAGCTTCCAAAAATCACCTCAACCATGGAATGCAACCACTCATTTGAAATCCAATAACCTATGGAACATTATAAACCATGATAGACTTCATGAATCATCCCATAGAGCCATCAAAACATATTTTCCTCAAGCTACTTGAACTTCCTAGAAACCAGTTTTGAGGAATCAATCTCTAAACACCTTAAATGAAACTTCCAATCTTTACCAAAGTATGGAATACATCACCAGATTCCACCAATATGCTCAAACACACACAAGTCTATGTCAATGGGAGTAAAATAACCAAGCACACTTGTTTCAACACACCTTATTGAGAAGCATAAGAGGGCTGAATAGGCCATTAGAGCTTAAGCCAAAATACATATTTCTTAATCACTACAAGACATCAAAAAAATCATATGAGACTCCTACATGTTATCCATGACCATCTATAATTGGATACAACATGCAAAACAACTCAACTCAACTCAAACCATCATGACTAGTTTTGCACTTTCTAGCCCTTTAGTGATAGGGCAACTTTGGAGACCTGTTACAAAAAAATTTTCTCCACTAAACCTACCTGAAAATTTTCATGGACATCTAGAACACTCCCAAGGTATTTGGAACAATTCAATTCTCATCATGAAACTTCCATCTTAGACCTAAAATAGCAAATCTCCATAAAAAAGGTTTTTATCCATCTTGCTGAAACACCTAGAACATGAAACCATCACCAACATGATCCTAAAGATTATTCTTCATCCTTAAGACATAAAATTTTCATGCCCAATCCATTTTGAGCCCAAACAATTCATCTTTCCTCCATCACTTTAGAACTAGGTATTAACTAGGGTTTTAGACCACATTTGCTTCTTAATGATTGTTCATAAAGACCAAATCAATCTTCTTTTTCAAAAACTCTTAGATCCATGCCAAAACATACCTAAAAGCCTCCTAAAAGCCTCGGTCCCATGAAAATATCACACGTGTGGGTGAGCATTCAAAGTTCACCATCGAGTTGGTTTTTTCCTTCTCAAGAACTCAATATGACCAAAAATCATTTTTCTTGCCTTCTTCTTTGACCCGTGACCTGAAATTTGACCTAAAACACTAGAGATACCTCCTTCATCAACTATCCCAAGTCTCATCCAAGCTCAATTGCATCTGAAATTCTCCATGTATTAAGACTTACCTTTCATTTCCTTGCCTTGTCTTGTAATCCTGCTTCAAAATGAATTTCATCATGCACTATATACTTGATAAATAACTTGATGCACCTCCTACACATGTTGTAAAACCTCAAAATACTCCTTACATGCTCCAAAAATTCTTCCCTGCTCCATATCTCATGTTACCAACTCATCATGCTTGACCTAGGTCTAGAATTAGTCTAAGAATGTCCTAACTCAACACATACCTCTCTTGAACTAACCATGATGACCTCTTATAGACTCATTAACACCTTTGACAGATCATATTAACCATGATTGACCTCATGAAGACCTCATACAATCTATAGAGTACACTCACTAGACCATAATAGCTTGATCATGCCTAGACCATGTAAATGCTCCAAGAAAATCATATGGGAGATAACACCATTGGACACTACCAATCAACCTTCAAGCTTAAACATGAATGACACCTCATGGAGACACCAAAATCCTTTTCCATAAATGACAATTTGACATCAATGACAACACCTAACACAAAGTCCAAAACTTTGGATCATATATGGAATGCCGCTAATAATGAGAGGGATTTGGTAATATAGAATGAGACATTTTTCTCTAGTCTATGAACCAAATAGGAAAATATATCAATCAGAGATGTTTGAAATGCATAATGGATACCAAGGAACTTGACTTGAACTATAGGTTAGATCCACTTGTCATTGGTATTTTTCCATCCTAGTTAGCATAAGAGACATTTTTTGTTTGTAGTATTGTGTTTTCTCGCCACTGGATAGAAGATCCATATCCTAGAAATAAGATATATAAACAATCCATAGAATTACTCATAGTTTTCTCTTCTTCAATCATGGTCAAGGAGTCATTTGCAAAGTTCCCATTAGCGAGTTTTTCATTAATGTGAGGGAGAGATACCTTTGAATAGACTGCAAAAGAGTAATTAGCAACAATGAGGTAATTGAATTCCTTCAACAACTAGCACATAAAGAGATGGGGATAAAGGGTAGTCTTGTGTAATAGTATTTAAAAGGAAAAATCTATGAGATTGAGCTCCATTGATGGTCATGCAGCCCCCAACATGTTGTAACAACATATCAAAATTGTGAATAAACACGGGATCTAATCCTAAGGCTTGCAACATGTGTATGATAAAAGGGCCATTCAATTCTCTCATAATATTTTCAAAATCAAACTTTAACAAAAATATCTTAATTAGATTCTCTAGCCCATTCAATACCTTCCCAAACTTTGATGACATTGTCAAAATATATCTATCTTGGATAAAGTTAGTTTATTCACTTCTGATAATGAGGTGAATATGGTCCCTTGGCCTAATATCTAGAGATTTGGTAATGATTTTGTAGGAGACATTAAACAAGGTAATAGACATCCGATTGGTGACTTATTCAAGGTTTCCAATATTAGTGATGAACTTGATGTTTCGTTGATTGATAAGCTCACCCAGACTATTGGCTTGAAGAGCTTCCAAGTTGACTTTGTCTAAGTCTAACACAAAATGTTCCATAGTGGTTGATAGAATTCACAAGGGAAACCATCAATGTCAGAGGCTTAATCACCGGTCATTTACATAATATCTTCTTTTAGATCACAAACACAAGATTATGTCCAAGTAACCCGTTGGGATTTTGAAACTTTGCAGGGAACAACGTAGAGGCATTGTGTAAGAGCATTATCCTGAGCTAGGGAGAGAGCTTGAGCAACAAAAACACCATTGTAGTGATGGATAGAGGCATGCATGATGTCAAGTAATTTAGTAATTATGTCATTAGAATCCTTAATAACGTTGATTATGTTAAAAAATTTTTGGGCTTATGTAGGGAAAATAATTATTTGGTAAATCTGTCCCCTACTTTTAGCCAATCCATATGGGCCCAAAGTTGAGCTTCAAAAGCTTTATACAACTCCTCCACCTTAAGATTATGTTGCCAAATGGTTTCTTGAGTTTGAAGTTGGGGATTGATTGGTGAGAGATCAAGAGCTTGTAAGGTTATTTGAAATTCACAATAGGCCACTTCATGAGCTTATTATCAGTAAATAGCCACTTGTTTTCCAGAATTCCTAAGAAAGGTGGTGGTATGGGTGATGGCATCCACCCACTAGTCAATCCATCCCGAGTTCCCATTGGGGCAAGGGACCATATTCCAAACCCTAATGATATATCCAATTGTTTTATCATGCTTTAAGATGTGCAATGTTAATATAAAAGTGAGACTTAGGTGGATCAGTTGAATGTTGGACCATTCAATATAGAAATTGATGGGAGAATGGTCAGAAAGAGTAAACCCATCAACCATTAAAATGAGAAGGCCATTATCACAAGAAAAAGAGAAGATATCTTGCTCTGTTAAAAGTGCCCAATCCATTCATTTAACAAATCTATCATGTCCCTCCTTGAAATTAGACAAGGTGAACCAAGAGGAAGTACAAGATTGTTGACAATGATGATAAGGGTACAAAAGCCCAAGATTATTATGCATATAAGACCAAAATTCCCTTTCTTCGATGCACCAACACATTAGAATTCGACCTTGTTTATATTTGGGTGTTTACCATGTTAAAATCTCCACAAAAGACCCAATGAGCATCGGGAAGAGAGCCCGCAAGAAATCTCCAAAATTGAGCTCATTCTATTGCATTGTAGAGGTGTAGAGGTTGGTGAGCCCAAGAATACGTCCATCAAAATAAAAAAAAGGTCCACACAACCCGATGGGTAAGGTCAAAACCACAAGAAACAATATTTTGAGAAATATCTAGAGAAAGTCAAGGTGATGAAACCTCCTTTACCAAGTTCATGATTGGACACCTAGCAAAGGGCCCCCAACTAGATAGTGCGAGTAATAGAATGAAGTAAAATACCCACAATTTTAACTTCTTAAAGACAAAGAATTTCTATGTTTGTGAAGAACTGACAACTGTCTCTGACCATATATTTGCGGGTTAGTTCAATAAGGCCTCAAACATTTCAAGAGTGTACAATCATTGGACACTATCAAGGTGCATATTGTATCCCTAATTGAGGTCTTCGAGGGTTGCAAGATTTTTGGAAAATGTTTTATCGTGTAAAATGAAATCACCAAGCTTGACATAATGTCATTTTCCTTGAGCATAGTGCTCTTCTCCAGAGGGTGAGGGGTTGCAGAACCATCGAAGGAAATTTTTGTGGTCGAGGGATACCAAATCCTCAAAGGAAGCTCGAGGAGAAGGCTTAAAATGAAGTTTTAATAACTGTGAGGCAAGATTTGAGTCTTGTGAGGGAATAATAGTGGATATGGAAAGTGGGGTACAAGAAAATAGGGGTGGTGAAGGCTGAGCAATGGGTTTACTAATATCGTGGAGGCCAATTTTCCATACCTAGTTGTGGGTCGGTACACATCAAAATTGGGGTTTGAAGGCACCCTGAGAGGTCGTTGAGTTTTTGTTATTGGAAACATGGTCAAACCATCACCAAAGAAGTTGGTGACTTTACTTTCTATGCAAAGTTTCTCTTGTAGCCCGGGCCGCAAACTTGCCATCAAGGAGCATTCCCGAATCGTGTGGGTTGAGGATTGGCACATGAAGCATGTATTTAGATGGTTGGTATACAACAACAGTTGAGAGAAGCATGTGTCACTAACATGAATATCAATAGTTTCCTTTAGTTCTTTGGCCTAACATATTTCCACACAAACCCTCTTTCACGAGCAAACTATATAGAACTTGGGTTGTTCATAGCACACAAGATGCCTGAGGGGTTGAATGATCTTGTCAAAAAGATACAGAGAGGCAAAGGTGAGAGCCATTACCTTGTGGAATACTTTTGGGACAAATTTGCACGATCATTTTGGTGCCATTGTCCAAAGGATGCATTTGTTGTGGAGATGGCCATTAATAAAAGGGTAGACATAGCACCACTTAAAGGGTGAAAGGGACGGTCAAATCAATACATAAATGTGGAGCAAATTTTGTAAAAAAAATAGTCCTATCTAAATCAATGAAAAGATTGGTAGTTTGATGGTTGTACAACAATAACATAAACCCTAAACCTTATACAAAGCAAGAAAAAAACCTCAGCTAATGGGCATATTTAAAATTCGCAAGTTGGGAAAAAAAAATATAAATGACGACCAAACATATTTTAGATTGACAATCAGTTATGAAAAAAACAAATAACTTTGAGATATATGATTTTGTGATTGTTTCATGCATCGGTTTATAAAAATTATTTCGTCATCTTTTGCCGCGATAATCACAAAGCAAATTGAACTCTTTTATCAATAAGCCACATGATTTTTCATTTTCATCGTTCCAATCACGTCCAAATTACAATGCATAGTGATATATACCTCATTAATCTTCTGTGCTGTGATATATAATGATTGTTAATATAATAGGAAATATAGAGATTATCAATAAAAATTTGGATCTTTCACTAAATAGTTGGTCTGCATAATAGAGATTATCAGACAAGGAATGGGTATGTTGGATCTTTCACTAAATAGTTGGTCTGCATAATAAAGAGTATAACTGCAGCAAAATCCAAATGATCACCTGCAGATCTTCAAGTTCAATTAATTAACAATTCTTTAAACATGGTATGATGATTTGTCTCTTCTAGCATATGGTATGAAATGCATTCATGCTAATCGATGAATAATCCATCCAAATATCCCCAAAAAAGTTTATATATCAATTTATCGCTATCACAATAGTAATTTACCATATTTTCAGATTGAATATTAGGCTGAAAGTGATGAAGATGATTATTGAGACTAAAGGATTGTACCAAACTATGATTTATTTTCCGATTAAAGTTTAAAATTATAAGGAAAAAAAATTACATACTAATGTAGTGTTATTGTCATTTGTACATAAAATCGATATTAAACTTCGTTTTAAAATATTTTTTATTAGTCACATTTGTTGATTATGTTTAGATGCAAGAGACCCAGTTTAAGAGATAAAAAATTTAGAAGACGGCGTCGAGCATGTTCCCTTAAATTTCTCATCCGGATCAATTGCCAAAACACAAAACAACATTAAGTGTATTACCTTTTGTCAATTCACTATATGTAACATGTCTCTTATTAATTAGATGCCCTAAATCTTTTTTGTATGAATGTGTAATTAATAATGAATATATAATAGTTTTTGAGATAATAATCCTAGTTAGATATAAAACCTTAATATGACTTTATTATGTTGAGAGACATTCTTATAATGGCAACTAAATAAAGTAATTGTATAAGCTATTCAATTTTTTAGCCTTTAAGTTGATGTCTTTAAATTTGATGTCCATCCAACTATTATTAAAATATTTATTTATTTTTGGAAAAATCAATCGAAAAATAGTAATATTGTAACTATATGATTATATTTGAGACTGATACAATAGCGCAACTTAATTGATTCAATTTATTATAAATAAGATAGAAATTGGTAGAAAATACAATGAAATTATTAATCAATATGATATGTGAAAAATCTAAAATAACAATTTAGAAACAATATTTATTGGTGTATCTAAAATACACCAAAAGATACCAATTTCAAAGTGGCTATATTATGGAAGGGCCCTTGGTTTATTGGTGATGTTGTTAGGCTTACAATGAGCTCACCGAGGATCAAGTTGTACCCTCCAGGAGACTTGTACCCTATGTGACTTTAACGGTGTGGATGCCCCTTATGTGTAACACTAGTTTAGTTGTACACTTACTTGTAATTGGAGAATCGTACCCTGTGTTACTTTGACGGTGTGGATGCCCCTTACGCGTAACACTAGTTTAGTTGTACACTTACTTGTAATTGGAGAATCGTACCATGTGTGACTTTGACGGTGTGGATGCCCCTTATGCGTAACACTAGTTTAGTTGTACACTTACTTGTAATTGGAGAATCGTACCCTATGTGACTTTGACGGTTTGGATGCCCATTATGTGCAACACTAGTTTAGTTCTACACTTACTTGTAATTGGAGAATCGTACGTTGTGTGACTTTAATGGTGTGGATGCCCCTTACGCGTATCACTAGTTTTGTTGTACACTTGTCATTGTAAATCCGCTTCTCGCCTAAACATCACCAAAGATGCCGACAATCCGCTGATCCTAACTATCAAGTAAGTTAGCACAATAGTCAAACAAAATGATGACAACAATGCACTCGCCAACCACTGCACCACATAATATTTTCGATTAATGTTTTGAAAAAGTCCGATTTATTTCTGTATACAAACATACATGAGACTTACACATACCGCCGACAATCTATGTAATCTAGTGGCCAAATGAGTACACTATCATTTTAAAAAAAAAAAAAAAACTAAATTTGTCAAACATTATGAAAACCTAGAAATTTATTGGTGTAGAAATTTATTATGTGCTATTAAACATAGAAACTAATTTATTATGTGCTAAAAACATTAAATTTGACGGAATGTCGACGACCCTCCCCGTTGCAAATTCTCAACAGCGAAATGCGGTGGAGAAAGGTTCAGACTGTTCTGTACATCTCTAAACAACAAAAAAGAAGAAAATGAAAATTTGAGCGACGATTGTAGCGGAATCGAACCACTCCTCCTTTCATTCCCCGTATACGATGAGCGTTCAGAAAAAAAAACTAATTATAAGTAAAAAACAAATTTTCAATTGACAATCATTCTTGCAAATCAGCTACGAAAAAAACAAATAACATTGAGATATATGGCTTTGTGATTCTTTCAGCCGTCCGCCTCCGACTTTATTCAATATAAAAATTATTTCGTTTTCGTTTGCGGCGATAACCTCAAAGCAAATTGAAGTCTTTTATAAACAAGCCACACAATTTTTCATTTTCATCGTTCCAAATTACCAATGGAGACTCTGATCATTCCCGTAATCCTGCTTTCCACTCTCTTCGCTCTCATATTTTCCCTTCTGACGAAGCTCAAAACCGCTACAGAAAAGAATCTCCCGCCTGGAAATTTAGGGTTCCCAGTAATCGGAGAAACATTTGAATATCTCAAAGCCCGCAAAGCCAACAAAGCCAAAGAATGGATTCAACAAAAGCTGCAAAATACGGCCCTGTTTTCAGAACCTCTTTAATGGGGTGCCCCACAGTAGTCCTCACCGGCCAAGCCGGTAACCGCTTTCTTTTCCAAAACGACTACAACAATATTTTCACAAAGCAATCCACTCGTTCGGTCACAAAGATCTTCGGCCGCCGAAGTTTACTGGAACTCCCGGTGGAAGATCACAAGCGTATCAGAGCCGCCATTATGTCGTTTCTTAAGCCTGAGGCGCTGCAGAAATTCGCCGCCAAAATGGATTCCGTCATCAGACGGCACTTTGTGGAGTGCTGGGACGGGAAAGATAGCGTCACCGTGTGGCCGTTGATGAAGCAGCTTACTTTCCAGGTAGCCGCCGATTTGCTCTTCGGTTTGACGGACCGTCGAGAGACGGAGATTCTGTGCGAGGAATTTGGTCGGGCGGTAAAGGGGCTTTGGGCTCTTCCCTTGGATTTTCCCGGTACCAGTTTTCGCACGTGCATAAAAGCCCGGTCTAATATTTCCGACACGTTGTCGTCCTTGTTGGCAGCGAAGAGGGAGGAAATTGCACGTGGGAGGATATCCAGTAGGGCCGACTTGATGACGTGGCTGCTGACTATGAGAGATGAAGATGACGTGGCGCTGACGGAGGAAGAGATCATTGATAACATAATTGTGCTTATGATAGCCGGGCATGATACCACAGCTACTCTTCTAACACATCTGGTTCGAATGTTGGCACAAAACCCTCATGTCCGTCAAAACATTATTCAAGGTAATTCAATAGCTTTGCCTTTCTCAATTCTTCTTTCTTTTTTAACCCCCCTTTTTTTTCCATTTTTTTCTGAAAGGTCTGTATTTGAGTCTTCTTTAATTTAGATAAAAGGTTTGAGGGATATCCATTCCATTAAAGTTCTATGGAGCATGATCTTTGGTGTGTTTTTTGAGAGCTTAGTTATTTCATTAATGGACTAACGATTGATTGGTCCATTAATCGCAGAGCGTTCTACAATGACAGGTAACGTTGTAATGGAAAATGTTGTTCAATTTTATTCTCAATATTAAATTTGACATTCATTTGACCGTCATGTGATAGTTCATTCATAGATTTTACTTCTATTGGATTGTAGCTTAAATTTTCCTTTTTGGACAAATCGTAGAAAAATACTAATATTTATCATAACTAGATAGGTACCTCAAGATTGATATCTCTTGGCATATTTAGATAGATGTATTTAAGATATATATACTAGTTACATTATATTTACAATAAAAATTATATTATCTTTATTAATATATGATGGTTTTTTTTAAAATATGTATTTTATGTGATAGAGCACAAGGACGTCCTAGAAGGAAACAACCTAATGAGACTCTTAGATGGGAAGATATTCAAAAATGAAGTATACGTGGAAGGTGGCGCGAGAAACATTGCGATTGACACCACCGCTTTTGGCGGGTTTAGAAAAACAATCAAAGATGTGGAGTATGGAGGCTATAAAATTCCCAAAGGTGGCAGGTATGGTCTTCATTATTTAAAAAATGAAAAATAACTAATAATATAAGGTTGTAATTTTGTTTTAATTTTTTTTGCGCTTATATTGGGTGACTAGTACTACACATAGGAACAAGGATATTTTCAAGGATCCAGAAAATTTTGATCCATCTCATTTTGAGACTCAACTTGCCCCTTACAATTTTATTTCATTTGGAGGCGGGCCTTGTGTTTGTCCTGGATATGATTTTGCAAAGATGGAATCAATAATATTTTTATACCATTTAACATCTAAATACAAGTGGTCAATGATGATCCCCAATGAGAAAATAACTTGTGACCCTCTACCAAGACTTCAGCAGAAGGGGATTGCCAATCAAGCTTGAAGCCCAAAATACACGTGAATAGATATGATCATGTGTGGTTTTAAATGTATGTATGTTGTATAGAAGCACACGGGTGCACCATAGCTTTGAAGTGTATAAAACTATAGTTTTCAAGAAAATATTGTAATTTGCACTAGACAATACTTCATTAATAATAAAAATATATATTTAAATTTAATTTTGTTTGGTTCTTACATATTTTAGCAACCATAAAATTTTGGTTGCGATACTATAACTACCATTAATTCCTCGAAATTGTTTCACTTGTAGTAGCATCCCTAAAAACTTGTCATTGTTTGCTTAAAAATCATGATACCTTGTACACAAACCACTGAAATGTAATATAAATATGGATACACCCTTTTTATTATAATACTTGTTCAATATTTATCTTTGGTAAGGACATTTTTTCACTTTGTTGTTAATCATAATCATTAATAATTGAACTTCTCTACATGATTGACTATTTTTGTGTTCAATGTGATATTTATAATGCCTGAATTAAAAGATCTAAAATAATTTTTTAAATATCAATTTGACCATTGAATCAAGGTTTGAGACATTATCATAGCAATTATGGGTTTTAACATTAAATTATACTTTTGTTTAAAAATGTAGGAACCCTGTTTACACCCTTATTAGATTATTAGAAATCTAAGAATTTGTGAATCAAGTACATTAAAGGATGTAAGCGGAGCTACAAGGGGTTATTCAGATTAATTAAATTCCAATATTAATCATACAATACAATAATAACATTTTTAATGCTTAATTATGTGCTATAAACTTGAAAACAAAATAGTATGAGCACACTTGGCTGATTAGAGATGATTCTAGAAGGTTCAAGGAATGTACACTCTTGAAACATGAATATCTGAACTTAATAATGTTTCATTCTAGATAGTGTATTTGAAACTAATGCGAGGCAAGATTGTACACTTCTTTCAGGACCGTATGTATGGTCTTGAGTCTTATGCAAGGTTTTCGACCTATTTGGCTTCTCGGCTCTATAACTTCCCAACACTGTCACCTCTTTAGAAATGTTTGTTGCTTTATCAAACCTAATTGTTAGTCATCTTTGTGAAGCTCTCTGAATATTCTAAACATGATCTCAAACCCTAGCCATTGATGGGCGACCTTGAAAAAAAACATTAGTTGGGATGTGGGCACCCTTGCGCACCACCGACCTTGACACTACTTCGAAAAGGCCTGAAATCGCACATTATTCTTCACCCAACATGTGATATCTACATGGATGCAAATAGATTTGGAAAACTATTTGACAATGCTTGAGTTGTGTTGGGATCTTGCTAAAATAATTGGGAAAGAGATGTTTAGGTGCTTTTGGATGAGAGAGATTGATGTCTTGACTTGGTAAGAAGCTTCAAACATGTAGAGATTACTGCCCCAAAGACTGTAGATGTATTTTTGTGAGACTTAGGGAGCTTTGGCTACCTTTTGCAAGTGTAGGAAGTGAGTGTATCAATGTAGTGTCATAGGATTTCAAGGTTAGAAAATCGTAGTGTTAGCTTAAAGAGGGCTCGAAGATCTCATGGAATGGTGTGCACATCTACAGAGTTGCAATCAAATGATAATGTGAAATTCCTCTAAGCAATTAGTAAGCAAAACATGAACTCAAGGAAATTGTGAATGCAATTAGAAAAATAGTCTACTCATTCTCATAGATAAAAAATGAGGGCACATATTGGTAGTGTTGTGTAACTCACATGCCTGTACAATCATACCTCTATGAGGTATAAAGGAGTTACAGTTCACAATTAGAATTTAATGCTTGTTTGACACTTATGACAACTAAGATGCATATGATAGTGACATATTCTATTTTGGAATCTATCATATGTCATATAACTCCTAAAAGACCTCTGACATGCCTAAGTGAGATTAATCGCCATGTGTGATGTGGATAGTGCCCAATAAACTAGTAAAAGACAAAAATAAATCCTCACACCAACACCACCCCTTCATCAATGCTTAGGTAGAGGCATGGTAAGCTAGAAAGAGAAAGAGGACTCCCTAGAAAACTAATAAGGATGTGTGAAATGGGTCTCGACAATAAGGCCTAATGAGGTACCCATGTGTAAACTACAATCTTTCTAAAGTAAGAAGAGGAGAATAGGAATAGAAAGCATGAATAAGATAGCATTTGCAGTGTACCTCACCCCAAGAAGAGAGCACAAGTGAATAAACTTGGCTTCAATGAAGGGTTTGATAAAGATGTTTGTAACCTGATATGAAGTATGATAGTACTTCAAATCAATGATGTCTCCATGAATCAACTTCTGAATTAAGTGCATGTGTATCTCAATTTGATTCATCCACTCATGTTGAACTGGATTTCAACAAATCAAGATAGTGCTAAGGTTGTCACAATGTAGACACAAAATCATGCACTTTAGATAATTATTTAATCTTGATTACATACTAATATTCATATAATTCCTAGGTAAGAAAAGTACTAATCAACCCATGTCTTGGCAACCTTTCTTTGCTTTCTCTTGTTACTTTTGGTTTTGTACCCTTGCTCAATCTATCTTTTTATACTTTGGTTTTTATCATCCCGAAACCAACGCCCAACAAGGATGCCAGGTGTCGCGCCTCATCCCCTCTGGCCCCCTTGACCCCTTTTTACTTTACTCACACTTTTTGGGCCCTTTCTATCCGTTTGAGCATCTTATCTTTTTGGTAGTTGGCCTTTTCGGGTTAATCACGAAATTCAAGCAAAGGAATCATATAAATATAAATTTATGTGATCATAATAAGGGACTAGGAATTAAGCATTAGCTATCACCACCTAAATTTGCATTCATCAAGAATCTATGAGCTCAATTGAATCCATCTAGTACCATCATAAGAGACATAAGGGTTGGTTATTCACTTCGCATACACTTCAAGGAGGGAATTTCATTCTCATTACATGCACACATTGGTTACTCAATTTAGTGTCCCTCTTACCCATTTACGTGCTTAGGTAACTTTGGGGCACGTTTGCGTCTGTTATCCCCTTGAGATATTATCCAATCTGTGATTTAATCACCTATCTCTAAATTTAATTCATTTCATCATATCTTGCCCATGGGTAATTAAATAATTAAAATTTAATTACGCTTCTTCCCATGCATCTTAATCACTTATCTACCCCAAATTTATTTTACCCATGTACCACATCTATTCTTAATCTTCCCTAAAGCGGGATATTTTCCGTAGTCGGATAAGCCTTTTTTTCTCGAATCAATCAATTAAGGCACCTCGGGAGTCTTTTCATGATCGGCGCCGACCCATATGGTGGCGCCGATTTTCTAGGAGCGGCGCCGATTATAAAAGCAAGCCCGAACTTCGGTTCTAGGGACGGAAAAGAGCGAAGACCGAAAAAGAGCGAGCGAGTGAAAGGAAGCACTTACGCACGAACGAGAGTGAGAAAGAGAGATCTTCTTAGCATCGATTGTCTCGGTTAGGGCGAGATCTGTCCTAATCAATCCCCCAGAGAGGAGCACCGTTACTCTGCCCGTATCATATCAACACCATACACCATTATCTATCATCTGGTGACTCTGTTCCCAGGCGTCTCTCCATCTTGGCACATCCTACAGGACTACATTCACCTTCCGATCCCGAATCTCATCGCACGATCCACGATTGGTCGATCTGCCTTGATTGACACGATCTTATCGATCGGCGTCGATCGGTCGATCGCGCCCGATCGGTCCCGATCGCCCGATCACATCGATCGCGCCGATTCTACACGATCGGCGCCGATTTCCTGCGACGAGGTAAAAGGTCACAGGTAACACAAATCTAGCATTATTTCTCGGTTCCTTGTTTTACGTACTTCTGTCTGCTTTTGTTCGGAGTTACTGTTTTATTCTGCCCGATCGAGAGAATCTAGTCTTTATTTACATCTTTTATCATGTATCTTGCTTTTCTTTATTGGCGTGGTGACATCCGCCAAGGAAGCTATCGCTTCTCGGACCCGCTTCTCGGGCAGTCCACCCATATATCTTCTAACGCCATCTTTTTCTGTCAAGCACCGGTGTTTTGCAGGTTACTCGGATCTATTGTGCGAATTGCTCGTGTGCGCCCGTCTTATCTACATCGACTTCCTCATCCGTCTACATCTTCATCAGGTATCTATTTCATTGAGGTTTTTCAGGGTTTTTGTGTTTAGTTTGGTGCATTAACTTGGGCGGAGTATGAAGCACGAAATTCTTGATCTACATTACAGCACGCCTTGGTGGGACCGAACCAAAGTCCCTTTGGTAAGTTCATCTCTTTTCTAGTTTTGAACTTTGTTCCTTTTCTTCTTGATTTCTATCAGTCTATTTGAACATTTATTCATCATTTCAATCTTGCTTTTAGGCGAAGTCATTATCTTGAAATTTTTCTATTTTCTTAAAATAGAAATTTTTCGTTCGCCATTATCTGGATGTATCTTTCCGGATCTTGTTTGTTGTTTGCTTGATCCTTTCTTGCGGAGCACTTTGCTTGTCGTGGGATTGTTCGAGGGAAGAGCTCAGCAACGCGCTTTTGAAGTCCACACACCTTGGAGAGCTAAAACTACAGGTATTCCTCTTTTCGGTGTTTTCTCCTTTTTAGGTTTTCTTTGTTGGTTGTTTATCACATCCAAACACTTCAGTTTTTAGTGCTTAAAAAGAACCTAATCGCATTTAAGGAAAGAACTTGTTTGAATTGTCTTCATCGAAATCAAACATTTCGTTTTAAGTGCTTAAAAGAACCCTTTCTTTTTCATTGCTGCATGCTTTGTCATCTAGTGTTAATTAGGTTGGAAAATTGATCAAAATCGGTAGTGACACTATTTGATTTTTATTTTTCACCCTTGCACACAAAGCCAAAATCACTAGGTATAAAGCATCTAAACAAAACTCCTTCCACTGGCCTCGCCTTTACTTGGAAGTGATATCCAGAGGAAGAGCTCTACGCGGTACTCGGGCATGCGCTATAAATTCACGAAAGATTTTGGTATATATTGGCAAAGCACCCGACTCCTTATCGCGGCGGTGTGTGAAGTGCGGGGTAGGCCCCTATATCGAGCCACGTCTGGTCTTTTCTTGAAGTGCCTTCGGGACTCCTCACCAAACATTACCCAAACCATCCCTAGTTTGGCTATCTCGAGTAGTTCTGTTCTAAAAGCCTTCCTAACATTTTCATTTCTTAAAAGCATCAAAATTTAAAGGAGATAATCACTTGCGCTGCTTGAACTATTTGTGCATTAGTTAAGACAATCTTCTTTCTTGCTTGTTTATGACGGCTATCACCCGTTCACAATCTAGGAAAATGGCCCAACAGGTTCCTTCTTCCTCCGAAATCACCACCGGCGTGGATGTTTCGGCACCCCTCAATCTTCCTCGGGACCACTTTTAGTGTGGGTTCCCCCTCATGGTCGTATAATCCTTTCCATCAAGCCAAAACAATCCCATCACGTCCGGCTTCTCCTAGTCCATCAGAAATATCTTCTGACTCAGAGTCTATTCCTCGCGGGGATCCTGAATTTCAGGCTCTCCTTGATCGCAATCCGGTAGCCCTCATGGACTATCTAGTACACAAGTCGATCCAAATATCTGACCAAGACCCACCCGATCAAGCAAGTGTACAATTATCCTCGCGGATCATCCCAGGCCTCTTTAGAGCAGTTTGCACCATCTCTCTTGCCTCGAGCCACGGAGAAGGGTGAGGCCCCTATGCCTCCCTTTTCTCTTCCACCTACCATGTCGACTAATTCTCAATTAGTCTTACCTATCCCTAACACTGCAGCTACCTCGACTATTCCACAACCCATTTCTGAGAGGTCTTACGCCCTACTTTAGCATAGTAAATTAAATGCACATCCGCACATTGCCGTCGATTAAATCATGCCCTCTATCGTTTCTCAAGGTCAATACCTCTTCATGAGCCAACCCCCTCCGAATAGGCGGTTGGCTCCTACTTCTCTCGTCCTCTGGGGTCTTTCTTCGATATTCCAGCTCTTTGTGACATTCGCCCATCCTCTAGTATCGGCACCCTTGATACCTAATTCAGCAATAGAAGGCCCCTTTGGTCTTGTTCCCCACATGACCAATCCAACCAACACTCATATTCCTCGATCTATCCCGATCGATCGACCAACATAGGAGTCCACCATCACGGGCTCCATCAAATCACTGACCTTTATTTGCTCGACCACTTATTATCTCGCGGCTGCTATCTATCTGTGTTGCCTCACACAAATACCCCACCGGTGTCACCGAACACTGGTTATTCCTCTTATAATCCTATCCAACAGATGAATCCCCATTGACACCTCAACCACACCCACTACTTGCTTCTCATGTAGGACAAACCAATGTACCTCCTCCCCCGATCGGATGTGGTTCATTTCTCTTGAAAATTGCAAGACTTGGAAGCCTCCACAAAAGGAGCCCGCCCTTCATACTCCTTTGAAGAAGTATGCAATGAACCCATTCATCCTTCGGTGGCTTTTAAGCCTTATCCTCCCAATAGGGAACTTCCCAAATTCTCAAAATTTCATAGTCGGAAGACCCCCACAACATCTGCGAGCATTCAAACATGCTTGCTACCTCATTGTCCAAGATCGGGAGCTCATGCTCCGTACCTTTCCTATGTCTCTAGCGGGTCCCGCTTTGGGTGTGCAATAATATTCCTCAACATTCATTATTTTCTTTCTCTCGGTTGGCCCAAATGTTTGTTGAGAACTTCTCAATAAATATTGCCCATAAGATCTCAATCACGAGATCTTTACTGACATTCGCCATTTGATGAGTCTATTGCGACTTTGTCGCTCGTTGGAGAGGATAATCAACCAATTGTCCTTCTCTCTTCCTCAATCACAACAGATCGAGCTGTTCACCCGATCTTGCGCTAGTCACATTTCTTCCACGTTAAGAATCCAAACTTTCCACACCTTGAAGAAGCCTTCACAATGATACGCATGAACTCGAATCTCGTGCCATTGAACAAGAAAACTAAAACTTCGCTCCAAATCTAAACCCGATTTCTCTCGGTTCACCAAACCAAATTCTTTTCCTCCTAAAGATAAGAATCAAGGGTCCACCAATCTTGTCGTATTAAAAACATCGAGAACCGATAGTACTCCTAATCAACCACCACGAAGAGACCCTTCATCTGCTCGAAAAGGGGCTTCATCATCTCGATCCTTCGCTCCATTGGGGAATCATATGCCTCCATCTTAGGAAAAATGTTGGAAGTTCGCATGATCGAACTTCCACCCATTAGAATATTGATGAAAGTCGAAACGTCCTTTGTGAGTACGGAGAAAAGCGATTTTTGCCACTATCATAGAACCAAGGGTCATGACATCGAGCGATGTCGGACTTTAAAAATCTTGTCCAAAAATTCATTGATAAAGGCGAGCTTATTCTGGATAACCCAAATGCTCCCCCAAATCAAGCGCTGGACGTTTTCAAACAACCCTTCCCCAATCATGCCCCAAATCATAATTCTTCAGAATCTCAAAAACCAAACACCCACACTATCAACTTCATTTCTACTGAAGAATCCGCTTCTGAAACCACATCATCTACAAACGCAGCAATCGAATCAGAACCCTCTTCCACTTCACCAATCACTGGAATTCCTCCATCCTCAGATAACCCATCTTTGGATATTCCTACATTGCTAAACACGGAGTCATCTCTCTCCGCTCCTTTGTCCGATCTCCCATCCATACCGAGGCAGTGTCTTCCTCATCTGTCTCATCATCGGACATCCTTTGATGCTCGAGGCAATTACATCCCTTCGAGTTTCCACTTGAACACATCTACTTACATTTGCTCCCATTCCAGGCTACTTCTGACTATGCCCTTGATAAACATCCTATAATCGTGCTTGAGCTTGGCGAAGTGTCCTCAACTTTGACTCTTCCTATCTCTTTTCCTATAGTAGTTCCACCCATGATCACTACACCAAAAGTGGTCCCTTCGCGAGGAACTTCTTCATCACTTACTTCTTCCATCACTAATACTACTTCACCTATTCGGGAAAAATCAAAAGAAGTAACACCAACACTGCACACTCGATTCCTCAACCTAAACCGCATGACCAAAATCTAACATTATACCATCATATCTCCCCATTTGCTTCCTCCAAAAAGGTTCTGATCACCTTATGACGTTGAAGTTGTCACCATCCACGAAAAGGGGAAGCCCATATTTCGGACCATCAAACTCTCGGTGTTCTTCCACAAAAATCTCTCTCACGCCTCATAAGCGATTAGATTTGCCCATTTGAGAAGGCATCTTCTTCTACACACCTATCAAAGTCATCATCTTCTTCTTCATCACATCCCTAAAAGTAGACTTACCTACCAAAAAGATGCCACTTCTTCTATCAAAATCCTCATCTTTGTTACCAAAAATCAAGACACCTATCTTCCTCCAAATTCACCTATTTTGGGAGCTTCTTCCTCTTCAAACCGACATTATCTAAATCATCCGTAAATCCGACTAAACAGCGACCCCCTTTGTCTCCAAAAACCATGAAAAATTATCGCATCTCCATCCTCCTCAAAATCTATCTTAGGGACTCCTCCTCCACGAAAGACAATCATGTCTCATTTACTCCCATCCCAAGCACCCAAGGCTGCTCCTCAGAATGTCCAAACAAATAAGAGGATCCCTAATAAAAAAGCTGTTAAACCTAACATGCAAGTTCTTTTACCCGGCGATCGGTTAAGGTAAAAGAACCATCTCCATATCTCTATCCTCATCTTCGTCTACCGGATTCTACACCGAAATCCTTCATCAACTTATCCAATCTTGACCATAACCCTTCCTCCGATTAAGCCTTATAACCCCAAAGGAGTGAAACCTACGGTTTAACTCGATCGATTTATCTTTACCACGTACTCCGGTCATGACAACTTTGAAGGATGTAAAGCTCTTGACCGTTGTCGAGAACCTTACGGAAGAAAGTGACCTCTTGCTGGAGGAGGAACAAGTACCTCCTGTCACCTTAGCCCCATCCAAACCTCAACCATCCATTCAGACCTCCAGTGGTTCCACTCCACTTGATCTCCCTCCTTCCCAAATTGACACAATCCATATCGCCACTAGAACCCAACATTATCATAACCCATCTCCATCTTCAACATCTAGACCACGGGTTGTCATTTCTGCAGCCCCTGAAGGCGTGTCTCCTTCCTCATCAGCCCCACGACCCAAGGTCTCCATTCGTGCTGCACCTCGGGCTCAAGTTCCCGTATCCGTTGAGGAGAGTGTCATGAAGCAACTCACCCAAGCTCCGGTCAAAATGTCTCTTTTTGACCTCATCCAATCCTCTCCACACATCGCCGAGGCTCTGTCGATGTCTGCGTCGCATCGCGATAAATTCCGATGAGCTGACCCCTTCAGTGGGTTGTTGGATTGAATGGTCCATCGACCGCCATTTCTTTTGAGGATTGAAATTCCTCATCTTTCTTGAGAGGATTTGGGGCTCCTCTCTTCATCACGATCCAAGTCAATAACACTTGCCTTAAAACGTGTTATGATCGATAGTGGAGCTGCTCTCAGCGTCATCTCTTCCCACACATTCGAACAACTTAAGTTACCTAAGAATGTGGTGTCACCTCCGCCTTTAGCCCTTCGATCATTTAACGATCAGCTAGCTTGAGTCACTCTAGGAGGCGTGGTCTTACCCATCCGAGTAGGTAAAAGGCTGCTCCATGAACTCTTCTATATTGTCGAAGGAAAATTCCACTATAACATGATCCTTGGGCGCTCCGGGTTCACGCGATGCATTGTGTCCCATCCACCCTCCATCGATGCCTAAAATATCAATATGAGGGCAAAATCTACACCCATCCGGAGATCCTTTTCCTTACGCGCGATGCGACATGACCACAAAATGTGCCCCTTTAAAAGAAAATGCATCTTCTCCGGATGGGGCTTCATCTTCTTCCATACTGCACCAAACTACAGTTGCGAAATCTGGAAGAGACATTGCGGCGTTTCTCACTAGGAGAGCTTCCTCTCTTTTCTTTGATGCCCATCTCAAACCTAATGAGTATGGTAGACCCGACAAGCAACTTTGAATATCAATCGGGTCTCGGTGCATCGTTACCATTGGTTTGCCCAATCAACAGACCAATTTCATCTACGGTGGTCTTGATACACCTCATTATTGTCCGGATTCTCCTCCTAGAGCCAAACCTTACCTAACAGGGTTTGATTATCTGCAGAATCCCACGTTTGCAAAAACTTATCTATATCGATGCGCGTGGAAAGGTTTTGGCCTTGGAAAATATGAACAAGGTATACATGACCTCAAATCCATTCCTACTCTCATGCCACACCAAAAGTTTGGTTTGGGATTTAAACCCATTTCAAAAGCCACTGTCACTATTCTTGATGAGCCTCTTCCTACTGAAGAACCATCTTCCCCCACCAAATCCGAAGCATCACTTGATGTGGACGATGACATTTCCATCCCACCTAACTTTTTTTTTTGATCAATACCATTTCCTTGGGACCTTTAGTCTATGAGACTAACAATCGAGTCTGCCTTCATACCATTAATCTTCCCTGAGATAGTTGGAGACGACTCTCCTACTATCAACACTATCCACTGTGCGGATGACGACTCTGTCCTCACCTATCTAGGGGCAGAGGATTCATATCTTCCCAAAACCATTCCTTCTGACACGTCTACCCTTCTCAACGAGGCCACTATCGACCTTAATATAAGGACTCCTGAAGACCCTCGCATCATTAAGGTCGGCCAATCCCTTGATCCACAAGAATTAGGGGACTTTACTACTTTTCTTTCCAAACATCGTCAAGCCTTTGCTTGGTCATACGAGGATATGCCAGGACTCGATCCCGATATTGTAGTCCACAATATCGTTACCCTTCCCAATATCAAACCAGTCAAGCAAAAATTACGTAAAATGCACCCTAGAGTAGCCCTTCTTGTTAAAGAAGAATTCAGTAACTTCTCTCGGCTAACTTCATCGACCCATCGATTATCATGATGGGTGTCGATGTAGTACCCGATAACTAAGGCTCTTTGGGAAGATTAATTTGTACCGACTTAGGGATCTTAATCGCTTTGTCGAAAGGATGATTTTCCTCTTCCTAATATCGACCAACTCGTAGATTTAACTGCGGGTCATGAAATGCTTTCTCTTATGGATGGTTTCTCTGGATATAATCAAATCCTCATCGCACCAGAAGACCAGCATAAGACTTCCTTCATAACTCCTTGGGGGACCTTTTGCTATCGTGTCATGCCCTTCGGTCTTAAGAACGCCGGAGCAACTTATCAGCAAGCGATGACCTACATCTTCCATGATCTTTTACACAAAGCGTAGGATTACGTTGGCGATCTCCTCGCAAATCAAACGTCGTCGGGAGCATCTTTTCATCCTTGCACCTCTCTTTGAGAGGCTTATCCGCTTTGTCTTCGTCTAAATCCATCTAAATGCGTGTTTGGCGTCCTCACACAGGTAAACTTTTAGGGTTTATCATTTCCATCGGGGTATTGAAGTGGACCCATTAAAAATAAAAGCCATCCTTGAGATGCCTCCCCGTCTAACTTAAAGAAACTCCAGAGTCTCGAGGGCGTCTTGATCGGTCGTCGTTTTATCTCCCATTGTCGGACCGTTGTCAACCTTTTCACCATCTTCTCGTAAGAATGTTCATTTCAAATGGGATGAGCATTGCCAAAAGGCCTTTGATGATCTCAAAGCTTATCTTCTTTCTCCGCCCGTGCTTACACCTCCACGCGAGGAGCCTTTCTATCTTTATATCTCTGTGGTGACCATGCTCGGGAGCCATGATTTCGCATCGGGACACTTGTGGTAAAGAACAAGGCATCATATTACATCGATCGCACCCTCCGTGAGTATGAGACACGTTACTCAGGGGCTGAAAAACTATGTTGCGCTCTCTTCTTTGCAACTAAGCTTCGTCATTATCTTCTTAATCACAAAACTTACATCGTCACAAATGTCAATCCCCTCAAGACAATTCATGCAAAGCCTTATCCATGATGATCGCATCACTCGTTGGCTTATGCTCATGACGAGAATTTGACCTCGAGTTTATCCCATGAAAAAGCTATCGAGGGTCGGGTTATTGCGGATCAACTAGCTAGTGCTCCTCTTAGGACACTCAAGACCCCTTGCTCGATTCCCGATGAATTTATCCAACAAATCGATTTTGGTCTATCTCCATTTAAAGTAAAGCTCTTCTTTGATGGATCCAATGCCCGTGAGGGGAGGTGCGGGTTTCGTGATGATTCCTCCTTGGGAGTACGCCTATCCCGCGCCTTTGCACAAATTGAACTTTGAGTGCACCAATAATATGGTGAAGTCTGAAGCTCTTGTCTTAGGACTTCAAAATGCCATTAATCTCGGCGCTCGTCATATTGACATCTTTGGTGATTACGAACTCATCGTTAATCGGGTCACGGGTGTCTATCGATGCAAGAATGATATCCTTCAAAAATATCGCGACATTGTTCTTGCCCACTCGATCTTTCGATAAGTTCACCATCGATCCATTCCTCGTCTTTGCCGAAATCGATTCGCGGATACCATGGCCTCATTAGCATCCCTTATCCGCCTTTTCTGAAGACTCGCGTCTTTATGTGGGCGTCAGCGATTAGATCAACCATCTTATCTTGGCGGCTAACTTCGATCAATCTTTGTCACAACCCATACTCGGGATGAGTGGTATCAGCAGATAGTTGATTATCTATCTCATTCGGTGCTTCCTCCGAATCGACTTCCAATGGTAGAAGGTCTTTTGTCAGCATGCGCGCCAATCGCTTTATTCTATCTGGGCGGGATTCTTTACAAACGCGCTTTGATGGTATTTTGCTTGATGCCTCAAAACCCATGAATCATCTAAAGCTATTCAGGAGGTCCATGACGGTATCTGTGGTGGACATTTTAGTGGTTTAGCTGTGGCTAAGCGCATCTTACGTTTGGGATATTATTGGCCTTCTCTTAATCAAGATTGTTGTGAATACACTAAGAAATGCGTCAAGTGTCAGCAACATTCCAATCTCACGCACGTCCCTAGTCAGGCTTTGCAACCTGCGGCGGATTTGTGGCCTTTTTCACAATGGGGCCTTGATCTTATTGGTCTCATCAATCCCGTTCTTCACGGCGTCATCATTCTATCATTCTTTGCCCTTTGAGTACTTTCTTAAGTGGGTAGAAGCTATCCCTCTTTCTTCAACAAAGGCTAAACCCATAGTTGATTTTGTCTATCAACACATCATTTGTCGCTTTGGCGTTCCACACAAGCTCATCACGAGATAATGGTAAATCCTTGAAGCGTCGATTTGCAAAATCTACTGCATGCTTTCAAAATCAAGCTCGGTTTTCTTCTCCATACTATCCTCAAGCTAATGGTGGGGCCGAAGCTTCCATAAAACTTTGCGTAATATCCTCATGAGGTAACTAGTCAGAAATTTGGTAGGGATTGGCATCTACATATCCCTTTCTCTCTGGGCTTATCGGACTAGCATTCGTACTCCTCTTGTGCTTTACTCCCTTCTCTCTCGTCCATGGAGTGCAGGCCGTCCTTCCTTTGGAGGTCCAAATCCCATCTCTCAGTGTTTCTCTCGGAGAATTTGTCTCGATGAGGATTATCGTCAAAATCGTCTAGCTCAACTTGAATTATTAGATGAGCGGCGTCTCAGCGCTCTTGAGCATCATCAAGTCTATCTCGGCGTGTCAGCGTGCTTCTGAACAAGCATGTGACACCGTGACTTCAAAATTGGTGACCTTGTTCTTAAGGAAAATCAAAATGTCACTACACTCGAAAGGAGTCAACGTGGTAAGTTTGCTCCCAGTTGGATGGGTCCCTACATTATCACTCATAAATATGGAGTGCAGGGCTTATCGTTTGTCTTCCATGGATGGTATCCACAGAAGCGAGAACCTCTTAATGCCTTGCATTTACGGCCCTTCTATTGTTAAAATCTCTCTTACACAAATCTAGTCGCATGACTCGGATCTTCCATCTGTCCTAATAACCGAGATCATCTACTTTCGTGGTGATTTGAAATTGTGTGGTTCTCCGCCTATTGCCTCGTTTACCTTAAATATGAGTATCGCGGCTCTACTCATTGCACGTTTCTTTTGGATATGTTCCTCCTCATGGTAGGAATACCTTAATCACCACTTCATCATCCCAGTACTTATCTTAATCGGATCTGCTCGGGGCATGAGTACATGTTCTTCCATGTTCTCCTCCCCTTCATCGATCTATCTAGGTCTAAACTCGAAACTTCTTCCAAAGAGTTTCAAAAAAAAAAAAAAAAAAAAAAAAAAAATGCTTTATCGAAAAGATGGTGATCCCTCGAAGGACATTATCCATACATTGTCAAGTGAATCAAAAGCAAATAGACCATACCCTCGAAGGATGGCTATCATACAAATTTCAAAATACGGACCGCTCCCTTGAAGGGCGAAATTTGTTTCTCAAAAAAGAAATATTCAAGGCTTCTTGTAATCAATCAGCCTTCCAGTCAGTTTATACACTTGTTAGCATCAGTGAAAGACTTCCCGCATCGATCAGTCTTTCCATATCAAGCAAACTTCCCACATTGATCAGTTTGCTTTTACATCCCAATCATGAAGTGAGATTTTAGACCTTTTGTCGATCATATGGAGAATCTATTTTCCTATCATGGACATGTATTACATCCCTTGTAGGTTCCAACAAGATACTTACTTTCTTTTCTTTCCATTTCTATCCTAGATCTGGTTTGCGACTAGTTAGTGTCAGGTTTATTTTAATCTTATATAGGGCCTTGTATGCTTGGTCTTTCGGTTTCTTATCTGGATCTTCTCTATGGTCGGTTGGAAGTCCGACTTATCATTTCCCTTCTTTTCCGAGTGTCTTCTCTTCTAAGTCACGGTTATTTCCGCTTTCATCTTTTGCTCTTCTGATAAGCATTCTCCATTTCTTTGTCTTGCATCCTGTTGAATTGACATTTCACATGTTAATTCAATCAAAATCTATCTTCTATCAACATTCCTCTTATCTATCAAAACATCTATCTTTATTCATTTCTCATTAAAATTACATCCATCTATACATCAAACGCATCTATCTATCTATCCATCAAAATATTTAAAAGCTATGTCCATCCAAGATACTTCCCATCATCTATCAAAATTAAATCAATCTATCTAACCACATCCATCTATCATTTATCCATCTATATCTATCCAATCACATCTATTCTATCCACATTTCAATCTATCTCATCACATCCATCTATCATCTATCAATCTATATCTATCGATCACATCTATTCTATCCACATTTCATCTATCTCATCACATCCATCATCATCTATCATCTATATCTATCCAATCACATCTATTCTATCCACATTTCAATCTATCTAATCACATCTATTTCTATCATCTATCAGTCTATATCTATCCAATCACATCTATCTATATCCATCTATCCATGTATATCAAAACCAAAAAGTATAAGTACAATTGTATGCCAAATCATATGATGAATCTATATATATACATGTGTGTTTATACAAAAATGGGTGGCTTTCCATCAAGCCATCTATCTGATGCCTTCGATCGAGGCTACATCACTATCTGAAATGCAAAGTCTATCAAAACTCTATATAGTAAAATCCGAAGCATGGAGGACACTATCTCCTCCACCCTCCTCTCCCACTGTTGTCTCTCTCGCCGCCACCGTCGAGCTCGATGCACTGCTTCTTTGGAGGTCTCGGCCCACCTCGATCTCTCCCAGTGCTCCCTCCGCCTGAGGCTCCGCTCGCTGTAGCCGTCCCTGCTCTCCTCCTCGCCCCATACCGAGGCACATCTGGGGCATGCTGCGCTAGGGCATCCTCATAATATCTCACCTCGTGCGAGGAGAGCGAGTGCGTCTTAAGGCTCACGGTGCCGGTGCTCGTGCTTGAAATTTCTTTGGTCTTCTTGGCGCTTTTGGTGGTGCCCCTCCTAGGGTCGTGCCCTGTGTGCCAGACTCTGATGTGGCACCTGTCTCCCCATACTTGGCCCTGAGGGCCTCCCTATGCCGAAAATAGCGGTCCCTTCTTTGGATCTTTGTATCTCGCTCTGTAGGCGGTGTCTCTCTCATGATCGGGGCATCCCTCTCCTCTGTCGAGGCCACTAATCTCCTCTGAGCTACACAGTGTATGCATGTATCAGTGTGGCATGCTCTCCCTCTAATCATCCCGATTATAGCAGGTATGTCCTCCTCCCGGCATCTATCGAGGCGGGAGATGTCGTGGAAGCTACATGTGTCGTACCATCTTTGCGTAGCCCTCATCCACCCAGCGTCATCATCACTATCTATGGAGGGTGGAGCCTCTCTCAGTGGGTCGGCCGGGATCAAAATCGGCAGATCTGTCTCTCTGCCATCCCGCCTATATGGTGTGTATGTGGCCGGTACTGTCTGTACTAGACCAAACTGCCTCAGTATCCGCATGAATGGGACTCGCTCCCACATATCCGGCCTGCGGCCTCTGACCACCCGACTCCGTCTCAATGCTACCAAGTGGGCATCCTGACCAACCCATATCGGAAATGCCCGATATGGCCTCCAGATAACCTGATCTGGTGTAAGCGTCCTGAAACGCTCAGAGTACCACTCGGCTGATCTGCCTGTATCTCCTGCGGCCATGTCAGCCCGCCATCTCCGAAATCCATAATCCACACCCCCCACTGCTGCTGGCATCCACGGAAGCCCGGATGGCCTGATCACTGCTATATGCTCGTATGCCCAGCAATGAAGCACAAAGCTGACATCGATCCCTGTCCTCCGACCAGTGGTGTACATCCATAGCTCATAATATACTTGAGCTATCAGGGCATCAGCGAAAAAAAAAAACTACTTTGAAGATGCGCACCTCGCGAGCACTAGTCTAGTAGCAACAGTGGAAATCTCCCACCTCCTGAGTCTGGCAGAGCAAAATAAGATATAGCCATCTGAATCAGGGCTATCCTTTGCTCAGGGGCTATCACATGTCTGCATCTTGTGAGGATATCCTCACTTTGCCCCGAGATCTTATCTCCGCATCATCTCTGCTCTGTCTGTCTGTCATGCCACCAACTTTTGGGGCCCTCTGCTTGCTTTCTCTCGGGGTGTGATCTCAATCGGGTCCCCGTGTCGGTGTCGGAGGATCTGTATACATCCTCATGGGTGATAGTCATCTCACCGTCCTAAACCAAAATGTGCACGTGTGGGTGTCCCACCGTCGCACCATGCTCGCATAAGCTCCACATCCGTGGCACTCGTCTATAATATCTAAAGCCCCGGCCCGGCCCGGCTCTAAATGCTTTGCCGGTCTGCATCTGTCACATCGGGCGGGATCGTCTCTAATAGCTCGGGATGGCATCCCTCATGTGAAGGGTCTCTCGTGCTGCATCCACGACATCAAAAGCATAATTAGTCTCTTATTTTCATAAATCACATCTTCCCAAATCATACAAATCAATGAACTTCCATCAGTCGGCGTCGATTTGATAAAATCGGCGTCGTTCATTTTAGTCGGCGCCGATTATTACCAATCGACGCCGATCCAAACTCGATCGGCGCCCGATTATACCAATCGGCGCCGACTTCTCTGGCTTGAGGCGTGAACCGGACCACGGCCTCATATCCATCAAATAAAAATCAAACAAAAAAAAAAAAAAAAAAAAAAAAAATAATAATAATATAAGAAGGGTTCGAGAATGGTCACTTACCAGTGCATGTCCTCTGCGCTTATCCGCTCCCAGAGGCTTCCATTGCGTTCAAATCTATCTCTGTCGGAATCAATCGTCACGTTGAAAATTAATCGTTCACGTTTTCCGTTCGCATATTTATATGCGTCTGGATTGGTCGGCGCCGATTTTTTGGAGTCGTGCGCTTTTTTTGTAGTCGTCGCCGCCCGATTCGTTTGAGTGTGCCGATTTTTCTTGTCTGTTTGCCATAGTGTTGATACTTGGCTTTCTCATCTATCTGATCATTGTTGTGTGCTAAATCTTGTCTTTTGGCACATCTTTTAGATGTCATTGTCTATTTCGAGTTTGTTCCCTTTGCGTGGAGCACTCGCTTTTCTCTCGGCAGCTTAGAGTTAAACGGGTCTGTAGGCACTAACGTCGTCTGATTCATAGACCGTCTAGTTGTCCCTACCAATGTGTCTCTCTTTCGATGCTGACTATTTTGCAGTTCTCCTTACACTCGCGGGTCTGTAGGCACTAACGTCGTCTCATGAGGAGACCGGCTAGTTCCCTACCAATGTGAGTTCCTTAGGTTGCTGCCCTTTTGTTTATTTTTAATGCGTCCTCAATGATCAGCTCTACTCCAGCTATCCAACTGGGGCATCCTGCATTTTTCATCTACTTCTTTCAAACTCGGGATCATCTGTTTTATCATCCATCCCATCCCTAGTTTGAGGGATCACATCACCACAATTCTTCCCTTCTTCCATCCCTTTGTTTTTGTCTCATAACCTTGCTTATCGCAAGTTACTTGACAAAAAGGGGCAAAATGTAGACACCTAAAATTGGTTACTCAATTTAGTGTCCCTCTTACCCATTTACGTGCTTAGGTAACCTGGGGCACGTTTGCGTCTGTTATCCCCTTGAGATATTATCCAATCTGTGATTTAATCACCTATCTCTAAATTTAATTCATTTCATCATATCTTGCCCATGGGTAATTAAATAATTAAAAATTTAATTACGCTTCTTCCCATGCATCTTAATCACTTATCTACCCCAAATTTATTTTACCCATGTACCACATCTATTCTTAATCTTCCCTAAGCGGGATATTTTCCCGTAGTCGGATAAGCCTTTTCTTTCTCGAATCAATCAATTAAGGCACCTCGGGAGTCTTTTCCGCGATCGGCGCCGACCCATATGGTCGGCGCCGATTTTCTAGGAGCGGCGCCGATTATAAAAGCAAGCCCAGAACTCAGTTCTAGGGACGGAAAAGAGCGAAGAGACCGAAAAAGAGACGAACGAGTGAAAGGAAGCACTTACGCACGAGCGAGAGAGTGAGAAAGAGATCTTCTTAGCATCAATTGTCTCAGTTAGGGCAGATCCTGTCCTAATCAATCCCTGAGAGGAGCACCGTTACTCTGCCCGTATCATATCAACACCATACACCATTATCTATCATCTGGTGACTCTGTTCCAGCGTCTCTCCATCTTCGGCACATCCTACAGACTACATTCACCTTCCGATCCCCGAATCTCATCCATACAGTCCACGATTGGTGATCTGCCTTGATTGACAATCTTATCGATCGGCGTCGATCGGTCGATCGCCGCCCGATCGGTCCCGATCGCGCCTTGCCGATCGATCACATCGCGCCGCCCGATTCTACGATCGGCGCGCCGATTTCCCTGCAGACAGGTAAAAGGTCACAGGTAACACAAATCTAGCATTATTTCTCAGTTCCCTAGTTTTCTGTACTTCCTGTCTGCTGTTCAGGTTCTGTTTTATTACTGCAATCAGAGAATCTAGTCTTTATTTACATCTTTTATCATGTATGCTGCTTTTCTTTATTGAAAACGTGGACTGACATCCGCCAAGGAAGCTTATCGCTTCTCGGACCCTTCTCGGGCGGTCCACCCATATATCTTCTAACGCCATCTTTTACGTCAAAGCTTACGGTGTTTTGCAGGTTACTCGGATCTATTGTGCGAATTGCTCGTGTGCGCCCGTCTTATCTACATCGACTTCCTCATCCGTCTACATCTTCATCAGGTATCTATTTCATTGAGGTTTTTCAGGGTTTTTGTGTTTAGTTTGGTGCATTAACTTGGACAGGTAACAAGCACGAAATTCTTGATCTCTGACAATTCCACACAAAAATACATAGAACTACATTGGATCTGTTAGCTTGGTGTTTATTTGGTGCGTGCTTAAGCACGAAATTCTTGATCTACAACAATTCCACACAAAAATACATAGAACTACATTGGGTCTAAGATGTAGTGTAATGCTCAGTCATAATTTCACTATTGTGATGGTTGAGGGCCATCCAACCCTCATTTTGAATATTTCTTTCTTAGGATTGATGTTTATTTGATAGTTTTACGGTTCATAATTTATTACGGGTTTCAAGTGACCTCAACAATCTTGGTGCGACCTCAGAGCGACCAAAGGCGAATAACAACGAACACCTTGCGACCAATCTAAGGAGGTTTCTTGAGATTTTTCATAGACTTAGGCACCTAAAAACAAGCCTAGGGTACCCATGGATGCCTCTGTCCCTCTCCAGATGCCCAGTCCAGCCTATCACTCTAGATCTAATCTTTCTGGGTCTTTTTGTAACACTCTGCTCTTTGTTCACTGGTTAGCACTTCAATACACTCCATATTTTATTGTGAATCATCTAAGTACCACTTGCTCCTCATTGCAACTAGAGTTTCATAAGTTATTGTTTAGTTTGCTTGAATATCATTTATGTACTTAATTGTATATTTATTTTACAACTACAATAGCATCATATTAGGCATAAAATTCACATTTTAGCTTAATCATTTTGGTGAACCCATGTTTGAATACTCTTGGATCCTTATTTTTCTTCCATCATGGCTCATAAGGTCTCTCAAGTCTCTTTGCTTAAATTTCTTCAAATGCACCCATCTTGTAAAGATTCTCTCCACAAAACCCTAGACATTATGTATCTACCTATCAACATGTTGCCTACTCAAGTCAATGTTATTTTCGATCATCTTTCTAATGAATCTCTTGGTTCCAATTCCAATCAATATATTTTAAATCCATTCAAGCTCTTCATTCATTATTTCAAGATAAATTTCAGGCTATGGAATCCACAATTACATCTCTAAAATCTAAAATCCAACATCTTAAGGATGCTTCTCATGCTCATGTTTTTCTCCTTCTACATCTCATCTTCATTCTATGTCTTATACATGTGCTCATATTAGTGAACCTCAAATCTTGCCACTCCCATGTGCCTCTCAAGTTTTCAATCAATGCTAAGCAACAAGATATTCTTCCAAAACTCATAACTCATTAATTAATCATCTTACCATCTACTCATTGCTATCCTCCTTATCGGCTTGCAAAATATCAAGGTATTCCTTATTGCAATTATCATCAAATCAACAAACATAATGACAATGATTTTTATGATTTACAACGAGAATCAAACATCTTGAGCATCAAGGTTTTATCTCATTTATTGCACAAAATTTTGTTACATGGTCCTTTCCACTTGTTACATCTCAATGGGTTCCTAAATATTATTTATTTATGTCTGATGAGAATCAAGTCATCACTTCTAATGTTTCTTTTACCGCCACTAAAGTGCTGCCTATGAAATCTAATCAAGTCAAACAACTACCTCTAAAAATTAGTCTCACTCCCCCTCTTTTTAAGGCATTTATGACACTATCAAGTCAACCTAAGCAACTTCCTTTAAAAATCAGTTCAACACCTCCTTTTCTCAAGCTATTCACAACATTACCCAGTCAAATTACGCAACCACCTCTCAAAATCAGTCCTCCTTCTTCTCCTATCAAGTCTTCTGTAGTGTCATCAATCGCACATAAGCTCAAACTAATCACTTTTTTCAAAGAAACTACTTCTACTGATGGCCAAGAAAAATTTCAAATTTTGCCACCCTCACATGGTCCTACTATTGCTTTGGCTAGGACCATTGTTTTGTCCTCAATCTTATCATGACACAAATAACACTTTGCCACAATGGCATGGTACCTCTCATGTCACTACATAAATCTCCATCATTGGAACACTTGGGGGCATCACGCTTATTATCTCCCCCTCTAGAATCCAAATGCATCTTATAATCTAATCACATCACACCTAGATATTTGCACACAAAATACACTAGTATCGTCATTTATCGATGACACACTCTTGTGCTATGGTTCACACTTGAATGTTGAGTGCATACTATACACATGAACCTCACACACTGCACACTGTACACACATGCATTCTCACACACTTGACCATATCACATATTTTACACAAGACACATTCACAACACATATCTCTAGCATTGCTTAGTCACACTACACATTACACATCTCACACAACATGTGTTCTATACACACGACATATTTCTCTCATAACTTCTATCACACACTAGGTGCATTACTCACTATACATGGTCACACTACATCTCTCTTACATCTAATTCTACACGATGCAGTCATTACCCTATGACACACTCTAGTTCCATGGTCCATACTCAAATTATGAGGGTATACATCTCAAATAGACCTCATCACACTCACGTGTTTAATCAATCACTCACATGCTTACACTCTACACTTTGTGCTTTGATGATAACATATTTTTAGTACACACAATTCAACCCATTTCCCAATGACACAATCTTGTTTATGGTTTATTATTGAATGTTGAGGGGGAATAACTAAATGAACCTCATAGCATGCATACACATCCACTTGGGGGAACACAATTCCTATCATTCACACTACATTCCATTATGTCTCATCCACATCATACTAAATATCTTGGTTGCATTTACCCTTTCTTACTTCTGCTTACATGTTCACTTTATTACACATGATAGATAAATATCTTGTATTTCATTATCTTTATCATACACACATGTGCGTTCACTTTCCTTTCTAGTTGTGATTGTAGATTCTATAGATCCATTACACACAACATAGATGCTTTGTGCAAGATTACTTATTACCGAGTCCCACAACGGCTCCGAGGGCATCAATTTCATACATTATAGGTGCTATTGTTTCATTGTGTTTCATAACACACTACTTTATCGAATTATACACGTTTTGACATACTTTTTATATTTCCAACATGCTAACGAGTGATTAGTGTGCATCATTTGTTATGGCAGGGTTATCTTCTTCCATGGTTGTTTGTTTCATTGTTTACCATTGTTTTATCTTTGTATGCTCTTGTTTGTGGGGTTTTCCCTTGTCTTGTGCGCACACTTGTCTTCTTATAGCCACTTCGGCCTTGATTTTCTTGCGCCATTGTGAGTGGTGTCCCATGTTTGTAACTCTCTTTTTACGGTCTACTTTGTCTTATTACGTGTTTACATTATCTCCTTACATCTTAGCTTACATATTGTCTGTTTAGCATACATTTTGTCTTCCACATGTGTGTTTGTATTTTCTTACACTAACACTTGTCTTCTAACCACTTTGTTTGTGTGTGCCTTAATTTCTACCAAGCACATTCCCTTCCCCATGTAGGGCATAGTTTGATACATGTGGTCGATCATATTTTGGGCCACATACTCCTTTAGTGACGTCGCATGCACCCCGAATGAGGGGGACATCATTTGGGTGAATCAGTCACCACATACAATGTTATACACAACACAACACAATACTTGGTACAACACAATTTTCAGTTTTAGATATGGCTTAGAATCAAACTTGGGTCCTTAACATAGTGATGTCCTTCCTTGATGCCTCGTAACCGGGGACAATTACACAGAGATTGGTAGTTTAACATAGTCTACAAAAATCCACACATCAGATTTTACAGGGCATACAATCCTTAGTAATTTCACCAATTTCACACAAAATATGAAGTGGTGTCCTACATTGTGGGAAGCAGTTAAAGGTAGGAGGATAACACTAGAATTTTCTCCCTACACTTCTTCTATGTTATTTGCGTGATATTTTCCCAAAAACTCACGGTGACAAAACTAGCGTGAGATCGCGCAAAAAACTCAGTCTTCTACAACATCTTCATGATCCTTTCTACACCATTTTTCTCATCACGGATCATGTGCACATGTTCCTTTTTCACATTTTCAACATTTTTACATATTTTTTACACATATACATGCATATTTGACTACTCATTCGTTCTTCTCTTTTACAAGTTTTCCCGCATGGGAAGCAATAGTAAACATCATCAACATCATCACAACAACAATAACAATGATATCAATAACATGTACATCACAACATCTACACTTGCATATCAGCCCTAGGTTCATTTTCATCATCATTATTTTTTGTACTTTCTCCTCCTTAGCATCCATTCTTCACATTTTTATCACTCCACACTTTGTCTAGTCCCTCGACATGCTTTCTTCATCGATCTACATGGTAATAAGGTACACATCTATATCTACTTTATGTTACCAAGATTTCCGCTCACCAACATAAAGTGGGGGAAAATGTAGACACAAAATTATGCACTTTCGGTAATTATCTAGTCCTGATTACATACTACTATTTATCTAATTCATAAGTAATAAAAGTACTAATCAACCCATGTCTTTGGCCACCTTTCATTGATTTATGTTGCTACTTTTGGTCTTGCACTTACTTGCTCAGTTTTCCTTTTTATACTCTGGATTTTAATATCCCGACACCAACACCTAGCCAAGACACCAATGTCGGTGCCCTCATCCCCTTTGGGTACCCCTAACCCCTTTGTACTTAGCAATGCAAGGATGCATTTTACACAACTTCTGTTTTATAGGTTTGACGTCAGGTTTGGTTATGATACTCACACTTTTTGGGTCCTTTCTAGCCATTTGAGCATCTTATATTTTTGGTATTTAGCCTTTTCAAGGTTAATTATGAAATTCAAGCAAAGGAATCATATAAATATAAAGTTATGTGATCATAATAAGGGACGAAGTACTAAGCATTAGCTATCACCACCTAAGGTTGCATCCATCAAGCATCTATGAGCTCCATTGTATCCATATAACACCATCACAAGGGATATAAGGGCTGGTTATTCTACATACATTTCATAGGAGGGAATTTCATTCTATTCCATGCACACATCTATTACATTTATTCACATTTAGCTACTTGCTCGCTATCAAGTTTGACTCACAAAAGAGCCAACTAGTGCGTAATTCTTGACACACACACATGTATACATTGGAGTCCGAGATGTAGTGCATCACTCAATTGTAAGTTCACCATTGTGATAGTTTAGGACAATCTGACCCCTCATTTTCATCTTTCTTTTTAGGATTTGATGTTTATTTGAGGGGTTTTTAGGTTCATATTTTATTGCATGTTTCAAGCAACCTTGGCGATCTTGGTGAAACCTCAGAGTGACTAAAGGTGAATAAAAATGAACACATTACGACCATTTGGAGGATGTTTCCTAAGATTTTCCGTAGATCTTGGAACCCAAAAATAGGCCTAGGGCACCCATGGGCTCCCCTATCCCTCTCTAGGCGCCCCAGTCTAGCCTATCTCTCCAGATCTACATTTTTCTGGGTTTTTGTGTGACGCTCCTACTCTGTTCACTTGGTCAACACCTCTTTACACTCTAGATTTTATTGTGAATTAGCTAATTACCTCTTTCTCCTCCTTACAAATAGGGTTTCATAATTTATCGCTTAGTTTACTTGAGTATCATTTTTGTACTTAATTGTATATTTATTTTGTTGCTACAATATCATCATATTAGGCATAAAATTCACATTTTAGCTTAATCACACAATAGAAAATGGTAAGCCTCTGAAAATGAATTCCAAACTCTATCATAATCCTTTGTAACTAAATACATTTCGTGGTAGTGTTGACTACTCCCTATATTCTTCCTTTGTATAAGATATATAAATTGTATTGATTCTTTCTTGACCAACTGATAGGACCCGAACCAAGAGAAAATATGTATATGGAGGTGAAGTTCCAATGATCGAGATCATTGGACCAATCAAAATATGTGAATCCATATAAATAAATATGTATACCTCTCAAGTAATGAATGTCATCGATATAAGTTACTCAAACATAGTGAAGTATTCAATTAGTGCTTTATAATGTAGCTCATGAGGATCTTGCATGAATCTAGAAATGATGCCAATAATGAATGAAAAATATGACCTATTATGAGTTAGGTAGATCAAGCTCCCCACCAACTGGCAATAAAGGGTACAATTGAATAATGGAGTGGACAAATAAGCTACTAACTCGACTCCAAAAAGTAAGGGAGTGGGGGATGGATTATAATCGGACATGTTAAACCTAGATAACAAATCAAGGCCATACGAGGATGAGAAATCATGATCCCCAAGTCAGATTGGGTAATTTGAATCCCAAGGAAGTAGTGAAGCAAACCCAAGTTGATCATGGAGAACTTGTTGGCTAAGTCATCCTTGTGAAATCAATGATCGGGAAGAGCTACCCGTAATCAACAAGTCATCGACATACTACATGAGGATAAGAATGGACTCATCTTGCCACAAAATGTAAAATTTAAATTAGAGTGACAACTAGTGTACCCTAATGTGAGAAGAAAGGAGTCAATATTGGTATACCAAGCTTAAGGGGCTTGTTTAAGTTTGTAGATAGACTTCTCGAGTCTATAAATGAGGGAGGAACCTTGAACACAACCCGAGGTTGTTACATATAGATTATCTAGGTCCCTATGAAGGAAGGCACTCTTAACATCCATTTGATGGACTTCCCATGTGTAGAATAAACAAAGGCTAGGGTCAGTTGAATAGAAGTCATATTTGCAATGGTAGGATAGGTCTATGAATAGTCAACCCCAACAACTTGGGAGAAACCCTTAACTACGAGTTTTTCTTTATACTTTTGATGTTCCCATTGGAACCACACTTGGTTCGATATATCCACTTATACCAAACCATTTTTCTTCCCTTAGGAAGGGAGTGAGATTCAAGTATAATTCTTCATGTGAGAGGAATATTCCTCTTCAATATAGCACAATCCCACTCAAGAATCTCAATAGCTTTGCTGAGAGACTATAGATCAAAAGCGGAGGAGAAGAAGGTGTGGGGATTAGAAAACTATGTGAATGATTTTTTCTCTCATCTGAAATATGCCCTATCCAATCTTCAACACTCTATAAAGTTTTCCTATCCCAAAGAGAGTCGGGAAGAGAGTCAAGCTCAAAATCTTTTGAATCATCACTATAGTGAGATGGAACATAGTCCTCTTCATTAATACTATCGTTTTGAGTAGATTCTCAAGTATGAGTAGCATAGGGATCAAGAACAGGAGGCTCAACAAGATCATCAGAAGAGTCTGAATCAAAGTCATAGAGGGGTAGAAGGACCTTACCAGGTAGAGAAGTGGAAGAAGAAGACGATTCTTCAAATTTCATACTTCTCTTGATATAAATCTGATGAGTGGTGGGGTTCAATATTCTATAACCCTTCACACCTTTGGGATACCCAAAAAAGATACAAGGTTTGGATTGTGGTTCTAAGGCCTTACGTTTCACTTTAGGTATTCGAGTGATGGAAGTTTAACTGAAGGCATGAAAGTGCTCAAAATTAGGTTTGCATCCATACGAAGCCTTAGAGGATGTCATCCCTTTTAATTTTTAGTGAAAATGTGGTTATAAATGTAACAAGCAAAATTCATGACTTCAACCTAATATCGCGGATGAAGGTATTTAGAATGAATCATACAATTGGTCGTCTCCTTAAGATTTTTTATTATTTATTTAGAATACAACTCCATTTTATAAAGGGTTGTAAATAACTGTATGTTGTAAGTAAATCTATTCAGACATGTAGAAATCATTGAAATTATTCCTCATATACTCACCTCCATTGTCAATTTTAAGAACCTTGATAGACCTTTCAACTTGTTTCTCAACAAGATCCTTGAAATCTTAAAAGTGATTGAAAACTTCATATTTATGTTTGAGAAAGTAAACCCATGTATAACATGATCTAAGTTATCAATGAAGGTAAGTATATAAATATTTCTAGTGAATCAAGGAGACGTAAAGGGGCTAGAAATGTCACTATCAAAAATATCCAAGGGATGAGAAGCTCTCCAAGATTTTCCCATGTAAAATTTTTCTTTGGGGTTCTTCCTAAGGGTACAATCATCACAAAGACCCTTTGAAAATTTGACCGAGGCAACTCGTTGACCATCTCATGTTGGCTTAATTGTTCAATGTAACGATATTTTAAGTTGCTAAAATTCTCATGTCATATATTACTAACCTCATTTGCGTGAGTAAGTAAGGAAGTGGGAGGAGAGTCAAGAGAAAAGTGGGAAAATGTGTATAACCGGGATTGGCATCCACAATTCCCTCAACCATTGTAGAGTCACTGTGAATCTCCCTAATGATCACTGAGTTACTTGGGTAAATTCCAATCACATTCCCTCACAGATATGGATGATTTGGTAAACTGATAGGAGGTTGGTAGAGATATTAGGAACACTTATAAATTTGTTAAAGGTTCCACCATCTACTTCTACCGATCCACTACCAAAAACATAGACGTGTCATCATCCAAAGTTATTTGGGACATACCACATGGTTCAATGTTGAAAAAATCAACATGTGAAGAACCCATGTGGTATGAGGCACTAGAACCTATAAACCATTTTGATGACAAAGGAACTCTTTCTATAAGGGATTTCCCTTTCTTCTACTTAGATTTGGATTCCTTTTCCTTAGAAGACTTAGGTTTTAGAGCATTTTTCTTCATAAACTTAGGAACACATATATTATATTTCTCAATTAAATGACTTAGGTGGTCAATATGTTTTCTCATGCATTGATTCTCTTCATCTCCCGAATTCTTGCAATATGAACACATACAATTGTCATTTTTTGGTATAGGCTCAGAAGTAGAAGTGTTTGTGTTGGGTTCAGTTTGGGTGGTCTTAGTTTCATTGTTAGGTTGGTCTTTTTTATTTGATTTTTTCTTTTGTTTCTTATCCCTTCCTTTACCATTTACTTGTTATAAGGGTATGTGACATGGAATTGATTGATCCTATTTGAATTAACTTTTCCTATTCTCGAATAATTTGGGATGAAAAGTTGTCAAATGAGGGCATCTTCCAAGTAGCCCCTTAAGTTTCTTTTGTGGCATGAAAGTTAGAAACAAAGAAAAATTATTTGGTGCCAAGATTAGATAATGGATAAGATCAATTGGGCATCATTTTTATCAACTCCACATTCTTTCAATAATAGTCTAGTGTGAACAACTTTGGAGAAGAAGGCATGTAGGTTATCAAAGTTACTAGAGGTTAAACCTATAAGTTCATTCTCTAACTCATGAGGTCTCATATCATATTGTTTTATAAACATGTCATCAAGGGTTTCCAGGATCCATCAGGTGTTATGGAAGAGTCAATGTGAAAGAGAAGGTTGGGAGAAATGAACATACAAAGAAGACCCAAGGATTCATCACATTGGTTGAACTATTTATATTTCTCAGGTTTAGCGGTTGGTTCTTTCTCCACTCCCATAGTGATTTGGTATAACCCTTTATCCCATTGTGTTATTATCATCTTGGATTCCATTCAAATAAGTTAAATGGTGTGAGTAAAAGAATGTTTGCTAGCATCCATCATGAGGAGAAAGAAATTAAAAATGAGGAAAGAAAGGAAATGCACTCACACCCAAAAATAATATTTTATCCCCCATGTTTGTGGCACTTTATATTTTAGTGTGTTGATTACAATCTAATGTGTCGTGTGATGTGAAATATCTTGCCACTCACCTTGCAATTGGTGTAAAAATGCACAAGTTTGCAGACCACAATAAGTTTCAGTCATGCCTAACGAGATGACACCATAGTAAACAAAATAAATACATTAAAAACAAGCAAAAAGGGAAAAAATAGGTTATGTGTGAGAAAACGTGTCTCATGTCGTAGTTGGGGCTCCCTTTCCGAAAGGGTTTGGTAGATGTGATCACTAACCTTTAAGCAATAATAAGAGAACTAGTACATAAGAGGACAAAAATGGCTCGAAAAATCCCAATAACCCTAATTTAAGACAAAAGAGATGGTATTTTTTAATTTAATTATTTTTTGATTAATTAGTTCCTAAATATTTTTAACCTAATTAATATTATATTAAAAAATTAAATTAATCAAAGAAAAAAATTAAAAAAATTACCTTTTAGTTAAGCGGTCATCCCATCTCGAGAGCTAAGAAATGGGAAAGATAGATTGTGATGTCAAGTTGAGCGAGAAAGTGATGAGCCAATCGGAGACGAGCCGACAATTATGTTCACTAGTGCGAGGGGTGAGATACGTGTTGGTTCCAAGTTGATAGGGGTCTCAACGTGGTGTGTCAATAGTTTGCGATTAGTGATGATCATGGAAGAAATAGTGTGGCGAGAGGTTTGGGGGAAATGATTCGATGCGGTGAGTCAAATGATGAGGAAAAGGTCTATAGGGAACCAACAAGTTGGTTGGGATGAGTTGGGGCTTAAAGGATCCAAGCTCGAGAACAACTCAAGTTTATAGGGACACAACGAGACAATGAGATAGTAATGCACAAAGTAGTTGAGACCAAGGCTTGGGTGGGTTTTTACGATATGGGAGCCGAGAGAAAACTTGGATGGAGTGTAAGGTGATAGGAATGCACACCAAGGAAATGAGTTAGATGAGCGATATGACATAGGTGTGTTTGAATGATTTTTTTGGCAAGGAAAATGCATAGAGCTAGCTCAATGGTGAATCAAGAGCTCGAGAGGTAAACAAAGATGAGTTCACGGTCATTGCAAAGCATATAGAAAATAAAATAGAGCCAAGTGAGCTTGGGAGGCTTAGGGGAATGCAATAAGGGTTTGATTTTGTGAGGAGAAGAGAATCACAAAGTGTTATGAGCCCGATGAAGGCGAGGTGAGTTGGGTCAGCTTGGTAACTAGCTCGACAAGCTAGGGCCGAGTTGGTCCAAGCACCAACTTCAAAAACCAAAAACATGAACCTGAAACCTACAAAAAAAGCCTTTAATTTTCTGTTGTATTCCATACCTAAAAACACACCAAGACACACAAAACCAAGAAAAATACCTTCTAATACACAAAATGACCAAAAATAATAAAATCTAGCACATTTTCTGTCACGGTTCAAAACTTGTGCTAGGAGAGAAAAATAAATACAAAACACGAGTAGTATGCAAGTAGAAATGTGAGTGAAACAATTATCTAAATCAAGTTATGATACCATGAAAGAGGGCTTGAAAATATCAAATAACCACGTGCACATCGACAGAGCTATACTCAAACAATAACACAAAATTCCTCCAAGTAATTAGAAATGAAAACATGAACTCAAGGAAATTTTGAATGCAATTAGAAAAATGGTCTACTCATTCTCATAGATAAAAGAGGGTACATATTGGGAGTGTTGTGTAACTCCCATTCCTGACGATCATACCTCCATGCGAGAGAAAGGAGTTACATTCACAAATAGAATGCAAGTCCTGTATGACACCTATGAAAACTATGTCATTGAAAAATTCTATGACGAGATCTTTCATATGTCATATAATTCCTAAAATACCTATGACCCACCTAAGTGAGATGACTCGCCATGTGTGAAGTGGATAATTCCCGATAAACTAACACAAGGAAAAAATAAATCCTCACATGAACATTAGCTTGCTTATATAGAGTTCTATAGATGAATTATTGAAGAAAGGATGACCTAGAGGGAGTAAAGGACCCATCGAAGAATGTGGAATTTAAAGCGAAGATGGAGGATATGCCAATGCAAAAATTTACATATAGGTTAGGAATAAATATAGTATCCTAATTGAATTATATGGCCTTGACCAAGGATGGAAAACATCCTAAATGAAGTTTTCATCCTATCATGATGACTTAGTATGTGGAATTTTTATATTATGCTCTCGGGATGTGTTGGCATATAATTGTGAAAGGATAACAAAGCTAGACAAGATACCTCGAAAATGATAAGTGGGAATGAAAAGGTTATTTTTATCTTAGTAAGAGTGCATTGTCAAAACCTACATTGTTAAAGAGTGAATTACCAAGTTTGAGTGTCTATAGAGCCTCTATTTTTAAAGATAAAAAGAGAAAAAATATTGTATCCCTATTGAATAATACCTAATTTATGAAAACATTTGTGTATGAATTATGTAAAAAAGTGTTTTTCATTGTTAATAATATTTTGTTTTATCTATATGATAAAAATTTGATAGACTAGATGATAGGAAGTTGACAAACAATCATTATTTATATTTTTGGTAGGCTTCATTATTTGACTATGAAAAAATTCTAGCAAATATTCTTATAACAAATTCTAACATAGGTTTGATGATACCTCTCTTAGAAACTAATTCTATAAATCAAAAAATTAATAATATCTAAAATTAATATTATGCATAAATAATAAATACTTATCTATATATCATATTTTCTTCAATAAAATTTAATAATGGATAATGTTATTGTCTTTCTTATTCTCTTATGTGTTTTCATATTTGAACAAGCTTTGAGCCTTCATTTATATGAAATCATTTTGGAGTATTAATATTCATTCATTTTAAGGATAATTTAGATTTTCCATTTCATTGAGAAATTATAAGACATTCTTTTTAACTTTGCTACACCCAAAATCAATTATATATTGTAATTTTATCAATTCTTCAACTTTAAAACTATAAAAATTGATTAAAAAGTGCACTTTATATATATATATATATATATAATATATAAATATAATGTTGATTATATAAAAGCTGGGTGGAGAAAGTCACACCCTAGAATGCCAATCACATCGAGCCAAATAGGCCTTGAGAAAGAGGCCAGATTACATCAAAACCACAATAAAAGTGTGAACATCAATTTAAAAAGAGTGAACAAAATAAGGAGCTAGAAAACTAGGTCGTAGGCTGCAAACATGACGAGATGAAGGAGGAGGCGGGGGGCTGTCACGTTTATTACCCTAGCCATAACCAGTGAATCTGAGTCTAGGATGGGCTCCCATCCACTTTATTCTTGTTGTTGTTTTTTTGCTCAATATTTTCAGAATATGGCCAAGAGGGAGAAATGGTAAGAGCCAACTATGGGAATTTAACCTACTAAGGGGAATTATAACTAGTGCCACTAAAATCACCAAGCCAACCAAATACCCCACCATAAGCAAGGAAAGGGGGATGAGAGTGATGAGACCAACCAACGATAAGGAGAAGTTCCCATACACCGTCTATGAAACTTATAGGTCTACTTGCTTTCCCTCCTACATCTATAGACACTAGGTATAAAAGAACCCATTAGTGCTTCACCCACCACTATGTATACACTAGGGTATACCCCACATCATCATCTCTACCCACTACTATATGTGGATCTCAATCCTCTGCTCTCGGCATCTATAAATGAGCTCTAGTGGGCCCGAAATAGCTCTTACTCTCCCTCACTACTCGTACTAATCTATACCATATATATAAATCTTGGGGAACATCTTGGGAAAGGCCAAGCTATCTCGACACTCACTCCCACCGAAATAGCTCTGTAACACCACCGGGAACCTATCTTCTAAACCACATGGTGTGATGAATGCACTACAACTCTATATCATCTTCTACCCACCTTCCATAGTCTCTATAAGGTCTCCAAATAATGGCCCCATGCCTATTCCAATTAGACATGGCCCTATATGTGGTAGTATCAAATCATCGACACCTTAGAACCACCCATCGAGGTGTAGATTTTTTTGGCCAACCCCAATTTCCCTCTCATCCCACCCAATGGTTTCCCTATATAAATTTTCTCATACACCCACACATGCAATAAAGTAGTGGCTCATATACTACCTCCATGATCCTCTTGTATAAATTGATACAAATCTCTATATAAGCATGCCAATACACAATGACTCCACATATACACCGTGATATGCTCCTTAATACTCCTACAAATGTCAAACATCCTATATGAAATTAACACCCCACCTCATTCAATTGTCACATTGGATGCCAATATCACTCCAATTAACATCCACAATTGCGGAACACTTGATCTAAAAATGTTATCGACATGATAGATGAGTCTGCACTTGCCTATTTACTTCCAAAATATTGTCTAACATCCCTCTGTTTACTTTGTGTATCTCCTAGGGTAATATCCTATATCCTCTCCCCAACCATTGGAAATATAATAATCCTATATACATCCTCTGAGTGTCACCTTCATCTTTGTTGTAGGTAACAAAAATGTACAGGTGTCCTCACACCATCTCTCACACAAGGCACTCATAAAATGCATATTATAGGGCACCTCCCCCAATGCAACAATGTGTTGTAATCCATCATGGTCCAAAACATCTCAATCCTCCTCCTCTAAGCCCAATTTCAGAAATGTAGACAAATTCCCACCTCCATGAAACTCCCTTGAGTGTATATCTCGCTACACACACAAAAACGATAGAAAATGAAATATTAATACTCATATAATCAATCAAACTCAAAATATAATATATTAGAAACAATTGGACATGAGTTCCCAACTCCTTGGACACTAACGCCCAAAGATGGGACTCTAGCGCTTAGATCCATGGGTCCTATCTAAAGGAAAGAACCGAACTTTGATATGACCCGATGGCTTGGAGGAGAGAAATGCCCAAAAATAAAAAAAAAACAATTACAAAAATGCTAAAATTTACTAAATATTTATCTATTTTCCTAATATTATATGTAAATGCATCACTTACTAATCTATCTATTCCATGTGTTGACATGACCTATATCACCCTCTCAAACCTCTTCATAACGACCTCTCATGAAAATGCCATTTTCTCATTCGAGCTCAAATCAAAACTCTCAAATTTACAAATGAAGTACCTTTTGACTTTTCCACCTTATTATTTATAGTAAAATATTATTACCAACAATTACTCTAGTTCTTATACTATATGTTATGGGTACTAATGCCTCGTTCCTATTTCTTTCATATCTTTAGTGTCGTTTATCCAATTTTAAAACAAGTTGTGGCATTGGTGTCATATTTTTGGTATCCTTCATACTACATATTCCTTGGAATGTCTCCTTTGGCTTCGTTTGGCAACACTCTCATGTTACATGCATTACTATATTTCTCTTACGTTAACTATGTATTTATCTTCAAGGCATTTTAATTGATTTATTTTGGCTCAAGGCTCAATAATTGGCCTCTCCCCTCTTTCTTTGAATGGGGAAAATATACATGGTATCCTAATACCCTCCTAAAATTAAAGTAAGTTTCTCAAGAACAATATGCAATCATCCTATATTCCAAGAAATAAAAGAAAGTATCTAAATCATGTGAAGGCTATATTCCAAAATACAAATTTCCAATCTGTTCCAAGTAGCAAAAAATCCACATTTTCATTGATTCTCACAAATTATTCCTCCAATGACCTAATACAAGGGTAAATCGGTCCTTGAAAGTATTTTAAAATATAATTAAGTTCAAACAAATACTATTTTTCAAATCAATACTAGCAGTTTCAAATTCTATTCCAAGTACCAAATTTTCCTCCCAAATGACCTAACTTGGGAGCTAATCTAATATATCATGTATCGTTGTTTTAATTTATCAAGCCGTTGCACTTACATCATAAATTTGGGGTAATGATACCTCATTGAATTTCCTATACCACTTTACGGGGGTTTTCGGGACCTAATAGGAAATTTACAAAATGGTTTCATATTATTGTTTGTAGAGGTAAAACCTATTTTTGAGAAAGCATGTCATGGTCGGAAAGTAAAACAACCACTTCTCAACACTCTTTATCTATCTTCAAGATGCTCAAATCCTTATTTTAGCACCAAGATGCTCAAATCCTTAGTTTATACACTGATTTGAGAATTGATCACTCCTAATCTCTCCTTCAATCTCTAAGTTTCAAAGTCTCCTATATCTCCTTGGAAAGTTCATATCCAATATCTCCTCTATGACAACAAAGGTCACCCCACATGGATCAAAATGTTGGTCCATGGTTCACCACACTATGTTTCTTACTATCGGCATGTTCCAAGCTACAACTTCTTTGGCTCACTTCAGGTACACTCTTCTTATATCCTTTATACTACTTGAATTTCATCCAAATAGCATAAAAGGGGGAAAATGTAGTCACTAAAATATGCACTTATTATTATTACATTACACCTCTAGTATGTTGTTATATGCATGATTTCTAAGTTTGGAAACTAGGCACTGGTGACACCTCTTTGGTTTGGTACTTTTATTAATTTATTTTCTCCTACTTACGTCATGTGTCTGGAATTTGTGAATTTTTGGTCAAGTCACAGGGATCCAAATTCCTATCTTTGGTTATGTTTATGTTTTCTTATTGCATGACAATACCACCTAGATAGGACAATAGGGCCTAGAGTGCCCATGTATTAATGTCCTTCGGTGCTTCTCATATTTTAATTTTTTTCTCCTTTGTCGAATTGATTTGCAAATTAGGTATTTTCTTATCTTCTTTTTAGAACCTATGTCAGATTTTGGTGTCACTATGTTCTAAAATTCAAACAAACAACTCATATATATACACAACGTACTAACTATTCTAAGGGAATTTGAGCTATTAATTTCTATTTCTAATACACATAAAGAGCAACACAAGGGACTTTCAATTTGGGCTACATTATTCATTACATGGGGAGGCTATTTTGAATTCCATACCACACATTTTACATTTGGATAAAGTAGTTGTATCCCACTAATCTTTGTGTAATTGGAACTAGGAAACCTAGCTCAAGTAACACAATTTCAATCACACACTACAAGAAAAACATGGAGTCTAAAATCTAGTGCAATGCTTGGATCAAGATCACATCCGGTAACCAACGTGGTCAATCCGACTCTATAATTTGAATTTTTCATTCAATATAATGTGTAATCAATCCTTCTACATGTATCTAGGGTTTATTTTACAGAATAGGTATGACAAAATAGAAATATAGTGAACTTTGATGTGATAAACAATGACCTAACAATGACAAGAAGTGATACGAAAGAATCGGATCCAAAGCTTCCTTGTAGGCACTATCACCTATAATAGATGCCAATGCCCAAGTGGTCGTGTCCTCTCCCAGGTGCTCCTATCCTAGAGATATGCACATGTCAATTCTATAATCGAGCTTACATAGTCCATAATATGTCCTGCTCAGATTATTTTCTAGCCCAAAACCAATCTAGACCTACAAGATTCTGAAGACAACTCATGCTCATTCTTCTCTCCTACACACTTGCTTGTACTTACTTTGCATGATCTTTCTTATCTACTATTTTATTCATTTGACCAATAATTTTCTTACATTAGATTTAATTTCATTAAATCAAAGCAATTCAAAAATATTCATAGAGTTTTAGAAATTTGCAATTGGAGAGACAAATGGTAAAAAATTCTTAAAGACATTGATACACATGGATTTCCATGCATGAGCTCACACTCGAATTTTTGATGAATATCAATTGTTAGTTGGTTTCATGTTTAAGTATCATAGGGAAGTTGATAAGGCAAAGGATCTACTTTACTTCTTAACATATTTGGAAACATTGTTCACACTTTCCGTGATTCTACCCATGTTGAATGAAATTAATTTCTTAACAAAACATGCTAAAGAAATTTCCATCTGGATAGTTCAACTTCATTAAGTTGAGAAAATAGGTATGTCAAACACTAGATGTGTTATACAACTCTGATGAATGTTTTCAAGTACATGTATTCAGTAGTTGGAAAAATTTAACAAATTTAAAGGATCCTAAAAGCTATTTTAGATTCAATATAAGTGGTCATATTTGTATCCTTGTAAATGGGAATGAGATTCATATGCAAACTTTTGAAAAAGAATGGATATTGTTGGAATAGAAATTGAAGAAGTAATCAGCAACACATACTTTATATAATGGTCTTATGTCTCGAACAAGTATCAAATCGAAGAAAATTTCACAATGATTATCTAGTGAGATTAGAGAATGCTTTAAAAGGGATGAGACTCTTGAGGCCATGAGAGTGGTCAATCCTATATTTTGGAATCCTGTAGTAGGTAAGAAAGTTATAAGTGATTTATATAAAAATCACATGAGTACTCTCATTAAACAAAATGGAAAATTAGTAGAATGTAATGGAGTTCAAATTAAGGGTCTTATTCAAAAGGAATTAATTTTGTGTCAATCAACTGATTTTAGCATCACAATGGTTGAACAATATGACTTAATAAGTGAACCAACATATAATGGTGCAATTACACAGCTATGGAAAAAGTTATATCCTAGTAGCATCCTACATGAAAGCATTAGTGAATATTTTTGATTGTATGAATTGTGTCAAAAAATGATATCATGATTAGTGGAGGATGAAATGATATTTAGCGCATTAACATTTGTTAAATAAAAATATCAAAACAGATTGGATAAAAATCTCAAGACATGTTTGAGATTGTATGTTTCACGATGATGTGGAAACATTTACTTATGAAAGATTAATGATAATATGGAATTATATTTCAGAAAGGATAGGTGTTTATAATTCTAATACATGGGTGAAAAAAGAAGAAGACATAAACATTGAAATTGTGATTGAAAATAACAAAAGATTAGATAACGGTTTGAGTTTTTAAGAGGTAAATAGTAAATAAGTGTTTGAGCTACTTGATATTGACTAAACATGTATGGATGAATATATTATTTATATAATTCAAATTTCATATCATATTATAAGTATGTAACTTGTTATTTATTATACACATGTTCTTTATTGAATAATATTTTCAATGTTGTAACTTGTTTAGAGTTTTTAATCGACAAATGTGATACTTATTTTTTCATTGTATTTTAAATCAAAATAATATCCTAGCATATTATTGTGTTAAAAATAAATACAAATTCAGTTGAAAAAAATGTTTGAAATTGATAATAATGTATTATGTAATATCAAACATAATTGAATATTCTAATCACAATATGATTTTATATGGAGAAATTACGCATGAATATAATACAAGTACAACACAACATAGATTGAAACTCTCAATATTTTTATATAATGAAGAAGATTAAAATTACCATAAAAGTATATATATTTATAGTCTGAATACCAAATAGTTTTTTGAAATCTAGTTCAAAATCCAGATTTTCAAATGTCAAATTTTACAATTTAATATTGCAACTTCATCCTTAAGAAGTAGAGTCTTTCATTTGTGTTAATGTCTCTTCTACACCATAACCTTCCTTTAAAACTTTTGACTGAACAAGATCCTTCGTGGTTACATTGATATTTGAAAGTATTTCATGTTTTGGATTTGTTGCATCACCAAAAAACAATAACGTTGGATCCTCTTCTATTTTCTTCTTCAACAATATTTTAGGATCCATTCCATTCTCCTTTATGATCCTTCTTAAGGTATTATTCTTCTTGTTTAAAGTAACAAGATTTTTCTTCAAATCAATAGCTGTAATTAAAATTTTCCTTGCACTTTTTAAATGCACATCAAGCATTGTTTCCTCATTCTTCAAATTCTAGTACTTTGACTACATTTAAAAAATAGAAAATAATTAATAAATTTTTTAAAAATTGTAAATCATATTTGAAAATTTATTAAAACTTACCAATGCCTTATCCCTTTCTGCATTCACAATAACTACAAGGCCCTTGTCTCTTGACCACATATTATGGTAGGCTTGTGCTTCGCATTTAAATTCTCAATTATGTTCAACATTATATCTAACACATCATCATTGTAAAATTTTGAAACATACATAATACCGAGATATAGCCTAATTCAACGAGACATCAATCTTCACTACTTCATTTTGAACTGAAGAATACAATAAATGTCTCTAGGAGTGGTTAAATTGGGAATTTATTTATTTTCTCAAAACTTTAGACCTAAAATCTCACAATTTTAATTGTTCAATATCCTTTGTTAAAATATCATTAATAGTGGCTAGACAATTGTCAACCAAAATACTTATAAGTGAAAAATGTTATTTTTATTCATTTGTTAAGGCAAATTCTCTTGGAAAAGGTGTTCTTGATCTTTTTCTCTTCCTAGAGAAGGTTGTCTTAACCCATGAATCATATCTTGCGGATTGAAAGTTCCATGGGCCTATAACCCGCTTTCAATCAAGATATTTTTCTTCAAATCAATTTCATTTAATAGTGAAGTACCATATGCAATCTAAACATTTCCCAATGAAAAAATTGGAAAATCAAATGCAAAATTCAAGGAACTTCTTCTTGTAGTTGGTGCATGAAATGCATATGTTTCCCACTTTCCTGGTCCTCACATTCTATGGTGGTGGTGGTGGAAGTGGCATATTTTTCTTCAAACTAGCATATGTATTTAGGGGTAGAGGAGGCACCGTAGTAATTAACAATTAACAATTAACAATTCAAATTTATTATTTTATTCATTTCAAAAATATAACAAACTAAAAATAAATTAAAATTACAACTTAAATGGGATACATACCTTGAGGTGACAAAGATATTTCTTGATACCAAGTTTCATCAAATCGATACAAATTTCTTTTGGATTGGTAGGAGGATATACACTTGCTTTCTGGAGGTTGTTGCAGCAGAAAGGTTTGAATTTTTTTATGTTCATTTTTAATGTATATTTGTATGAAATTATATATACTTTAACAACATATTGAAATATATAAATAATAAATATTTTTGATCAATGATGTCATGTCAATTGAATGAGGAGATAACGAACTCCTCATTTGTTTCACTTGATAAGTTCTTAATTGTGGTGTGGTTTCCCGATTCTCACCAAAATAAATAAATCTCTCTGTAATTTGGTGGGAAATGTCCTCTTATAGAAACCTTTCTTCGGGAAGTAGTTGCAACATTTATGCCCTGTTATAATTCAACAGACTATTAATATCTAATATAATATATAAAATATGAATAAAATTAATGATAATTATTATGAAAAATAATCATAAATTTTGGAATCACCTCCTGTTGTTCAATTGTTAAGGACATATATGTTAGCTTTATGTGGAGTGCGGTAGGAGAAGGGGTGTTGCGTAAATTGTAAAGAGATTCATAATATAATGCAAGAATAAATATTTTAGAACTTATAGACACAAAATAACGCACTTGGGTACAATTATAGGTCCTAAAAGCATACTAGAACTTACATGATTCATAAGTAAGAAAACTAGTAATTGACGACAATATTTGGCCTCTTTTCTATGTTTCTTATTTTCTATTTGGTCTTGCACACCATACAACCTAGTTTGAATTGTACTTGTTTAACTTTTATGGCTTTAGACACGGTGCTTAGCCAAGACAACAATGCCCCGATGCTCCCGTCCCCTTTGGGCACCCCCGACCCTTTCTTATCTTAGTCACTCCTTTTGAATCTCTTTTATCTTTTGGGCATATTTTTCACTTAAGGGTCAGCCTTCTGGTTATAAATTAGGAATTAAAACAAGGGAATCATATAAATACATATTTATGTGTTCAAAATAAAGGACCAAGCACTAAGCATTACTACATCACCTAAGCTTGCATCCAAAAGGCACCTAAAGAAATCTAAAGCATCTATCTAGCATCCATTCAAGGGACAATGACTTAATTAAATCTACATACACTACATAGGAAGGGGAAGTTCATTTTTTCATCCACACATTCTACTACATTATTACATTCTAGCTACAACCCGCTATCGAGTGCCACTTGCACAAGGGCATCCTAGGGCATGATTTCTACACACACTCACAAGAACTACATGGAGTATGAGATGTAGTGCAATGCTTGGTTGTAATTTAACTCTCGGGGTGACCGTCGGGGTCAGTCAGGCTCCCATTCTATATCTTTAATTTTTAGGTTTGATGTGGTTTGTGGGTTTGTGCAGGTGAACTATTCTTTTGTAGGTTATGAAGTTCCCTTGGATATCATTGTGTGACTACTAGGAGACCAACATAAAGCAACAACAAAGGCCTTGCGACACACCATAAAGTAGATCTTGAGATCCTATGTAGTCACTGCACCTAGAAGTGGTGTCTAACACCCAAACATCCATGACCTACCCTAAGAGCCATGTCCGACCTCATTCTCGGTCCCAGAATTTACACAAAATAGTTGCAACATTGTTTTAATCGGATCAACATTGTCTCCCCATCTACTTATAGTCTTGCATTGTTAGAGTGATTAACATCTATATATTTATTATATTTTACTATATCGGTTACTCTACAATTAGATTTAATTAATTTTTTTTGAACCCCACTCGTGATCATACACTTGGATCCTCCTCCTTCTTTCACGACTCCTAAAACTCCTTTAGTCTCCTTACATCAATTGCTTTAAATGTATCCACCTTGCAAATATGTTCTCCGAAAATCCCTAGCCACTATGTATCTCCCTAGCGATATGTCACCTTCACAAGTAAGTGACATTTTTGATCGTCTTTCCGATGACTCTATTAGTCCTAATGTCAATCAATCCATTTTCAAGTCAATTCAAGCTTTACATTATTTATTTCAAGATAAAATTTAGGCTATGGAATCCATGATCACATCTCTCACAACTGAAATCCAATATCTTAAGGCCACTTCTCCAACCAATGCTAGTTGTTCTTCTACATATCTCATCCCACTTCTATGTCTTCTACATGTGCTCATATTATTGAACCTCAAGTCTTACCACTCCATGCACCTATCAAGTTTGATCTAAATGCTAAGAAACATAACATTCTTCCTCATCTTCTCACTCACCAATTGATCAACTTACAATCTAATCATTGTTACCCTCCTTATTGGATTTCCAAATACCAAGGTCTCCCATTTTGTAATTATCATCAAATCAATGGATATCATGAAAATTATTGTTATGCCTTACAACGATGAATTAAGCACCTTGAGCATCAGGATTTTATCTCATTTGGTGCACAACATTATGATTCATGGACATCTCTAATTGATAAATCTCAATGGGCTCCCAAATTAAAATACATCTATTTATAATGAGAATCATTCCATAGTTTTTAATGTTCCTTATTTGATAAGTCAAGGGCCACCTATTTAACCCATTCCAAATAAGCAACCACCTCTCAAAATCAATGCACTCCCTTCTTCTCTCAAGCCTTCTAAAATGTCACCAACTAAGTAACCTCCTCTAAAAATCAGTCTATCCCCTCCTCCTCTAAAGTCTTCTATGGCTTTATGAATCCCAAATAAGATACCACCATTCAAGGTCCCTCTCTAACCTACTCCACTTCTACATCCAATTCTCTTTGTCAAATAAGCTAATCCTTACATGGATGGTCGGGACACATCTCAAACTCCTCCACCATGGCATGGTACTTCTCACATTACCGCATATAAATCCATCACTCACATACTTGAGGGCATAAGAGCTTTCTCCCACCCTTCATTACTTACAAATGGTTTACTTCTAAATTTCACGCTTCACGCTTAATGTATAATCTTTCCTAGCATTCACACACCTTTGATACAAACTTTTTATCCTTATTACCCTATGACACACTCTAGTTCCATGGTTCATACTTGAATGTTGAGGGTATAATTCTAAAATGAACCTCACCACATTCACTTTTCATGCTATATTAATGATCTATCTTTCTAGAACACACTTTCAAACCATTTCCCGATGACACACTCTTGTTCTATGGTTCATTCTTTGTTGAGGGGAATTTATAGATTAACCTCATCTTATACATATTTGATGTGGGGCACGCTGCTCTTTCTATGTTCAAACTTTGCATTCCATTCTTTCGTTATACTCATTCAATTATATTTCATATCTTGGTTGCAATTAATCTTGCTTGCTTATAATATTTACATGATGCACTTTTCTTACTATGCTAGTCAGATACTCAGTATGTCATTATCTTTCTATATACACACATGCACATTCAGTTGGTATTTTAGAGTTAATCTAGATCTCTTACTTATTTTCACACGCTGCAATGATGCTCAACACTATACCCTTTTCCAGTCCCACCAAGGCTCTTGGGGGCATCTACCTTTTACTACTCTCACACATTACATGTGTTATTGTTTCATCATTTAATACTTCTACTTTCTAGCACATTAATTCCATTAATACATACATGCCTTGACATATTATTTATCTTTCTAACATGCTAATGGGTGCTTCATGTATTTAATTTTATTTTTAGGACTATATGCCATTATGGTATCTAATACTCTTTTCTTTCCATTGTTTTCCTTTATATGATATTTTTTGTGGGCTATGCCCTATATCTTGTATGCTTCTTGTATGCTTTTGGTTGCTTTAGACCTGATTGTTTTGTGACATTGTGAGTGATGTCCCATGTTTGAAACCCACTTTTTCATGCTCCACTTTGTTTGCACACTTGCTTGATTACATTGTCTTCTACTACATGTTTGTTACTTATTCTACTAAGACATGTTACTAGCCACTTTTTTACATGTGCCTTGGTTTCTACCATGAAATTACCCTACCCCTTGCATGGATATAGTTAGATCGGTAAAAAAATTCTCTCTTTTGCCTGAAACTCCTACATTGGTCACATGCTCCCAAATGGGGGGCATACATTGGGTAAAACAATCACCCCTATAATAGCTCGAGAGATACAAAAAATCACAACACGGTATAGAAACAACAAAATCATATAGTCACGAGTGACCCCGAATCGACTTGGGTCCTCAACATAGTATAGACACCAGCACCTAGACTCATAAAGTAGTGCACAGGCACAACTTCTGTTAAATACTGCGTCCTCCTCTAGGTGTTAATATCCCGAGCACATACATCCATATTTTCATATCATCATAGTTCATAGTATTCTTCATATCATTTCTACGATTCTGACAGGCATAGTCCTTCGGATTACAACATGCATGCAATCTTCTATAATTCATTTCAATTCAAACAATTAGTACATTCGAACTAATTTAGAACAATCATGACATCATGAATAAATCAAGGACACACCATCTACGGTGGTGCTTGTAGAAACCAAAACCAAATTTATTCCTAAATCTAATCCTCTCAAACATTACCTTAGATTAAACAAAAATGAAATGGAGATAGAAGAAATACCTATAACTTATCAATGAATAAACCTTCCTTGATTATGTGGTTACTCAAGATAATTGGATAGAGTTTCTTACTTCAAATTTGTAGAATTATACGAGAAAAACTTCCCTTTTGTGGAATGAATATTTCTTATGGATGCTTCATGAATTTGCAAATCGATATTAGAGATATTTGTAGGAATTCTAGCAGCACTTTGTTATGGTTTCTAAAGTTATCTTCCATGGAGGATGGCATGACAATTTATAGTTTTGGGAGAAGAAATAGAGGGCTAGGATCTTGCCAAGTAGATGGAAGATCAATGGTTAGTATTGAATGAGAAGATAGAAGAGTCTAGAATTAGAAAATTATAGAATTATGGAGAAATATCCATTGAATTTAAAATTCAATGGAGAAGAGTAGAAAGTTAGAGAGGCTTCTAGAATTAGAAGCCTCTAGAAATAGAGGAGGTGAGGATAAATTAGTTTAGGTTTAATTAGGAGTTAATGATGTGATTACATGGAGAGGCTAGTTGTAGGGTAGGTGTAGAGTAGGTGGGTAGGTAGATATGAATTTTAAATTCCTAGAAATGTTAAATGAGGTTAGTGGGAAGTTAGGAAAGGGGTTAGTAATAATTAATCTTGTGATTAATTATTATAGGGTCAAGATGGGAATTGTGGAATGATGAATTAGTAATAGGGAAATATATGTTAGGAATTAATAATGTTTAATAGGGATTTTATTTATTTATTAATTATGTCAACATTTTACATGTCTACATTTTGCCCCTCTTTGAAGGGTTATTGCGAGAGCAATGACCGTTCAAAGAAAGAGAGATTACTAGGATAGTGAGGGTGATGCCCCCTTGAGAGGTCGAGCGGGGAGGAAATGATTCGGGTGACCTCCGAAAGGAAGAGAATATCAGGTTAGTAGAAGCATACAAGAAGTGTTGAGATCAGGAGAGATTGTTGAGTGATAGGATGCCCCAACCAAGGTGGCCAAATGATAGGATGCCTTGGTGAAGGGGGTTAGATTGATTGATTGGATGCCCAAGAAAGAGCATGGTATTGGATTGATTGATTAAATTGATTGGATGGAGTGGATTGGTAAGATTAATTAGTTTGATTGGATTGATTGGATGCTCGAGCTAGGAAAATAAAGTTGGATGAATTTGATTAGATGCCCTAGTCAACGATATATGAAAGGGGTTAGGATTGGTTAATTAAAGGATTGGATGTCTAACTATTTGGGAATACCTCCAAAGTGCAGATGGATTTTGGGATGTGATCTTGGCTTGGATGGCTAATGATTGATTTGATTGGATTTTGGTGTCATCTTACTGCGCACCTTTTACAATCTTGGTTTGGATTTTAACGATCAATTAGATGTTGGCTAAAATCGTCAATTGTTTGGATGGGGATAAGATGATTTAGAGTGATAAGTGATGAATAGATGATTAGATGAGAGGATGATGAAATTAGAATTCTAGTAGTTGATGATGATTAAAGGGGATGGGTGCTATCATGAATTGTCCACGTTCTCATCATTAGCAATGTTATTGATGTGGCGTAGAGATAAATGCACCAAGGTATAAAGACCATGATGATTGAATTTCCAAATTCCCTTTTCCTCATATCCATGGACATATTAATACAAAAAGGTATGGTCCTTGTATCATT